>VZSE01005451.1:1864376-2083542 GCA_013398275.1 Promerops cafer | reverse complement strand
TTTTTTTTTTTTGGTTGGTTGATTTTTTCTTTTTGTTTGGTTTGGGTTTTTTTGTTAAGACTTGCATGCATATATTTTGGAGTAAAAGAATTCTTCTGGAAATACATATCAGACACATACCTAATATGAATAAAGATTTTTTTCACTACAGTAGCTTCACAATTGCTTTATATTTACTAAAATGTATGGATACTTTTGTTCAGAGTACTTTTACCACTGTGAAAGCTTTTACAATCTATCATTTTACTTCAGAAGTCAAAGAATTGTCTCCTTAAAGTTGTTTTTATGATAAACTAAACTGCAAAGTGTTTATATCTTTTGTTTCAATCACAATCTAGTGTAATTGAAAACAGAAACTTAAGTAGAGAAGATTTCTTTGTAAGAATCAGAAAAATTGATCAAGTTATCAATTGAATATTAATATTTTTAGTAACAGCAGCACCTTCTCAATAGCACCTTCTAGCATACTACTGATGATAGCCTGAAGTAGAAAAGTGAACAGCTTTTCTCCAGAAAGGGTGGGGAAAGCATTGCAGTAAGATAATTATTGGAAGGATTGCAGTTCTGAATTTGTTACTCAGATATTTTTAGTACAGTCTTCATTACAAAAAAGAATGCAGATAAAC
This sequence comes from Promerops cafer, assembly GCA_013398275.1. NCBI lineage: Eukaryota > Metazoa > Chordata > Aves > Passeriformes > Nectariniidae > Promerops > Promerops cafer. Next base: position 2,082,916 of record VZSE01005451.1, on the reverse strand, counting down.
AAGAATTTGTGTTTGTAATAACTTCTGATTTAATCAGTATACCTATTTTAATCTAAGTCACACAGGTTGAAGTTACAGAACTGGATGCTTGTTTTTATCTTCTAGATAAGGTAGCCATCTATTTGTTGATAGCTTAGAGGGCAAATCTATAATATGCAGAGCTAAAGTTAATTTTATTCTTGTCATCTCTTGCAGTACTTTTTCAGTGACATGTAAAGATGCTTCCTTTATATGTTGTCTCATGCTTGTTCCCTTTGCAATTGCCTGAAAGCACTCTACTGAACTAATCAAAAGTTTTTAAAATTTCTTCGTTCATTGTATCTTACAGTGCATTCGTTGGCAAAAAAGCAAACTACCAGAATGCTGTATATGTAGTTGTCCTAAGCTGGATATTATGAATTCAGTTCTGCCTGGTCATTATTGCTTTTTGTTATAGCTTCATTCCTTGATGTATTCATCAGAAAAGAGACTCCATTGATAATATGTGTAACATCTGCTGATGTAAGCTTTCATAACCTCTGCTGAAGAGGCTTTCAGGAAAATACATGAATTCTGGACTCATTAGCACTGTTGAACTTGGGGAACATTCTTCTGTGTGTGCTCTGCCTCTGTGAGCATAGCTGCAAGAAATGGTGCTTTGTTCCTATTTACTTATTTTCAAATAATTCAGTATGGAGCCTCTCCCATACAGCTGATGGGTCAGGTGGGAAAGGGACTAAAGGAGTGAAATAAATTGCAGAGAAGTGCAGTTTCCTTGTAACTGAGGTTAATTTTGAAACCTCAGTCTACGATGAGTCAGTAACTGAATTACTAGAGCAGGAAGTCTAAATTAATGTTTCTTTCTGCCTTGCTGGCTGAGGGGTTTTTTTAGCAGGTTAATCATCCTTTTTCAATCTACAAATTCTGTTTTACTTGTATTATTTATCCTAGTGCTTTTAAATATATATATATTTAAATTGATTAAGAGGCTAAACTGGCAATACTAATTTAGTAGGCTAGAGTGCTAACACATATGCTGAATGTAGAAAAGCCTTTAGTAGCTTTTAAGATTGATTAGTTAAAATAAATAACTATTCTGTGATGTCCAGTAGCCAGGGAAGGTTTAACTACACAGCATTTTACTGTGGATAATGCATATGATTTAGCATTTAATAAATTGAACTTTTAGTCATGTTTAAAAGAGAAGCAAGAGTAATTTGTATGCATTGGCTACTGATTGTAAATTATAAATCTGTGGGATTGAGTTCAAATTTGTAATTGGTGGAAAAAAATCAGTAATTAACTGGGAGTACAGAAACGATTTTCTATCAAAGCTGTCTTCCACAGAGAATTCTTCTAAAGCTGTTCATGATTATAAGGGTTATGATACATGGAAACACTATAATTTGTAAATAAATGTCAACATGGTATAATCTGGTTATAAAATGCTTTTGGAAATTAGAATGTTCTGTTTGGGTAAAATAGTTGAATGCAAAACTATCTGCTTAGAGCTGCATAAATCAGGTTCCACAAGACAAGGATGCCTTGAAAGCCAGGGTAGACGTGAGTTATAGTGAGTAGGAGCAAAGCAAACAAAGTACTTTCATTCTCTGTGGTTGTAGTCTGAAGGATGCCTACAGAAGCATAAACTTCACAGTGCTGTGGTGCCCATGTGCCTGCAGTTCTTTGGTGTTTTGGGACAATTATACTTAATATTGTTAGACCTGATTTTTCAGTTGAAGTTTACGTTTAATGTCTTTCTACTCATCTGTTCTAAATATTTTGTGAAGTGTTTAGCACTTATGAAAAGTGTATGGGGGTGTATTGGGTTTTTTGGTTTTTTAATAAATTCTTTATAATTCACACTCTTTTTCAGAAGATGACATAGGGATTAAACCTTTACTTTTGTAAATCATCTGCTTAAAAAGTTAGCAGATTAAAAATACAAGACAGCAAATATGCAGCTGTGTCCGCTTCCTTATTTCACTCATGCCTTCATTTCCTACAGTGGGCAAATAAAGTGACATCTAAATTAAAAGCTATACCATTAAAATGCTACATAAATTTGCTTCTAGAGACTCCTCAGATTGGTAGTGGCAGTTATTTGGTTCTGATTTAATCATTTGGGTTTTTGGGGTTTTTTTTGTTGGTTGGTTGGTTGGTTGGTTGGGGGTTTTTTTTGTTTGTTTTTGTTTTTTGTTTTTCCTTTGGGGGACTGGATAGATAGTGGAAAAAAGATTGGTGATCCAGCTCAGATAGAAAGTCTATATCAATATTTGATTTTTTCACAGGTCTACTAGAAGAGTTTAGGCATGTCTAGAGACATAGTATGGAAAGAAAAATGGCCTATGTCCCTGGGGGCTGTATGGGTACTGCTTTCTATTAAGTATTATTATTCTAACCTTCATCTGGATTTTTTCATCTGCTTCAGATTTTAAAGTAGAAAGGAAACATTATGGTAAAAACAAACCTTTTCTTGTATTATCAAGCTTTTAAGAAATTTAGCTACATATCTTTCTTCCCCTCTTTGAAGTTCATATTTCTGTCTTCATTACTGTGAATTTTATAGAAATATCATTACAGATAGAGATGCATATAATTACTTAAAATGTAGAAGTGTTGACAGGATATGTTTTACTTGTATTTGTTTGCATGAGGTCAGGTATCAGAACCTGGTTGGTCTCTTGTAGGCAAATGAAAAAACAGCATTAAACTGTAATGAAAATTATAACTTTAGCAACTGGTTTCTTTATGAAAACAGGAATGTAGGAAGATTGCATTTCTTTATAGTCCTGTGTTGTGCTGCATTAAAATTTCAACTAAAGATGAATTGCTAGTGGCTCTGTAAAATAATAACTCACATATCTAAATGTTCCAAGGACTGTATGAACTTCAATTCATCTTCATTTCTTTTCCTTTTGCTTGAAAAGTGTAAAATATAGCCTTGCTGAAACTCTTTGTGCAAATCTGTTGGTATTGTGGTAAATTTATTTTTACAGAAAAATAAAAGTGCTAAGAACGAGCATCTTTGTGAAGATGCCGTGTTTATTTGAACAGCAGAAGAAGAACCAAATGATTAATATAAGTCAGTAGCAATTTCTTTTAAATTCAGTAGCACTACTCAGCTAGGCAAGGTGACTTTCAGCAAAGGTTTATAATCTCTGTTCAGCCATGTGAAATTTGACTCAGTGCTAGAAACAGACCTACAAAATCAAAAATGTCATGAATTGCAGAAAGGAGATGAACCTTCCCTCAGTTTTCTTGCTTTGTTGGTCCTTCTCCATAACTTTTCACTCGTGTATTTCTGCACAGTGTTCCTAAAGGCTGTATTAACTGCCTTGCCTAGCTCATTACTCTGAGAAACCTGGGTGCAGGGGGAGAGCTTGAGGAGAGAACAGGAACAAGTGAGTAGTTAGGAGCAGAGAGTATCAGAGAAGCAAAAGGAGGTTTGTTTAAAAGAAAAATATAAAAACAAAAGTGCAGATACGGGATGTCACAATACTTAGGAAAAACATCTTGCTTAAGCCTCAAAAATAGCAGGTGGTAAGTTACAGATACATTTCAGATTAAAACTATGCACATACCTGGCAAGGATTTGTAGCTTGTTTCCTCCTCACCTGAATCTACCCATGCTGCATCACCTTCAGCTAAATAGACCAGGGGACTATACATCATTTAAATCATTCTTTGAACCACTTTGAATTTCTTAAATTAATTTATCCCTCTCTTCACATTCTTATACAGGAGATAAACATATGGGCTTTTATTCCTGAAGCCTCCAAGCATATTTTTTGAAGCAGAGTTGCAATCTAGTGTGGGCAAGTATTCACTGAATAAATGGGATTTACACTGTTGTTTATTTATAGCCTTTTATATGACTCTCTTCGCAGTAGAAATGGTTGCAAATTAATATAATTTCACAGTGAGGTTTAATACAAGAAAATTGTATTCCCATTTTACAGAATCCAGGGCCTGAGAACAAGAATTTAAAAGTACCTAAATCTCCAGGAATTCATATTCTATAGTGATTTTTTTCTTCTTTAAGAAACACAGGTAACATTAGGTGATGGTCTACACAAACTTTCTTTTATTTGGTTGTTATGTTGGCTTCCTGCAGAAGTACTTTCTATTTAAGGTTATGTATCTAATTGTACTGTCTCTAGAAAGTGCTGTTCTGCTAGGGACTTCGAGAAATACAGAAGGCAGATGTACCAATCTGTGTCACTTTTCCTCAGTTCAGTGAGTGACTTGAAATCAAACTGTTTTTTTTCTCTGTGCTTATATTTGGGTTTTTAGCAAGACTATTGTAGTATGAACATGACAAGATGGAATTAGAAGGAGAATTGATCTACAGTGTATTAAGATGATCACTTTTGCAGCTTTGCTACTGTCAGTTTTGTTGGGCATGAAATTAATGGACAAAATATTTAGTTCCATTTTTTTTTCAGAGTGGGTTGTGGGTGTTTTTTTGTTTGTTTGTTTCGTTTGTTTTTTTTTTTTAATTAAAGGGATGAAATGCATATTCTGTGATTTTTCAAAGAAGCTGAAGGAAAGAGTTACAGGATGAAAGGTCATAAAGTCATTTTACTAGGGCGACATCAATTGAAAAATGTATGTATCACTTGTGAACTTTGGCAAATCTAGTTCTTTGTATAGCAACTCTGGGGGGGAAGAAAGCCCTCCTTTAAAACAAATATATTAAACAGTGTTCAGTCAATTAATGTGATATTTTACATTTTTGTAGACAAAACAAAGAACTCAAAGTTGAATTACTTCCCACTGTAACCAATCAATTGAAGTAAGAAAGTCATTGTAGGAAACCCACATAATAATAAGTAATAACTCTTATACCTGAAGTGAATGAGAAAAATTAACTTTTACTTTTAATTAAATATCATGCCAAAAGGTATTCAAGCCATTCTGACATATGTAGAAGATAGAATAATAAAGTACAGACCCAGTCTTAATCACTCTGCATTATTAAACATTCATATACTGTCATTAACAGTACCTGTTATAATCCATGTCATTTTGTGCCTTGCAAGTGAAGCACTCATCTCCTTTCAAATACTAATCACAAAAGCAGATGCTTAAGGTACTTGAATAACCCTTTTATTGCCATCCTTTGCACATGTGTTTTCAAAGTGAGTTTGAGCAGTGTCAGTGAAGAATATTATAAAAACCATATTGTGCCTGGCTGTGGTGTGGAGGACATCTCCATTTATATTTTAGGCTGATTCAAATACTAGATTCCAATTTGGATCCATCTCACAAGCACATTTTGCCTAGTATTTGCTGAAGTCCCTAGAAAGATGTGCTTTTCAGTCCTGCAAGATATCCTTTTGTTGAATTCTTACTATTTTTCTAATCACTTGAAAATTGAGGTTGCAATGTACTGTCACATTTTCCATCAGTCAACTGGAGTTGATACACTGCTTTCTTGGTGTGAACCAAACAATAAATGTTGTAAAATTTCCCAGTTGGCATAAATAAAGTAAGTCTCTTTGTAATAGAGATGAGATGATGTCCTGCTATTCTGACTACATAAACCTTATTGTCTGTATGTAGGGATTCTAACAGAATAGTATTTTTTCTTACGTTTCCCTCTGTGATGTTAAATCATTTAACATTGTCCTATTATACCTCTTTGAGGTATGTAATTGTCCCCTTGTTAGATTCAGTTAGATTCAGAACAGAAAGAGTGTGCAGTTAAATCCAAATCTGGGCAATTTGAAATACTGATGTTAATGTGGTCTCAATCATTATGCCTCTACTTAAATCTCCTACTGTAATTTTTAAGGATTGTGGAAGATAAATGGTTTTCATTTTTTTATGTATTTATTCATTTTACTATCCTCCATTGCTCTCTTAACACACTCATGCTTAAGAAAAGAAATTACACATGTAAATACTGAGATACAGGAAAAGACTTCTGAAGTTTGCTATATTCGCAAAATGGAAAATGGAGAACATTATTTTTCATTTATGTCGTAGTGGTAGTAGATTTATGCATACTAATACCAGACAAATTGTAATAATAGGAGCTAAGTCATTTTGAGGCAGAAGTGTATGAATTACTTTTTTTTAGTTGACAGTTTCCCTGTGACTTGAGCAAGGTCACAAAGACACACTAGTACTTTCTAACTCCCAGAATGTACTAAAGACCGTTAAACACCCTGCCCTTCACTGTAAGTGTGTCTAGATTTCAGCATAGAAATTTATAATCCACTTCTTGTAGAAGCTACTGCTTTAGTTTTAAGACTTGGTATGCATGTGTTTTTGCCCGGTGCCATACTGAAATGTGAAAGTTAGAAAGGTTCCTTATTATTATAGGAAGACTGGATTTTTTTTCTTGGGTTTTCATTTCCAATTCCTTATATTTTTATCCACATTTATATTCACCTCTGGAAAAGAGTAGTGCCATACATCATTCTCTACCTGTGGATAAGCTCAAGAGATACTCTGAGAAACAACTCCTGCACTTCTTCCTCCTTTGTCCTCAGCCATCTTTGCAGCTTCATTAATTTTAGACATAATCCCAAATAAAATGTTTATGAAATAAAATTCCATAAACATATTGTAGAATATATTGTAAAAATATTGTAAAAATAACGTAAAAATACCATGAACATATTGTAGATCTGTGTCAGCATCAGGCTGACTCCTAAGAGAAGTGAAAGACATGTGAAGTTCCCCATAATTTACAAAAATTGGTAGCTGGTGTAGGAGAGAGGCTGTTTTTGAAAGGAAAGTAGACAGAATTCAGCTGTCAGTCTGATTCATAGCAATAGGGCATTAACTATCATGCATTTTGTTCTGAAACCTAGAAGATGGCACAGTTTCTTGTCCATCAGAGTTGTCTTGGGAGTTAGAGATACGTAAGTATAACAGGCTGGTATGTAAACGTAACAGACAGACATACCAGTAATAAAAGAGTCTTCATGAGTCCTGCTGCTTGAAAAACACTTTCTTAATATTCAGTCATCCACACCATTTTTAATCTGTTTTGTTGAGTACTTCATTGGCGTAATGATCTCTGATAAGCAGTGCTTTTGATTTTTATTTTAGTGTGTTCAACCTTCCAGCTCTTGCCATCTTGAGCAATGGCTTTTTAAGCTCTTTCTTGACATCTTCATAGTTCCCATTTTTCACCACTTGATCTCCAAAATGTGTGTGTCTTTTTGAATAGTTGTAGCATTTTGCCCAAAATTTTTGGTCTTTTCTTCAGATATAAGTAGCTGTCATTTGGAGTTTTCTTGTGGATCCTCATTCTGAATTTTTTTCTTTTCCATTTTAATCAGTGCTGTTGTTTGCAGCTCTTCTTTGGTTAGTCTGAAAAGATGGATGCCATTAATGAATCTGTTTTTTCAGTATCCTCCTACATAGAATAAACATTCCGTTGTCATCTCAGAACGTCAAATCCGTCATGGCTTCCATGTCCAAATAGGGCAAGTTTAGGAGAAATGGGCCTTCTTTTGAATTCCTGAACCATTTAAGCTATCTGCTGTTGTTACAGCTGCCCTAGACAAACAGGAGATGTGAAAGGCTTTTACTTGCCCAGCTATGGTAAGTATTACAGAGGGCAGATGGGTGCCATCACCAAATATTTATTCCTCTGCTTAACATGTAACATCCCTGTCGTCTGCATGTGTATGGAATTTATTCTCCTTTGTGTGCCTGATCAGTTTAACAATGCAGGCAATATTCGTGGTTTTGATGCCACTTACTGAGCCAAACTTTTCAAGATATAGCGTGGAGAAGAGGCTTAACAAACTGTATATTTATTTACTGAAAACTGCTTGAAACTTTCAGCTCTTGGGGCAAAAATATGTTTTGCTCATGTAAACTTCATCTCTGCTAGCCTATTTTACATATAGTTGTACTGCTAGATCCTTCTAAGATTTGACAGGTTCTCTCTGTCAGGTTGAAATGTTCAATATGTTCAAGACATACTGCAAAAGCAAAGAGCTATTTTAGCAGGTCCTTGACAGTCACAGCTTTGTTTCAGATTACATGCTCCTTTTTTGCCCCTGAATTTTGTTTTCCATTTCAAGCAAACTGCTCTCTTTCGGTCAGTTCCTTGTACACGTCTAACAAGAAGCAACTGCTAAAGGTAGCACAGCTTTTCCACCTCAAATATTCCTACTATTCTCTGTGATTCCTTATATATAAATCTTGGTAATCTGGAATCTGTAATATGTTTATAGTCCATTTCCTGAACCTATTGAAATCTGTAGTAGGCCTTTTGTTGTTGTTTTTTGTTTTGTTTGAAAGGCACCAAATTTGTCTTCTTACCTGCCACGTTATTTGGCATATGCAAAAGGCATCCATCAAGACATGTCTTAAAAGACTATAGTTGATAGTCTTTTGTGCATTATATTGAGCACTGGTAGGTACACTATTGAATCAGCCCAATCTGCAGAGAATCCACTTTTCTGTACCAGGATGTATCATTTAGTAAAACGAATTGAATTGCAGCTGGAAACATTTTCTCTAAAAATTGATACTATTGCATGGTAAGTGAGCAAAAAAATCTTGGACAATTGGATTGATGCTAATATAGAATAAAATATTTTTGTTTGAAACTAACATTTAGTATGTATGATAAGATTAAAGTTTAGTATGTGTCATATTTTAATAAATAAGTGAGCATGTTTTATTTTTTTAGGTGGTCTGTCCCTTGTGGGCTTTTTCCCCCCAACATTTAGAAAGATAAAAATGATGAATAAAATAGCAAGGTAATGTTTATGTTGCATGGAGGTGCATTTACTAGCAGGGAGCATTTTTAAGAAAAGCAGAATTTATTTGTCAGAGTTTTTATTTTGAACTTGAAATTGCAGATGTTTATATCAAAATCTTGATTGTAGAATTTCAGTTCATCCTGACAGAGGACAGAAACATAATAACCTTTGTGTACAATTAACAACTGAGCTCTATGCTAAACATACATAATGAAAATCTTGGAGATTTAAGGATGAGAACCAATCACTGAAATGACATGTAAAATCATTTCAAGTAACTAATGATCACTAAGATAACTTAATCTTTCTTGGGCAATTTGTAAGCAGAAAATTAATTAATTCTGTTGGATAAAAATAGCTGGTTAATAATTATTAGCTGCACTAAAGGCCTGAAGAATTTAAGTGAAATTTGCTTAGACAAAATCATTGCTTTGGATCTTCAGACATAGCTGAGATGTTTGTGAAAATNAAGGAAAGTAGACAGAATTCAGCTCTAGCTGAGATGTTTGTGAAAAATTTACTGTTTGTAAAAATTCCAGGCAAAGTTGAATTAGAGCTGTTTTGTAGTTCCATGATTGTGGAAAGATGAGGTTTGTAAAGCACCAGGTACAGTTGACTGTTCTTAGCCATGGGGATGTTCATGATGCTTTGAGTAAGTCCTGTGAACCTCCACAGCACAGAAACATTTTGTTCTTTTATTTTTGGGGCAGTTATGTAATCTGGGAACAGAAAAAAGGAGGAGGATGTTGGTACAATCCATGTGCAGGTTTGCAGCACAGGCATTCCCTTACCCAAATTCCCTTACTCAAAGCTAATTTTCTGGTCCTCAGATCAAGATCTTTACTGCACACTATTACCACGGCAGCAAGCAACAAGTAAAAAGGGTCTGGGAAACCAGAGCCTGTTTTCATCACTGTGCTTTTTTTTTTTTCCTTTTTTAAAAGTTGTTAAATGAAGCAACAAAGAAATGAAACTCAACTATCTGTCATTTTCATCTCCAGGAACATTTTTTATTTCAAGGATATTATAGTACAAAGCTGGATTATTGATGACAATTCTCTATAAACATGGGCTTTTAAGATCAGGATGGACAACTGTTTAGACCTTCATGGCTGGGAATCATGGCTGGGAATCATGCCATTACTACCCACAGCTGATGCACATACATGGCTGTTTGGCTGTGTACCTCATGCCATCTGTTCCGATGGCATTTTGCCTGCTCACAAATTGGTTAGACCTGTGCCAAGAGCAATTGCTCTAGATGGTTACACTGCAAAACACTGCAAGTAGTTCCTATTTTGTACGAAATCTCTCTCGTTTGGACACCACTTTAGCACTTTGTTATATCCTGTCGACATACCTGTATACTGCAGTGATTACAAACAGAAAAAGATTATGTGCTCATCCTAACTCCTTTTACTGCTGAAGCTACCTTTTCTAAACCCTCAGAAGGGAAAACAAAGTACATGTCAATTGAATTGAATGTTTCTCCTTGTTTTCCGTCTGAAAAATATTCATTCATTACAAGTTGGCAAGAGCTAATCAAAAGCTCACAGAAGTTAATAGGAATATTTGCATTGATATAGAGTTGTAAATTATATTTGTTTGCTTGCTAGTGGACCAAGGCAAGTCATCTGACAGTGGCTTCTTATGGTCAGTTGGTTGATTTGTGGGATAAGTTTCTGAGAGGAGTAGCAGGTTACAGGATTAAATTCAGCTGAGATATACAGTAACTAGAAGTTATCACCAAGTGACATTTATACAACCTATAGAATAATTCTGCTGAGTCCTCTCTATTGAATAGATATCCACGTTATACAATTGGCACATTTGTTGACAGCCTCAACTGTGAACCATGGAAGTGAACTTACTGCTTGCCAGCAGAAGCAGCTCCTGTAGGTAAAAGCCAAAGGATATTGGCAAGGAAACCTAAGCTCAGTGGATAAATATAGGACTTTATGTAAAAAATGCTGTCACCCTGCCAGTTTTCATAGCCACTAAAATAATTTTAAAATCAAAACTAGAATAATATTTTTGTTTGTAACGACATACAATGTAGAATTCAGAGTATGTGCAAGTCTAAAGCAATTATTTGCCTCTTTGTCTTTGAGTATAATTAACTGTAGGAGTATTGTTTTTTTCCCTCTGTGGACTTCTCTCTGTGCATGAATGTCACTGCTCAGTTTGAGCATGCTTAGTTGAATCAGGATGATATCATTTACGTGGGTGAGTTTCCATATATTGGTTAGTGGGAGATATGATATTTTGCTGATTATAATCTGGAAATTTTGCCAAAGCCCTTCATCTTAGTTTCACATAAGTAATACTGACTAGGTTTTGATTCCTGGAGAAAACCCAATGGGAAAGAGCTGGGTAAACCTCAAAAAGGAAAGCAAAGAGATCAAAAGTCAGAACTATTTGGAGTGCAGAATGTAGTTTGCGTGTAATTTGGCTGGGTGTTTTCTTTTTTGCACAAACCACTATAAAGACAAGATAAAGATAAGTAAAGTCCTTATTTAGAAGGACTTACAAGATACTTTTAAGTTAATTACAAATTCTATATTATGCAGCTCCTGTGTTGTGAGGTGATGCATAAAGCTGATGACCAGAATCCTAACCACCTGAATATCTGTAAAAAAAATTATTTTCTCATTAATTTAAAAGAGGCTGTTGTTTTGACTGCTTTTATTTCTCACTGAAATTTTCACTTGCAGAGCAGTTGATATTTGTTGCCATGATTCAAACCATTTGGTTCCATTACTCATAACAGCTGAAATGTTGTCTAAGGACTGTATCAGTTTTGAAGAATGTAGAGAATGCTTTAGAAGGTCTGTTACTGCGCATTCACACTACATTGATACAATCTTTTATCCCATTTTAGTATGTGAAGCAAGCAGCATTGCATGTTCCATATTCTAATAAGGGTTAATAATTCTAATTTTTTTCAGTAAAAACAGATGACAAAATCTGTAGAGGTGAAAAAGATGCCAGTTATGATTTTGTAAGAGTTGACACATTTGGTACTTTCCCATTTATCTGTAAGAAAGATGGTTAATACTGAAATCTGTTGTGTTCACACTGAAGCTTTGTGGTGGTACAACTGTCCTCCCAGCCTGCACTGGCTGCGCTGTGATCCCAGAATACAGAATACTGTGTCCTACAGAACTGGCAGGATGTAACTATGTACTGCAGCAGTACCATTAGTTTAAAAGGCAAGATTTTACATCTACTTGTTTTTTCATAGTAGAAAATTGTCTTCTTGTGGGAATGGTGTAACTTCACTCTTTCATGTGGCATAAAAATGCTAGCAATTTGATGGGCAGAGTAAAAGCTGGTAAATTCTCACAGGTCTAGTGTGCACTGCATTCTAAGTTGAAAATTGGATGTAGCTGAATACCGAGTGACCCTTTAGCTGAGGCATTCTGAAGTAATTTGAATAGCAGTATTCTTCAAAAATCCCTGAAACATTGAGAACTGATTTGTTTTACTTCCATGCAAATGAATGGGAATTTTCCTTTCACTTCACTGGGAGTAGAGTTGAACATTTCTTGAGTTGACCAGGACAAAGTAACATTTATAAACGGAAAAAGGAGAGATCTTTTTCAGCTCCAACAAGTTCATTTTTAAAAGGCACTTTGCTGTAACCATGTAAACCTACGTAACCCTACAGTTTGTTAACATTGAACTTTAATGAGTCCTGATAAGAAGCCAGTCAGTGGATATCCATTTAGCTACTGATCTGAACTCCAGCTGATTGTCCTAGCAGCTGTGTGACTTCATTACCATTAGAAAGGCATACAGCCAAGCCAGCTGGAATCCAAAGAGGCTACTCAATTCACATAGCATGTCAGTTTTTTTGGTTTACGTATCAGAATTACAAATGACAAAAAAAACCAACTTAAAAAAAAAATCTACAAAAAAGATTCCTTATGAAGATATGTAAGTCAAAGTTTAAAAGCATTATTATACCAAATGGAGGCTATTTTGTCATACAGATGTTGGGGTTTTTTCATGCCATGTTATAGCTGTTTATATCTCTTTTATGAAAACGAGACAGAACATTTGCACTTTTGGCTATAAACACAGATCTATCCTATAATTCCTCATTTCTTAGTTAAGAAAACATTTTGTTGTCGTTTGTATTAATGTTTTGAGAACACATTATTAGCTTCCCTTATTGTTAGTAGTGAATAAAATCTGCTGCTCTTGGACAATACAGGTTTGTGAAAAACGCCCAAAAACTTATAAATTATAATTAATAGTATTTAGCTGCTAGAGACAATATCACTGAGGAATGGTTCTACTGCTGGCTGTGGATTTTCTTTTTTTCAAAGCATAGAATGGTACAAAAGCCTTAACACTGGCTTGTACATACAGCACACAATAATCTTCTGCTAAAGAAAGAAAAAAAGCCAGAAATACAAGGGAAGCAAATTGTGGTTTACAAGAAGGGAATGAAGGAAGACCTCTGAAACTACAGAACTGCTTTTAGATAGGTGCAGACTCACTTGAGTACTGTGTGCAGTTTTGAGCCCCACGATTTAAGAAGATTGTTTGGGTGCTTACATGCATCCAGAGAAGGACAGCAAAGCTGGTGCAAGGGCTGGAAGGCAGTCCTGTGAAGATCAGCTAAGGACGCTGCCTTTGTGAAAAAGAGACCGAGGAATGAGGAGTGACCTCATTCCTCTCAATTGCTTCTTGATGGAGGGGAAGTGGAGAGAGAGGTGCTCATCTCTTCTCCCTGGTATCCCATGATAGGATGCATGGAAGTGGTGAAAAGCTGAATCACAGGAGTGTTAAACTGAACATGAGGAAACATTTGTTTAAGGAGAAAGCAGTCAAACTCTGGATCAGGCTTCCCGGAGACAGAGATGGTTGAATCCTTGTGCTTGTCAGCATTTAAGAGGAATTTGGACAAGGCCCATAGTAACATGCTTTAACTTTTGGTCAGACCTGAAGGGTTCAGGCAGTTGGTCTAGGAGACCATTGTAGGTGCCTTCCAACTGTTTAGTTCTATTCTATTCTAAATGGTCCCAAGAACTATTTTCCTAAGCTTGTGTCTAAAGCAAACTTTTATTAATGAATCTATTATATTCAAGCAAATAAAGAGGAAATAATTATATGCTTGAAACTTAGGGGAATATCCCTGTGGAACCAGAATGGGTAAAGACTCATCTTGTTAGTGAAGAAATGTTATTCCTACTTCATATTTAAATTCTTTATCCATGTACTGTGAAAGTAATCCATGCAAAATGGACCAGAAGGACTTTCTGAATTAATTCCTTCATTGTTAATCACCATATCAGTCTGCTCTGTTCCTTGCATGCTTCCATCAGAACAGTTATGTAGGCTAAATTCCATTGGTATAGAAAACAGGTGGGGTCTATGTAATCCTGAGTTAGAAAGAGAGGGCTGGTGGTCATTTTATGTTTCTTCCAATATAAAAACTGACAGACACCAAATGAAGCTACTGGATTTCGGTTTCAAGGCAAGCAAAGGAAAGTATTTCTCTATACGGCATGTAATTAAACTGCAGAACTCTAAAGATGCTTGCAGTTCATTGGATCAAGAGACCATGAAATTCACGGAAGGGACATTTGGTAAGAACTATTCAGCAGAGATCTCTGGCTCTCAGAGTATATTTCAGTTTAGAAGGATCCTCTGGAGATCCTTAGACAAGCATCCTACTTGTAGTAGCAAGTCTGATCAGATCAATTTCCTTAGAGATTTCTCCAGTTGAAGCTTGAACACCTCCAAGAATGGAGATCCCACAACCTGTCTGGACAGTGTTTGACTTGTTTCTTGTTGCCTTTCATCTTATCCTGTGCACCTCTTACAAGAGTCCATCTGTCTTTTCTGCATTAGGTAGCTCTAGACAGCAGTTAAGTCTCCTGTCACAAGTTGCTTCAGATTCTGCTCAAGTGGTGTGTGCTTCAGCCCCTGAGCCTGCTGTCCCTCTGTTGAATATGGTATCACAGAATCCCAGGACTGGTCAGGTTGGAAGGGACAATAGTGGGTCATCTGGTCCCACCCAGAGCACATGGCACAAGATTGTGTCCAGACAGCTTTGAGTATTTCCAGTGAGGGAGACTCCACACCCTCCCTGGCCTGCCTGTTCCAGTGCAAGGCCACAGTAAAGTAGTTTACCTTCACAGTAAAGAAGTTCTTCCTCATATTCAGGTGGAACTTCCTGTGCATCAGGTTCTACCCATTGCCTCTTGTCCTATTGCTTGGCACCACGAGGAAGAGCCTGGATCCGTCATCTTGACACCTTCCCTTCAGATACTTACATATATGCTCTGTCCGTGTCCGTGTCTTTCCAGTATTGGGAAGCCTAACACCAAAGAGTGCTCCAAATGTGGTGTCTCAAGTGGAGAACAGAGAGGAAGGGTGACTGCCTCACTGGTCACTGGTCACTGGTGCATGGATGGTGGATAGTCTTTCTGATGGAGCATAGGATGCTGTTCACTTTTTTTGCTGTAAGGGCACACTGGTGACTCGTGTTCACATAGTCCACAAGGACCACTGTGTCCTTTTCTGCAGCTCTGCTTGACACTCAGCACCACCTTGTGTGGTAGCCTTATTCCACCCAGATGCAAGTCTTTGCATTTGCTTTTGTTGAAATCCAGGAGTTTTCTATCAGCCCAGTTTTTTAGCAGAAAAAAAATTGGGGGGCCTGAGACAGTATACCAGGTACGTACCACTTCATGCTTACCTTTCTAAATTTTGCATTAAGAATCCACTTTTAAGCCCAACAGAAAGCAGGGCACTGGACTAGGTGGAGTATAAGCTGTATAAGCTCTGCTAAGGTTTCTTAAAGAACAGATGCAAGTACCTCCTTGCTGGTCTCTGGCTGCCAAGCCAGTGGAGGAACTTTCCTGATTGCTCCAGTGAAGAGGACATAGTGGTATGGCCAGGTATAGTGGAATCATAAAACATGGGATTTTGAGTCAAGTTTTGAAGTAACTGATTGTATAGAGGTTTGGGTATAGATTTGGGGTTTGGGTTCTACTCTGTCTAAGACTCTGAAAGCTAGGTATTGTGGATTCTTTATGTCATTTAAGTGCCTCAAAGAAAACCATATTTCAGAGATCTTTAAAGCAGAAGACATAATGAGGCCTGCATAGACATTTAAAAAGTGGTGTCAGTTTGTCAACAGCTGAACTGTATCCTTGGGTAGTTTGTATTTTTCACCTCTGAACTGTATCCTTGGGTAGTTTGTGCTTTTTAGATAATCTTACTATTTCCTTTGGAGTCTGAGAAATTTCAATATTTTCAAATTTGTTTCCTTGATATAGATGGATATAAATATCTATATATATATGTTTTGTTTGTTTGTTTGGATTTTTTTTAATTTAATATACACGACAGGAGTAGTTGAGGAGTAGAAGAAAGATTCCTAGTGCCTGAAATAAATGTCTTCTCTCGTCATACAAAAGCAACATGACCAACCAACCAAAACCCCAAACAAACAAAAAAAACCCCCACCCAACCCCCCAAAAATATAAAAGAATATAATAGCTCAGCTGTGCAGTTCAACCTCAACCTCATTTATAGGAAACTTAATTTCCAAAAGGTTTTCATTAATGAGATACATTTAAACATATGATTCAGTCCATTCATTATCAAAACTTTAATTTGGGCATTAGTTGTGAATGTATTTAAAAAATTAAAGTATTACTTTGTCAATTTCAGTGTTTGTAAATTCATGGAAATTTGTTGTCTTGAAGAAAAATTTGAGAACCAGACTTTTGGTCAAATGCAAGAAGAAAAGTACTTTTCAAAATACAAGGTATGACAAAAGTACCCCTCCCAGTAACTCATACCTATTTTGTGCTAGTACATCGACCATCTCAGGAATGAAATTATCATTAAAGGGTTAAGTTTTAGGTGCATCCACAAAAGGAGGAAAAAGGGATATCCAGGAAACTCTGAAATCATACTTTTGCACCGAACAAAATTATTTCATAGTTGTTCAGAAGTTTGTAAAGTAGATATGCTTAAAGGCACCTATTTTTTTCATCCATGCCAGTTGTAATTAAAAAGAAGACTTTCATGTAAATACTCTAAATAAACATAATTATTTTTGTATTATAAATGTTTTTTGCCTGCATATTATGCATCCCAGTTTGATTGATATTAGACTTCACAAAAAAATTTGTTTATCGTAGACTCTTGTTCTTAAAGATGAAATTAGAAAAATGCTGTTTCAAAAGGAGAAAAAAAAAGGAAGGCATTAGGTTAAATATTAATTTGAATGTCTACAATAATGGGTACATATGCTATTTAAGGAAGTCATTATTCCACTGTACAGTCAACAAGAGTATTGATTAGAATTAATTCACTACAAAAAGTCTCCAATCATTTTTAACATAAGTTTTTCCTCTTTAACAGTACCCTGAAGCTTGTCTTTTTCGTGGTCAATTTAGCAACAAATTTGCAATTAATCATTTGTTGATTGCAATGAATGGTCTGTCGATAATATGCAGCTTACATTGCTAAAAGGCTTATACAGAGCTTTATTGTTTTCCTTTTGTCTTGGGAACACTTTGTCTAGCTGTGTTTCCTAGAATGGATTTTGAATAGATATTTTGAAGTAACTCATGCCAGTTTTAAAGAGACACCACGGACTGCTCTGAGAGTATTAATCAAGATATGCCCTAACTTTTCTCTGGCATTACAATATTTGGACATCTGTTCTGACTCCTTACATGTGAAGTAGGACACATTGGCATAAATGAAGGGTTTCATTATCTTAAATGTCATAACATTTGTTTGAATTATTTTGTGTAGATTTTAAATGCTGAAATTGTAATCTTGGTTTTTTATAGATTTCTTTGTCCTTTCAAAAGACTATAAAAATTGAAGTCTTTTAAAATTCCATCCTTAATTCTGAAAGCATAAT
Source organism: Promerops cafer (assembly GCA_013398275.1). NCBI lineage: Eukaryota > Metazoa > Chordata > Aves > Passeriformes > Nectariniidae > Promerops > Promerops cafer. Next base: position 2,065,291 of record VZSE01005451.1, on the reverse strand, counting down.
TTTCAATTTGTGCAATAACATTGAAATTGATGTAGACGATACTTCAATAATTCTGAGCATTGTAAGTATTTTTACTAAAAGAAATCCAAGGAAAAAAGTGCTTTTTATTCCAGAAACAGAATTGTCACAGATAATGTATACATAAAGGCCATTATGAAATGCCTCTCTGAGGAGCATTGACATAGATTAATTTATTTGGAAAATAATGGCAGTTTGAATGGCAATTTTAATTTTATCTGAAGGAAACTGGGATTAGCTCAGTTGCTTAGAGCATGGTGCTAATAATGCCAAGGTTGTTGGTTCTATTCCTGTATGGGTCATTGGACTTGATGATCCTTATGGATCCCTTCCAATTCAGAATAGTCTGTGATTGTGATTCTGAAATGTGTGTTACATCTGTCGTCCTTAAAACAGTGTCTCAATAGTATATTTCTTCTGGCTAGGAAGTGGCTTTGAACACAATGTACATAATTGAAACTTAAAGAAAGATTAATTCTGGTTCCAGGCTTTTGCAAATGTTTGGAAATATTTTGTTTGCACTGATCTTTAAATTGCATATCTTTTTTATAGGTTTTGATTGTTCATTAGCAAAAAAATGCCCAGTAGTAAAAGTAGGGTTTAACTGATTTACATTGCCCTTATTAATGCTATTATTATAGAAAATAGTTGCAAACATTAAGATAATCTTACTCTGAGATAATATCTGATCTCATATGGATGTGATATTTATGCTTGAGTAAAAGTTAATATTAACAACATTTGTCTTGGCTAACATTATAAGGATTACTTATTAAAAACATCAGTAAGACAAGTGTCTGCTTACTGTGCAGCAAATTTGGGAATTCTAGCTTGTCATTTAATATTGATTACATTATTTAAGTAGTTGAGCAAAGCAGCACTTTACAAACAGGTGCTCTTTGATTTGCAAATTTATAAAAATCTAGGAGCAGCTTTCAGCCTACTGCATTGTTGTTTTTTAAGGTAAAAAATTGAAAGGTGATTTGACTATGCTTTCATTGAGACCAAAGATTTTTTTTACATCATCTTTCTCATGAAGCAAATTGATTTATTGTCAAAAAACGATGGGGTTCCCCATTTGTAAAATATATTTCTAGCATAACTATCTGGCCTAGAGTTCAGGGAAACTGCCCCATTCATGTTGTTTGCAGTGAAAATTTGTGGCCCTAACTTTGACCGCATGCTTTAGTTGTCTCCTGAACTCACTCTGCTCGTCCTGCCTCTGCGCTGCAGGGGTCTGCACCCTTAGCTTGATCACTTGGGAAGTAACTTCATATTAATTTGGGGAATTGTACCCTAGTATTTAATGTAAACAACTTAGCCTTCTAGAAAACCTCATATGTGTTGGAAATCCTGAGTAAATGGGTCTTATGCAAAGAGTTCTTATGCAGATATAGAATCCTCCCAAACAATTTGAGGCTGAGAATAGGATACTGGTATAATATATTCAAAGCTACCATGAAAGCCCTAAGTTGCTAAACAACCATGACGCACTGAGTCTATCCAGATGGTTAGGCAAAAAGCATTATGCAAGTGCACTCTTGGGAGGGGGAATTTTTTTGCTAGAAAATGTAAGGAATTTCTCAGTTTCACTACACTACTCTAGACTTTTTCACTAGTCTTCCGCAAATTTGGATCCTTGGGACGTGAAAAGGCAGCAAAAGCATTTCTTTGACCCTCTGTGAAGAATTAATTCAGCACTTTGAAAGCAATTTGGACATTTTTACTTCTTGGGTTCAAAATTCTGTACATGTTAAATCATAGCAAAGGGCTTTAGTGCAGTTTCCTGGGTTTCTGACCACATCAAGAATGGTATTTTTTATTTTGCTGTGGGATTGCTTAATAGTGAAACAGTTTTACATAAACCAATACGTAATTGGTAGTTTCTAAAGTTGCTGGATGTTTTTCCCTTTTCAGTGGAAACCATTTTTAACTCTCTGTTGATTTTGTAAAAAAAAAGTTTATAGTTCTCAATTATTAGTGTCTTTAGTACAATAAAGAACAAGTTTTTTATTCCCTTTATTGCACATTATAGAACCTCTCTATGGAGTAAATGAATATATTTAATCTGAAAGCCTTTTAATGTCCAGATTCTACAAAAATAGTTACTGCATAACATTTGTATGTCATGCTCTGGGTAGATCATCATTGTAAAATGTTTTGCATATCTAAATTACTTATTCAAATGCAGCTGTAGAAAAAACTTGATTTGTTTTGGAAGGAAAATATATGTGAATTAATTTTGTAAAATTTGAATTCATCTTTCACAAACACATGTTTGTATTTTGACGTATTTTAACACTTTTCCATATATCCAAATATTGAGTCCAGAAAAGGCTTTTCATTCTCTAAGCCGTAGCATGTTTAGGTTGTTTTTTAATGCAGGTTCCTATTATTCATAGAGAATATTTTTTGAGTCCCTAAATGCTCAGTAAAATTGCATCTAGTTCCATTTTTTAGTTTATTTCATGTTTTAGATAGCTGTTACTGCAGAGCCTGGGCTTTATTTAACTTGACAGCAGCTGATACCAAACCCTGTTCATATGAACTACTTATATTAAGTCATGGGGTTGACATATTTCAGAGAATATTAACCCCTTGTTTTTCATGAAAATACTGGTCATTGACATGTAGCATGTGATTGGGTTTTGCACTTGAGAAAAGAATCTGACCACTTACCCTGTGTATGAAAACAAGTATGCACTCACCTTTAAGTTAGAAATTTGATTAACTGTAAAACCAGTATGTGATCAAGATGATCTCCTAGGGTGTAATCTCTTCTATCTAATGTTGTTATGAACAATTTAATTTAATTTTATTTCTGCAGTACCTTTCCAGATAAACCATTGCTGGGAGTAAACTTGGTATGAGTAGCTCATGTGAATCTAGCTCTTTCTTGGAGGCTTCTTAGTTAGCCAATTATTTTCAGACTTAGTGTTAAATAGGTTTGTCTCAGTTTGATACATAACTCTTCTGCCATTTGGGTACTGTTGCCTTCCCACAGCTACCTCCCACTTTGACAGATCCTTAGGGTCTGAACTGGATCTCAGGTGCTTACTGGTACAAGGAGGTGGCCTATGTTGGTAGAGGAGAAAGGAGGGAGTAAGCTTGAAGAAACCTCCACAAAGGCGGGAATTAGAAGCCTTATACACCTTAGCAAGAAAATAAAGGAGAAGGATTCAGAAAATGTTTTGATTGATGCAACACAAGAGCAAATGCAGATATTAAACAAAAGTTAAGAAAGTTGCTTCTGGACCTTTTAGACAGAGCAAACAGGCTATATGAAAGATGTAAGGGAGAGGATCTTTAAAAGTTGGTCGTAAATCAGCAGAGAGAGAGAGTGAATGTCTGTGGATAAATAATCCAACATCTAGCCCTAATTTATGAGTATCTTAGAGGGGTTTTTTATAAATTAATATTTGTTTGTCCAATAGGAAAGATAATAAATAATATTGTAATGCAAAAAATTTAAATTTCAAATAGAAAACATAATGAATGAGGAAAACAGTGACCTTTTTCAATTAAGAGAAAAATATTCTTTCAGAGTGTAAATCAATGAGAGATGTTTTAGTGGATTGCATATTTCTTATAAAAATAAATACCTGCTATGGAAACAAATGAATAGCATAAATATGTATTAAAATTATAAGACTCTGTTGCCAAGGCTTTGACTAACAAGTTATGGGAAGTTGCTAGGGAGAAGTCAGGTGAACATTTATTATTTGATCCCTATCAAGCAAATGAGTGTATAAAATGGGTGGTGATACAAGATTTGGCTTGAACCCCATCGAGGATTTCAGAGGACTGCTCAAACTGTTGCATTTCAGGCATACCTTCATAAACGTGAGAAACTAGGTGTGCTCAGTTTCTTGTATGATTAATAACAAAAGTTCTTGAAATAACAATTCAGAGCAGAAACATGTTGACATGCCTTTTGGGAGAGTCTTTCCAAAGGGCTTTCTTCTAACTCTTAAGCATATTGGGAGGATAGGGAAATCACCCTGACAGTTTAGGAACCTAAATTAAGGGCCTGCATTCTGCCCCTGAGAATACTATTCTAATGCAAACTTAATCAGTGTTCAGAATAAAAATACTCAAAGGGATTTATGTTTGTTTGGGGGTTTTGGGAAGATTTTGGGGGGTGTTTTCATTTTTTTTATTATGAGGGTGTTTGAAAAATCATATTAGAGTATAATTTTTGAAGACACTACACAAGCAGTTATTCTTTATCCCAGGTTTGCTTTTTTCTCCTTAAGTTTTAATATGATGACGCTAATTAGTATTCCATCCAAAAAATGCTTAGTAATTGAGCAAATTACTCACTTTTCTCTCCTAAGAACTGCAGAAGTGCTGGGCATGTAAGTCTGTGCATTTGTTTCAATCTAGATGGGCTTTTAATTTAAACTTTGTTTCTGTGCTTTTTATTGAAGACACCTGTGTCATTTCTGTGTTTCTCTGAAGAGCATCTAAAGCAAGGACCAATTGCATTGCATAGTGTTGCCTGTGTTGACTTTCAGCCTAAGCTGTGTCCTTGATAGTGTTCTCAAACTCATTTTGCAAGATAATTTGGGGCTATTTCAATGTAGTTCTCGATCAGCAGTTATCAGAAATGCTACTAAAGGTTTACCACAGAGATCTTTTTAATATACAAGATATTTAATACACTGTCTATATGGCTATGTTGGCTAATTGCCATGTGATCACTTTTCTCCTCTTTTTAGTGACCACATAAACACTTAGCATGGACCTAGAAGAACCCTTCTCTAGTTACAGTAAATTTAGGGTGACCAAATATAAAGAAGCGAAGATGTAGCACAGTGTATCCTCAGCAGAGATCATCTTACAGGGTACATGTCCTCTGCCTTGCATTGAGTCGTGGGGCACATGACACATCTGGTCTGATAATAGCTTGTCTAACCTCCCAGTCTTGCACTTGATTAATGACTTAAAAATATAAGTACATAGGAATGTATTGTCAGTTTCTAAAACCCAAAATAGCTCCTCAAAGGAAGTCCTTGAGATACTGGTACAAAGGCTTATCTTATAGGACTGGTCCCTACACAGCTGGAACATGTGGTCGCCCTGTATAAACTGACTGATAGTAAATACCAAGGAGTCAGTGGCTGTATGTGCCCACAATTTAGAGTTATACACAGGCAGAACGTAGGGGTGGCTGAGCTTTTTGCACAAACACGTTTTTTTCTGCAAAATGGATTCCATTCTGTGTCTGTGTAGAATTGTCAGAAACTCAACAGAAATTCAACAGAATTTTGACTTCGAATAAAAAGGGAGATGAAATATGCTTACATTTGAAGGCCTGTTTCAAATTTTTTGTTACCATTTCCAGATATACCATCCTCTGGTCTTTTGTCTATCATTTATAAATACTGTGGTTTTGATGTTCTGTCCTGGGTTTTGAGATATTGCCTGTATAAATGAGTATTTAAAGTATGAAATGTCACTTAGCAATACATGTACTGCTGAAATGTATTTAAACTTGATCATCAGAGTTTATCAGAGACAAAATAAAAAGCATTATCTTTACAGTTTCTGTGTTCTTCTTGCAAAGCCAGGAACAGAAATTTCTCAGATTTTCTTTTTCTTAGATTTTTTTCTTAAAAATGTGAATTTTCGGTATCTTTTAGTAAAGCTGTTTTAAAAACTGCTTATAGTATCTTCTTGATCTAACATTTTCAAACTACTGTCTTTCTCATCTATACAGGCCCAAAATATCTGTAGAAACGAATACAATTATAGTAACTCAAGTTTCACCAAAAACTAATGTATTAATGAATATTTTTTTAAAATCCCTTTCCCTCTCAGGTTAATTAATGTAATTTAATCAAAAACCTGGGATTCAAATGTGAACTTGATTCAAACAAGGCAGAACCTTAAGCTTCTTGACTGCCTTTTTCTGGACTTGGTCATTCAATAGTTCAATATGATTTGTTTATCTGAGATTGTTATTATGGGGTGGGAAATGCTAAAATGAAGAGTGCACCTCTGTTTTCTGTATTTTATATATATGTACAGAAAGTAGAATGCAGAATTGTGAGATGTTTATGTAGAAAATAATTTCTAGAAAATAGTTATCTAGAAATTAATTTTAAGCCACCACAGCAAACTTTCTTCATCTATTTTCAATGATATTTTTTGTACATCCATACTGTACCACATTAATAACTGATGTGAGCTAACTGGTTGTTCAGGTTAGATTTGCATTCTGATCCAAAGATTACAGGTTGCTGAATTATCCCTTAAGCTTCCTAGCCTTGTGGATCCATTAAGCCTTAATTAAAGAAGCATCTTAGGAAAAAAAAAAATAATCAGACCATTTGTATCCAAAGAAGATGCACACTGGTCATTTGTTTGTTCACCAGCATAAAAATTATTATTTAATGAAAATTTTAATCACAGCAAACTTATAGACAGACATATATTAAATGCATTAATCTTTCTATAAGGTTATTCACAATGTATAAGGTTACTCCTCTGAAAAGACTGCTTCAGATTGCTTTCCGGTAATGCTAATACCCATTAAAAAGATGAATATATATGTGTGTAAGTCAATCATAAGGTATTAAAGAGGTGTAGCAACTTAAGCTTCTTTTCTTCTTGGCAGGTCACTTTGAGAAATGTCCTAGTTCAATTAAAATATTTTTTCCATTTCCTAGGAGTAGATTCAGATATGCTCTGTCTGTTCTCTATCTTATCTTCACTGTCAGGATTTAAAACAAACCTGAGTGAGGTATAAGGATAGTCCAGCTGCTTCAGAGCCTGAACAGGTTCAAATGTAAGGGTGCATGTATGTGTATATGTCTGCATTTTCATCACATAAATGTCCTGGTTGAATACTTGCGTGATGTAAAGGTACATTTTTTAAGAGTCTGGACACTTAGAGAATTAAAACTGGGATAAACTGCATTTTCTGTTCTTCAAATACCCATTCTTTCATCTCGTTTCTAAATGCTACAGTAGTGAGTGGAAGCCATCTAAACAAGAAAGACATACAAAAGAGCACACAGTGTGGCACTTTCTTTCAGATTAGATTGGTACTATGAATTTAGTTAAGAAAAATTATCATGTAGGCTATTGTCATATGACATGTGAATGACTAAAATATTTTAAGATCTTAAAAAAAGAAATGCAGAATTTTAGAATAGTACTGTACAACTCAAGTATTCATGTAATAGTCTCAGAAACACAAAATTACCTAATTGGCTGCTTAGTTCTGCTGTAGCTGCTCTGTATTCAGCATTACTTTGTGCCCAACATTGATTCTGATGCAAAACTGCTGCTGGAAAAAAAATCTTAATTCTTGGATGGTTTGGTGAAATGTATTGCAATTAGAGGTATAAAATCAGCTCTGTGACTGAAATGTGGATGAAGGGAAAGGTGATAGTTTCATATTAAAGTGATGCCATAAGACCTTCCTCCTCCTTTCGTCCTGGAACAGGCTTGACAACATTGTTTCTCCTCAGATTATTATTATTAATAATAAAATTTTTGCCATTTTTAGGTATGTTTGCATTTATTATGGTGTGGAAAATATTAAGATTCAGATATAGTAATGCTGGAATATTATATTCCAGGCCAGAGTGCAAATCAGTTTACTAATAAAAATTAATATGTAAATCTCAGATATTATATTAGTTATAGACCATTATCTGACTGTCAAATGACTGTTCTTTAAAAATCCTGTTCTCTTTGCTAGTTAATATCATGAAATATGCGAATTTTCTCTACTGAATCCTGGGTTTTCTCTTTCACATCAGTTTTATAGTAAAATACAAAAATAATTTCTCATCTTTTCCTGGCCATTCACAGTATCAGGTACCAGGAAAGGTCAGCATATTTTGCAAACTATATTTGGTTTCCCATACCATTACTCTGTTTCTGTATCATTATTTAGGTGATTTTAGTATAGCTTTTGACACAAAAAAAAGAAATAATTTCTCCATTGGTCCAACAACAGTAGTATGTCTAAACAAGCTGGGCTAGATGCCCCTACTTGAAATGGCTGAATGAAGTCTGCTAAAGTCAATTGTGTTACAGATGTAGCCAAAAATCTCACAATGAAAGACTCTTTGCTCTCCTCAGCCAGGAAACTTCTAACGGTTGTTGCTCAGGATTCAGGGATGGTATCTGGTAATTCCACCAGCTCTTAGGAGACAGTACTTATATTCCTACTCACTGTCAAGTTCCTATTACTTTCAGTTCTTCCCATTGCTTTTAATTTACTTATACTAGTCAATATGCTACTGTCTTAAGAAGTACAAGAAAAGAGACATTTGAAAAACAGAAAACTCAGTGTAATTTCTTGGGTGAGGTGGTCTTTTGGGGTTTGGGGTTTTTTTTGGTTTTTTTCTCTCTTCTCTTCTTTTCCCCTAAAGCAGAGGATTGTTGTCCTAATGCACAGCCAGCATGGGCTGGTGTCAGATTTTCTTACAGTGAGGAGTTACGGTTGAGAAGAGATCTCTGTGCTGGGGAATCTAAGGACTCTACTATGGATTCAATTGAGGGTTCAAAAGAACAGTTGGGCAGTATAAGCTGAAGGAAGCCTTAGCAGCCCCCCTACTTCTGAGCTTATCTGTGTGTAGTTACTTTTCTGGTTTACAGTTTCCATCAATAAAAGTAGCTCTTGAGCAACTGTTTTAGTGAAATTGACCTGACGTGTGCCTGACTTGTGCTGTGCCTGTCAAAATTAGCTGTGTGTATTACTTTTTTTTACCTCTCTGTTCATTAAGTCAGTTGATTCATTTTGGAGTCAGAAAATGTTCAGGGAGGGGAAAATTTTGATCAAATCAACCTTGCACGGAAACAACTGCCTGTCTGCCATCTGCAGTGGGCATTGATCCCTAGCTTGTTTGTGCCTTGCGTTTGTTATGCGTGAGTAAGCACATTAGCCTTTTCATTTCATTCATTACTTAGTCCTTGATTAGTGTTTCCTAGTTTCTGTCAAAAATGCTTCTACTCCTTTATTCACTTTGTCTTAGGTCTGTCTTATGCTTCAGTGTGTAGAACATGAACAGTTAACTACAATAGTCCTTTCATTTCTTTTTCATATGAAACTGGCTAACAAATATACTTTCCTAATGCCGGCACATCTAATGCGGGATAAAGTATGAATGATGGGTCTTTCTAAAGTTAACAGAGTTATTATTTTAGTTCAGCTAGCAGGCATTGTTTGGAAGTGTGGTGTCTCAGGTTTTCCTGTCAGCTTTATTTCATCCGTCTCCAAGAGCTGTGGGATCACCTGGATACTTGTGGATATTTACCTTATTTTATTGCACATAAAAATAAATTTAAATTAAAAATTAGTGCAGTTTGAGAATACAGCACTGAAAGTTTCAAATGACAGTTTGGATGACAGGACAGAACAATTAGGCATTTTTTGACCAACACCAATCAGTTGGGAATTTTGCTATCATTTCCTTGCAGAATGGTGAAATGTTGAATGACAATTCCATTCTTAAATACAATAGAAAAATACATGAATAATTATGTGATGTGCATAAAGCAGCAAACTATGAACGTCTTTAGAAACTACATAACAAGATCATAAAAAAAATTGAGTACCTCAGTGGAGCCAATACATTTAATGTTGCTACTAACTGATTTAATTTGATCAGTGATCACAAGTTTTGCCTAAAAATTCTATACTGTGTTACATCCTTATGTAGATAGTGTGTGTAAAATTTTATGAATTATGTACTGCTCTTTATTCTTAATTGTAAAAGTTTATTTACATGTTGTCAATCTATCTGAACAACTTTACCTTTGAATTTAATGGTATTAAATTTCAACATTTATCTTTTCAAAGCACCCATAGGTTAGTAAACCAAACTTTGAAGGTTGGACCAGTCAGTTCTCTGGTGCATGCCCTGCTTAAGATTCTAGTAAATAACAAACTTTTTAAAACAAAAAGGGTTGAAGCCATGGTTTATATTAGTGGGTACCTTTATCTGCATTAAATGCTTGCTTATTTGTGATTTAGATTAACATTGATTTGTTTAATAAAAATTATTTTGAACAAATGTTTTAGTTATGTTAGGAATCATTAATAAATCATTTAAGTATTTAATGTGGGGGCTTTTCCTCCAAATTCTAATTCCCATTGTTTGAAAATAATTTAAAATGTTGCTAGATATAGGCTTATACTGAATTTAATATTTCTCTCAAATTTTTAGGCTTTATAGTTCCATAATCTTTTAAATTGGTAAATAATAGGTGGAGAAGTTCATATATATATATATATGATAGTTCGTTATAGTGACAGTTTTATTTGTAGTTTTTCTCAAAAACTATTTGAATGGAAACTGGAATTCATTTAAGTTTCTTACTAACTGAACTAACTCTTCTTATATTTATATTCATATACATCCAGAATTTTAAGACATAGCTACAAAGACATGATCCAAATAGATTTCTCTGCATTTACTATCTGCTCCTAGACTCAAGAGTTGGTAGATTTCATATACTCACAATTCATTTAAAACATACATTGAAAAATGAAAGATTCATTCCCAATTTGTAAAGTTTTAATGATTAGTATGCGAAATAAAGATTACATGATCTGGACTGAGGAAAAGATTCTCTTCATACTTCCAAAGGAGATATAAAAAAAATGGTTTGAAAACTGATTCTAGCACATCAGTTCCAAATATTCTATTTTCAACAACTCCCACCAGCACAAGGGGTTGATTATCTTCTAAATGTTATGCACTTATAAATATTTCAATGGCTATTTCCTTTCACATACGTGTTATTTGATTTTATTATTAACATAATTTGCTTAATTTTAAAATATTGATAAAATTTATTTAATTTTAAAATATCTTTTTTATATTAAGCAGTATTTCCCCACTATTTCCCATCCTGACATACAGCAAATGAGGAATCTTCTAGCAATTATTCCTATTATCTACCCAGTTTTAGAGAAAGCTATTAAATGCCATATGAAAATATCAACTTGTATATAAAGTTATTTTGCTGAATTTGTCACTCACTTGTACTAAAGAAATGGATTTCAAATAGTTTATTTGGTATTTCTGCAAGACAGAACTGTATCGATGGTCCTATGGTAAACCTTCACCATATCTGGATATTATTCACTGTATAAAATTTGACGACACTTGCACGACACAAAACTATCATGTCTGATTTGTAAAAAGAAGTAATGGAGACTGCAACAAGAATAATTAATTATTAAGTTCAGATACATCCCATTCTGGGAAAAATGTACCTGTAAGCTTTCTAGGTGATAAGAGTATTGCTCTTGTTGAAAATGACAGTTCACAAAACAGCTTACAAACCATATGCATTGTGTACAGGTTGGGTCTTCTGTTTTGCCATTTTCCCGTCACAGTAGATTTATGGTGCTTTTTTTTTTGTCCTGTTAGGATGCTTCAATTGCCCACAGATTCCATATCATGAGAGAAAAACATCCAGAGAAGTTCAACAGTAGGTAAGAATCTAAAAATATATGCATATAAAAATACTTTTCCATGTTATTAAGCTATGTTCTGTGAGGGGTTAAGTTTTGCACATCCTTTAAAATATTGATTCTTATAAAAGAGAGGAAATTGGTTCATTTTATATTAAGCATATGCTTCCAGACTGCTTGTAGTGTAACTTTTTGATATCTGGTATTTCAGCTGAAATGAATAGCATCATAAATAAACTGTTCTCACAGGTGAAATGTTTGCCTTGTAAGGCTAGCTTGGACAAGATGATGCATTGTGTTTGTGAGGATCCCTGAACTGACAGTTTGCCATTAGGCTCTGAAGAACACAGCTGCAGATGGTGATCCTTATGTTTCATTCCCACACTCACACTGGTACATTGACAGGGGGCTCTTCCATATATACTCTTAGTAAGGGCAAGTGAATGCCATTTTACACAGAACTGCTTTTATCATTAAACAACTTTGTTTCTATAAAAAAAGTCAGGAATGAGACTTTGCATCTGTTTCTTGTGTTGCTCTCTGAATCTTTAGTGCTATTGCAGAGCTTTGCTGGAGATTAAAAATGCATTAAGTTTACTGTAAATTCAGTATCTGGTTTTTTGAGTAGATAACATTCATAACGCAATGTTTATGTCTGTTTCTTCTTATTTAGGTAATTTAGCAAGTAAGTTGTGGTGGGTAAAGGCAACATTTCAGAAACTTTAATTAACATTTAAAGACACATGGGGAGAGAAAAGTAAGATACAACATCATTTGGAATAAACAGAGAATTTCTAGAAATAATTACTAACATGAATGTTTTTTCACGGTGAACCTAACCATAGCCTGTTTAGTTTTCCATGAGGGTGACCTGGAAAATCTGTAGATGCAAATCTTCATAGGCCTTAGGGTGATAAAATACACTGTTTGTGTTCTCATCTAAGAGCTGTACAGAATGGTGTTTAAATATGTTTGAGTATTATCTTGCTTACTGTTTTTTTTTGTTAAAAGTATATATTTTATAGCTAATAGAGTGGGGGCCTTTTTTTCTCAAATACTCAATCTGCCTAGTGTCTATACAGTGGCATACTGTGAACCCTCGTGTCTATTTCTTTTTAAGTCACGTAGTACATATTTGTTTTCTATGACCTCCTTTTCCTAGCTCTGATGCTTCTCATTCTGAAAGAATTATACTATGATAAGATCTGAACTCAAGCCTGATCTGTGCATCCCAATGTACTGTACCCTCCCAGCAGGACTAGAGATACTGCACTTTTAGCAAACGACAATGTTCTAGGCCCTGAAGATGAAGCTAGTTTATCAGTGGTCTTTCTGCATATTTTCAGCAGTTGGAAATCATAATTTATAAAAAGCTCAGCTAATAACATGAGTTTCAGATCAGATTTCGTGTCACAATAAATCATATGCCATTAATAACATCTGCTAGCAGAATCACCTTGAAATTCATCTATATTTTAAGGAACCTGATATTTCTAACATTATCTTAAGGAAGTTAGTTACAAAAATATATAGTCCTAGTCGCTACATACTTTGGTACTGTGATATTGAAAGAACTTGAAAAAAGAGATGATTCTCTCTATATATAAAGATTATTCAGAAAGGTTATGCCTTTCTATAAAACAGTATAAAGACTTGAGCAAAGTATAATAGAGACTGCTATTTTAAAATGTGTTTTCTTTTGTGTAGTGAGAAAAAAAGGGGCTTTCTATTTTTGTTCAATAGAATTTTCCAGATTATGTTAGTTCACAAATACTTTTTCATTACCACTTACCTGCGTGTCGAAATAAGTCCATAACATGTTGTAGCAGCATTTTCCTGGAGGGTATGAAGAGAAGCCCCTTTTTTAGTTGTCTGCTAAGCCCCGAATCTTAATTTACCAGCATGTAGAATTTTCTATGCAATCTAAATTATTTAGGCTCAGCAAGTCCAACTCAAGTCTGATTCATAGTGGGCTCCATAGTTAACAGCACCTGCTCCTTTGAAAACCCTACATTACTCATTTGAAAATCCTGCACTGTCATATGGGCATATCTCTTGTGATTTAAAGAAAATAATTTTTTTTTGCTTTTATTTTAGTTTCCTCTTGCCTAATTTTCCAACATTTTAACTTTCACAGCTATCATTCAGAGCAGGTCCTTGCACTGAGGTTCTACTCTGAAAAATGAACATTCAAAAGTTTTCCTTACTGAAGAGAAACTTTAAGTTTATATTGTGTGCAGAGGTCTTTTGAAATACAAAGGTGTTGTATTTGCTTCAGTGAAATAAGTTGGGTAAAGTTTGGAGTTAGAGAATCTTTTACATTAAATCCTGGTAATGATCCTCAAATTCCTGAGGATATTCCTTGCCACTCTGATCCCACTGTTCATGTGTAAATAGAGCGTACTAATAGGAAAATCCTGACACATTCTACTTGTGTTGAAGCAAAATCTTCTTGTACTTGTTTATCTTCTCAAAATGAAGATGAGAGAATATTGCAAGACTTAGAAAGGCTTTTTGTAGTGACTACTAACCAATGATGTGGCATTCTTTGGAACTAGGTCAGTAGTTCTTGGGAACTGTGTCATATTTTGAAATTCCACAGTATTCACAGATTTTGGACACCGGCACTCAGTATTACTGACTTGCCAAAAATAAAAGGAAATAAATTTAGGTTTAGATTTCTAAATTGTCTAGAGATAGTTAGACATAAGTCTTTGGAAGATCTAAGTTTAAGTATGTATAAATATTCCTGCACTAAAAATCCACATTATCAATTGTTTCCTTTGCAATGAAGCACCTGGTTATTTGAGTTTCTTAAGAAATTGAAATCAAGTTCCTTTGTGAAAAGGGTCTTCTGTGTTCAGAAGCTTAAGTTTCAATGAAAAAATACCTTGCACATGCCTTACTATCTTGAAAATGTTATACTTGTTAGCTGTGATATGGAATGGCTCCGTATAGTTTTCCAAATAAGGCTTAGCATAAATGTCTACCAGTGACTTTAAAATACCCGTTGCTTGTTCCTAAACCCAGGTCTGGAAGAGAAGAATTCTGGTGATAGTCAAATAGAAAGGAATAAAAATGAGAACACAGTAGTAGCATCCTGAACTCTGTCAAAAGAATGAATCTTAATATTCCATTTTAAATATCTTTTTATCATCAGCACACTTTATCAGAAACCAGGAATGACATTGCAGTAAGATTTATATGTATTCATAAACCCCAAAATCTCAGCTGTCACATTACCCACTCTACAGGTCTGAAGTGCTCACAACCTTGTGCTGGAGAAATCAGTTTCCTTCCCAGCACCTTCTGCTTAAGAGTAGGGTCAGATTTTCCAATATAAGTGTGGAAGGGCTGAGTTAGTGCCAGTGGGGATAAAACTTGCAAAAGGCAGTATTTCAAGTAAAAGTATCATTAAACTAGGACATTCTGTTGAAATAATAATTCAGTTAGGCCAAAATGCCCTACAGGGAGATCTGTGTAAACATCATAGGCTTGATGCTGGGAGTAACACATGTATAAGTTATAGGAATATACACAAGGCAACAAAGAATACTTTCAACAAAAAAATAATGCAAGTTGATGATAGCTTTTCTAAAATCGTAGTCAGTTCAATTAGGAGTACTAATTTGACTCTTTGGCATTTCGTATCATAAAAGATGTTTCTTAGTCTCAGTAAAGTAGGATTTATAAATTACATTTACAATCGTATGTACATAGTCTTTGAAGTTTCCAAACATCAATCTATTTTCATCTTTTATGAAGAAAGCCTAAAGCAGAAAAAGTTCCTAATAACTTCATTTATGTCATATTCCTGACAATACACTTCTGAGATACCCTCTCAACTCATTTAATTATGCTTTTATTTTGTGCTGATACCTATACATTTAATCTCTAAGAAAGTTTCTAAGTAATAGAAAGTACTGATTTGCCTTGTGCAAGTGTTCTCCAGGAGAGTAAGGAAAGGCCACAGTAAGAAAAGGTAGGAGAAATGAATCAACGAATCTTTAGCAGATCAATGAATCTTTAGCAAGTTATTCTGGGTGTCCTGACTTGGCTACTGCACTCTACAATGTAGTTACAGGATCATATCTTTAGTAACATCAAAAAAAAAGGAAGAAAATCCTGTCTTGCATACACTGTTACTGTATTCAAAAGCTTTATTGTAAGAGATGTCTAGTCCTGACTAGCAGCAAAAAAAACCGAACAGAATTATTCCACATGAATACTGGAGTTGAAGGCAAGTTCAAGTTTTGTGACTGAAAGTGAAAAAATACAGTTTAAGAGCAAAATCACTTATGATGGGGCAAATTAAATGGTCTGCTCTCAGATGTACTCTGCCTTTGTTTTAAAGTTGACTTATTTTAGCTTAGAATTGAACAGTCAAAATGTTTCATTTTGGATAGAACAAAACTATTTTGATATTTTCATTATTCTTCCAGTTTTTCAGTTTTGGTGATGGAGTCTCTTGGATTGAATCACAACTGCATCTTTTCAGTGACTATACTAAGAATCAACACAAAATTCCTAACTTTAATTGCAGACGTTTCAGCTGCTCCTTCAACCTCTCCTCCCTTCCTGGTTGTGACTGATATGAAAATATTTAAAAAGAAGTCACTGGCCCCACGGAGAGACCAGATTGCAGACATCTGTTACCTGTCCCATTGAACCCACAGGTTCCTTTTCAAAATAGGATAAGGCTACAGGGAACAGTACCTCTGAACTCAGGCAGCATTACTGCAAGTGTAGTCATCAGAAGAAGCAAAGCAAGGTGAAAATATTTGTGACAGAGCACAAAATATTTTCCCACAGGCAAGAGGTGGCTCGTAGTTAGACAACAGAATCTGCCTAGCTCTTGGTTATAATGCTTATAAGAGAGAAAGAAATAAAAAAACAACTAGCATGTTCTTTTGTCAGACTTCAAACATGTAGTAGCCCACCTATAGAATAAATACCTGAAGCACATAACGTGTGCTTGAGTTGGGACAAAGGAAGATAGTTGGAGCATAAATCTGGTTTAGCCTATCTCTGTCTGCTGTCTGCAGAGGAATATCACAGCAGGTTGCATCTGCAGTATCTGCGCTTCTCTCTGATGCAAGATGTCATGTTTTTATCATTTCTGTAGAAAGTGCTTATGGGCTAAGGCCCTCTGCATGAGAGACTTCTTGCTCTCTTAAACATTTTTCTATAGCAGCTGTCTGGGAGGCTGGTGTGGTCAGGGAACCTTAGGTTCAGACTCATGAAGACTAGAGGCAGTGTGCTGTATAAAATATATGTTAAGCAGGAATCCCTATGTCCTGGGCATCCCCTGGGATTTCAAAGTACATCTCTGAAAGCAGTGTGCTATATCAGACCATAAGCAGAGCAGTGAATTTATATTTGTATTCTCAGGATCTGCAGCTATCAAATTCACTACTGCAGGACTAAACTGGGTCCAGGCTTTGTCGGGCCTGAACATTTGAGGGGCCTCAATTTGTTGGCCTGTTTCCATTTGGGGGGATCACCATTCTGCATCTATCTAACACATATACTCTTACTATTGACAAGATATGGGAATGTTGTCTTTTTTTTCTTTAAAGTAAGTTACATGTTTATAAGATATGTAGCGATACCCAGCTTTTTAAAAAATAGTTTCTTTAGAAATTATTAAGTAAAGTGTATCGGGCTTAATGTTGAAGGGTTTAAAATCATTGGATTTCTAGGATAAATGTCTAAAATTTCTAGGAGAATTTCTGTTTATGGTGCAGAATCATACAGAGGGATTGGCTCAGCATGCGTCGTGGAAGTAACAAACTGTTGATTCACAAAAGGTCTATCCATATGCTACAGCCCAAGGTCAATAAAATCTAATTTTCTTTAACTTGTGGCAGGCTGGTTAAGAAATTTATTGCAGATGATGTTTCCTTACTCAGAGCAGGTCACTGAACCTTTTCTATGTATTGAAGTGCCTAGTGGATGTTTTACACATTCCTTAATTAATTAAAACTACTGCCTTTTATTACAATGTCTTAAAGGCAAATATAACTCTGTAGGAATTAATTCTTGGTCTCTTCCACAGTATAGTCAGGCCATCTGAAATAACAGTGAACACAATGATAGAAAAAGATTTCTAACTTCTTTAAATTGTTGTAAATTCAGATGTGAGAGGAGTCTGTAGTAGATACGAAAAAACTGTAACAAAACTGCTAAACTACTGCTTGCTATATAACAAAACTGCTATAACTACTGCTTATTCTTTGTTGATAAAGTATGGTCAAGTATTTCTATACCAATCAATAAGGTTATTTTCCTTATTTTTTCATGAACATGCTAAATAAAACACTTTGTAATAAAATTGGATTTATTCAAATACTGCTTTTTTTTTTTTGAGAGGGCTTATAATCAGAACTAATGAGCACTAACATGGATTTGCAGCTTCAAGCTTCATTTTGAATGAATTAATTTTCAAATCTCAGAAGTAAATGGCTAATCTTTACATAAGTTTTATGTGGCTATAATTCATGTTTACAACAGATGCTGGGTTTTATAAACAGTTAAGCAGCAGGCCTTTCTAATATATGTCACAAACCCAACAAAACCTTCTTTCAGAATCCAGTCAAGATTGTTAAGTGGCCACAATGCACTTACATATGATATGAATGACAATATCCAACCCATTAAAAGCAATGAAATGAATTGTTAAGGGATAATTTTTACACTTCCTATTTATTAAACATAAACACATTACTCTTTAGTACAAAGAAATTAAAATTTAATCAGAACAATGAAAACCTTTAGTCTGAACTGTGGGTGCTTTATGGTGCCTTTTTTTAATCCTTTAATTCCGGTAATTAAGCCCCTACTACAGTTCCCATAGATAATGAGGAGAACCCAAATACTCCTTTAATACAGCACAGACTGACACAATAAACAGCATGTGTTTTTACTTCTCTTGTTCTTTAGCTCACAAGAAATTGGGTCCTAGATTTGTTTCAGATCCTGAATCTTGTGACTATTATACTCCAGCTTTCAACTCTGCACTCTCACTGCAATTGTGAATTGGTTGATACCTTATTAGACAAACTTAGGTAATTGGAAAGAAAATTTTGAATAATTTAGCCAGTCCTCCTAACCCTATCTTAGTACTACTGTTCAAAACTCTTTTTTTAATAGATTACCTGAAAAGTAATGCTTTCAGCGAATGTCAGTTCCTGATTAAGTAACCAAAGTTCTTATCTTTGTTAATTGCATAACTGAAGCGATTTTAAGTACTTAATGTATCAAATAAAGAACCCGTGTCAACATCTCCATCATTTCAGATAACATTTTCCATTTGTCTCTTTATCCCATTTGAATGTAGTTTGCCTTGCTCATGTCTGTGTGTTTTCATTTAAGTAATCTGACTGTTTTCTGATCTAATTCCAAGTGCCTTATTTTTATTGCAATAGGTTGCATAACCCTTTCTAAGAAATGTGCAAAGCTAGAGGTATTTCCAAACTTACAGTATGAAGTAAAGAATAATTTGTGTGTCTTGGAAAATAAGATCAATCAAGCAGATCTCTCTCAGTTAAAGTTCTTCTTCTCTTCCAGTTTATATCTTTGTTTTATTAACATAGGATATATTTTTCCAAAGAAAATATTTGTTTTAAATATCATAGAGCAATTAATGTAATGCATTTCTATGAAAATTGAGTGATAGATGCAGGTGTACAGTAGTGCCTTTGTTATAGCTGCATTGTTGCTAACATTGCCTTCAGAATAATTTTGGAGTTTGGTTTTACTTGTAAAATAATACTGACTACTGCTTCTTATTATTTCACCTGATAATGACATAAGTATATAATCAAAACTGAGAGGTATTTGTCTGAGTATTGAAGGTGTCTTTAGCACTGATATAACCAAACTCATATTTTCTATTCTTTCATATTTGTGTTTTCTTTTTATATATTTTTATTTTTGTTATGTAATAATAGACAAAATATTATTTTTTCAGTATCTTTGTCTATTTATGTGTGTGTTTGTGAAACAAATTTTTAAATACATTTTTAGAAAAAAGCACAAAACAAAAAAACATCACCAGAGAAATGTATTGGCTAATTTGGTGTTTTAAAGGGAATGGCTTTTGCTTTTTCTGATTTTTGACGCTACTGCTATTGAAGCCAAGTATATCTAACAGATAAAAGTGGTTTAAAGTTCTGTTGTCTGTCTTTCCCACATGATACTTCATGGTCTGCCTAACAGAAGTTCTGATGTGTTTTGGGAATACTGTTTTGGTCATTTATGCCTTTGAGACTAAATAATATAATTTCTTCTGTTCTTCTGTTGTCTTCTAAGACAGGCTTACTCATTTTAGGATATTTCTGTGTGCTGTCATGGCACTGAAGGAATTCCTCTCTGGCTTCTCTTACAAGTCTATTGCTGAATGATTGGCAACTATTGATCTACATCTGCTTCTGTAGCAGAAGATTAATGGATGGTCATTTTCTCTCTCACCATTGACACTAGGATCCTGCTCTGAACTTTTCCCTTTGTCACACAGAGAAATGGTGGGAATTTAAAAAATCATGCCAGATTGCTAAAACAAAAATAGTTTATGTTCAATTAGCCCTCTATTTGCCCTTCAGGAAATACACATTGTAAATATATTACCTATCTTGAATGCTCTGTAATGTTGAGCTCTGATTTGGGTAAAAGGGTTCAGATCAACAAGGCATGTGGCAGATTGTTGGCTAAAGGATCACTATGCCCCTGCCACCTTCCAGCTCAAAATATCCAGGAGTACTTTATGGGGAAGCTGCCAAGACAGGATACAAGATAGGCAAAGAAATATGCAGGGAACAGTGTCATTTTGGTATTGTTTCTCAAAGTTTTAAAGATCATGGGTTACAGAATGCTGAATTCATTACTGATCAGGGATTGTGAGAATAAGCTTGATGTTTCTGCTTTGTTCGCATGACGTGGCATAAAATGGACCACAACAGGAAAAGGAGAAAATCATTGAGCATAAAAACTGTTACCTGGTAGTTACTTGGAATTTATTTAGATTAGAAAGTTTTCAGTTAAATCCAGTTTCAATCCCTGTAAGTCAACTTAGTTATGGCAAAAATTAATACTGTTCCTTAGGTTAATAAATTAATATTAATTTAAAAAATAATATTGAATTTAGGTTATTTTTTTCCTGATGGGCTAAAATTCAGGTCCAGAGTATCATTTGAATCCATGTGACATAGGCAGATATGGTTAAAGCTACCTAGGATTTTAATTTAATAGTAAGAGGAAGAAGTTGTTCGTTTCGCCATTTTTTCTTTTTTCTTTTTGTTTAAATTAGACTTAGGGAACAGCTGCAAGTAATATGGTTTCCTGATTCTTGAGAACCTTTCAGTTACACTGTTTTTAATAAAGATTTGTCCATATGAGGGATAGCAAGGTCTGTTAACCTTTCTTGCAGCATGCTATTTCTGAGCCAATTATGAAGATGTCTAAAGGCATCGAATGCTCTTTGGAACAGTAACTTTGTGATTTGGGAGTATAATGGCCAACTGGAGAACTTTTTCTTTGGTTAGCATATCTGTGCTCACAATATATAAAAAACAAGGGCAGAATTGATTTATTTTTTTATGAGCTAAAATTCTTCTTGAATTTTTTCTTTTAGTTATGGTGATATATTAATAACTATAGTAACAGCAGAAGTAGCAGAAGCTTCCTAAGTGTTTTGGGTTTTGATAGTAGAGCCTTGAAGGCTGTGTTAAGTTGTCAATCGAGGGTTTTTATCAAGATTTTGTTGATGTTCAAAGAAAGAAAAAAGTGTTAATCAAAGAAATATGTTCTTCTTGCTGATATGAGGCAGCTGACTATTCACACTGAATGAAATCTTCAATATGTTTAGCTGCTTTGATTTCTTAGAGAATTGTAGTGTAAATCTTCACTGAAAGTGATTTGGGAACATAAATTTAATTGATAAGTTATTCTGGGCTTTTCAAATGAAACCTGAATGGGTTGACCTAACTAAGTATGGCTTATCCAAAAAAACCTTGCAGCAGGAGAGCTGCACAGCAGCCATGGGGCTGTTTTCACACTGGCATCATAGCGAGGGCAGTCAGCCAGGCAGAGGGAGTTTGGGTTCAAGTCCCCCTTCTGACAAGGAATAATCAGATACACTCTCTTACTGTTTTAGTGACTAAACAACAAAATAGGAGCAGGACTGCAAGGCAAATTCAAAGTCATTTGATCACAACTACAGCAGAAACACAGAAAACAAGTTAACAGGTGGGAATTTGACTCTGTCATGAGGTTGCCAGGTGAAGATGCAGTTTTGTATTATTTAAAGCCTGGTGAAATTCTGAGTTTTTTACTATATTGCTCAAATTACTAAAAATATTTATCCACTACTTTAGTCACATAAGCAAAATAAGTATCATGGAACCTGGACACCTCTGCTGCAAAGGTGATGGTTTATATTTTCTATACTAGTATCTGCATGCCAGAATGAGAGATTCCTAACTGCTTTTGTTAAATCTAGAATAGGAGAGCAGCAGCAGGAGACAACAAGCCGTGAACTGCCAACCCTTTGTATAACAAAGGGCTTGAAGAGCTGTGGTGCTAGCTGGGTGAGTGGACACTGGGGGCCACAGCAGCAGACAAAGATTCAGGAGGAAGAGATTTGCACGTGCTTGGACTGTGAGGGTGTAAAAGCCCGGGAGTCCTTTGTTGGAGGTCCCTCCTCAGAGCAACCAGCTTGACTTGTCTCTCTGTTACTGCACTGTGAATAAATTGCATTATAGAATGAGACATCTGAGTCTCTGCTATGGGAAACCTAGAGCTGAACTGATGAGGAAACCTGGTCTGACCACGTGTGTGGGGGGTGTGGAGAGAAGTAGGCACCTGTCAGCTTAGTGGATCTGCTCTCTCTGGAGGGGCTTTGGTCCCAGCAGTGACAGTATCTGGTGTTGGGAATGTGACTGCCAGAGTCTCGTGAATGGTCAGGCTGGGTAGTTTGCTTAACAACGTACAGTGCCCAATGACACTAAAATTGTAGAATGGGGGAATATAGGCATGGTGCAGAACAGTCCCTGTCAGACAGACAGACACAGCAAACACTGCCAAAGGCAGAATACTTAGAGGTACAGAAAGAAGATGCCTGTCAGGGCTACTCTGAACCTTCACTAATTCTGACAGTTTCTCCAAGTGATTCATGGACATGTGAAACTTACTTCATGTGTAATAAAATATGTCTAAGCTGGATGGCACTGCAAGGTCTGCATGAAGCACAAGACCACATGTTCTCCTGATGTTTAGGGTAGATTTAAACTAAGATTTACTAAAGGACAAGGCAATACTGCTGTGGCTGTTTTGCTTGTACTTCCAGAGCCGTCTGAGTTGGCACTAGCTCTGCCATTCTGGAAGCATGCTCCGTTACGAAATGGAGATGTGGCAGAAGTATTGGATAAAATGTATGCACTGGTTGAGTACACTGGATCAGAAGCTAGCGTTCCCTAGTCTCCTATGTTATTATACCAGATTCTTAGTCCTTACAGAATGTGTTTTAGCTGTCTCAAGTGAAGGAAGTCTTTGAGGATTAAATTTTTACTTAGAAATTTGTTCTTGCTATAAGGCACACTCATCTTTTCCTTCCTCTGGCACCTTAGGACTTCTCTTGTTTCTCTTTCTGATTTGACTCCTTTTTTTCCTTGCCTTTCTTGACTTAACTTTGTTCCTTCACCTTATAAAATAATCAAGGGTACAGATTTCAACAATGGTCTCAGTTAAGAAGGATTTCAATTTTTATTATAGAGCTAAATTAAGAGCTGCTTAATGCTCATGGTTTAGTATTTTAATAAAAAGGGAAAGGGAGAGGCTGATAGAGCAAGATGAAAGTACTTTTCAGCCATGTCTCTTACTTGAAGTCTTAAATGTTTCTTTGTTTTGTGTGTGTATTAGGTTTTTTTCTGAGGCCTGTATAGTATATTGTCTATCTTCTTTGTAACACTTTCACTGTCTGTGAAATAAGGCGTAAAGCTGCATGTGGTGTACACTTCTATCAGAAGACTCTTTGACAATGTAAATTTAAGAAATAAAACTGTAAGTATGGCCATTTAATGCTCTGAACTAGGAGCACACTAAAACCTGTAGCTTGGACAAGGATATATTCAGTTTCTGTGCGAAGATTTTGATGCACAGTGAGAAGTCTGTGAGAGCTTCTGGAGGTGCAGTCCCTTTTGAAAGCTTATGGAGAAGTGATTTTTGTCATGGAAGTCTGTTCAGAAGCATGAAGCAAAGTATCAATGCCACTGCAGACTAACTGCTATCCAGTTTTTCTAGAATTAATTACTTTTATCGGGTTTCTTTTGAAAGCACTCTGACATACCTAACTCTAAATATTATCTTGTACTGTTGTCCAAGAACTTAGATTTGGAAATAAGCACAGACCTATTGCCTGGCAGTGTCAGACTGTATCAGACATGCTTTTGATCTTCACAGTTGTAAGCTAAAAAATGCAGAGAGATAGAATTTACTATAAAAACAATGACTTCAGAGCTTGTTTCATTAACTGAGGTACTGTCCTGTACATTAAAATTAAGTAACCTCCAATATTTCAGATTGATTGTCTTACTTTACAGACTAATGGTAATGTCCCATGTATAATATCACAGAATATTGAACAATTTTTGTGGCTGGATATATATTACCCACAAGCCACAGGAGGTGAATTTTTAACTGTAAGGAAAATCAGTATCTTTATAGTTCTTGAACTTAAGAAATTCTAGATTTTCCATGAGAGCAAAGTATCCTGCTTTGTGGAAGGAGGAAAAAGTATGTAACTAATAAAGCTTCCATGGAGATAGTGCTGAGCAGGAAGTAGTTTCCCTGATGTGAAAAAAATCAGAGCCTTCCTTCATGACAGAAAGGGAACTTTGCCTCTCTTGCATTTGCTGCTGCACTGAGAGCTGCAGTGCTTGCTTGAAATAAGCCAGTCCCAGCTGTAACCCCCTGACTAAGACTCACCTTCTCCCTCTGTGCTCCTTAAGTAAAGTACAAGTTGCCTTGTGCCTGGCAGCTTGGGGTTTTGCTTCTCTGTTTGTTAAATGGTGAGTGTTTATTTAAAGGAAGCAGAGCACCTGAACAGTATAGGCTCATCTGAGGGACTTGGAAGATGATTATGTTGTCCTGCTACCAGGGTGACAACTCCAGCAGGCAACAATGAAAACTGTGGCTAGAATTGCAAAGGTAAGAGCAGTTGCCTGAGATGTTGGTTATTAATTTATGCCTTTAATGCAAATACGGTATACGCAAACTGCGTCTCCTAAGTCCCAGGTGATGTACCAGAGACAGTTAATAAAGGGTAGCTAAGTATGCTTTTATATGTAGCTTTAAGCTGATATTCCATCTGTTAGCTAACAACTCTTTCTAGATGAAAATTCCCTTAAAATTGGCTTCGTTATGTGTAGGGGTTTTTTTGGTTTCACTGCATAATACAGCCTAATCAAAGATAGCTAAAAATAATCCAGGTTAGCTCTACATGGAAGTCATAATATATATCCTGAGAGGGGAAAAAACCCAAAGGTAACAACCTGCACTATATTTTTTTACTGCAGTGACCAGTGAAAGAAAGTCTTTAGTTACTGGTGAGCCCAATAGGATTTCTTCATACAGGGCAGACAATGTGACCCTGTATTGGTTTACAAGATGGATTCCTGTATGTATTTACAAGCTGTGACATTCTGCAACTACTTTACAGAAATTCTTTGAAGATATGGAGGTCAAATTTCAGTCTTAGGTAGAATGATATTTTAATTAAGTATTTCTGTCAGGATTTCTACTTTTTTTTGGCATAGGTCAGTCTAAAGATTTATTCCAGGGGCATCTTTGGTAGCACTTCAGATTATGTTTGGCTTGTTTTTGTCTTCTAGGTTGCAATATAGAATATTAATTTTCAGCTTTACAGAAAAAGAGCTAGACACAGAGAGATGTTAGTTTTGTCCCACAGCTTATGATGAAGATCAAAAAGAGGAAAAATAAATTACATTATCTACTTTGGGTTTAATGTACACTTTCTACATTGGAAACTAGTGCAAATAGTTTAAATATTTGCTAAGATATAGCTCACCTTGATAAAAAGTGCACATAGAATATATTTGTTTCTTACCATTTTAGAAACAGTTGCTACCCTCATTTGTACTTCATAATCCACCACAGTGAAGGCTTAATAGACCATTAAAAAAACGGTGGGAAGTTAATTTTAATATGTAATGGTGTGAGGGGTTTTATTTTTTTTCCTTAATACAATGAAGCTTCTAACAATTTTATTTGCGAAGAAGATGATTATTTAATAAAGTGACAAACTGTCCCACTGATAGGATACATTAATTTTCTTCTAAAGCTGTTCCTTGTACTCCATAAGAAGGTGATAATTAGGTTTGCAGATTAGAATAACATAATCAGACCACTTGTGTGGATGCTTGTTAAAATATATTTTCCTCTTCATATAAGCCTCATAATAATTAAAAACTGTTTAAAAAGAGAACCATTCTTTTTCAGTATGGACTTTTTAAATGAGTCCTAATAATATATCAAGTTATTCTTAAGCTAATTCAACTTTTTAAAAGGTTAATATTTGAAAAAGAGTATGGGAAGTGATTAACTGGTGAGTTTAAGTATTAGCATTAGGTTTTGCAGGAACACCTACAGTATAAAACAGCGCTCATTCATATCCTGATTTAATTTCTTCCACTGTCACTCCTGATTGTTCCATTTAATCTTTCTTAAGTCACATAAAATTATCTTGTATGTGTAAATTAACAATCATTTTCTAATTTCACTGCAAACTTTAAGCACTGTCAGAGAAAAAAAAAATACACTGGCAGTGATTAATTCTCTATTTTAAGCAAAACTAAATGCAGTTGCTGTTGAGGTAGAGTGCACACAGAGTAATTTTTTTGGTGATTCTAGACTCCAATAAAGGCAGTGGAGAAATAGCAATGAGTGTGAAATGAGTGGTTCACATCTAAACAATCAGGTCTTGTGTCTATCACATTGAATCAGTGTAATATTCACTGACCTTACATTTTAAAACATTGAAGCCAATTTCCTTAGCTTAGGATTTGTGTAGTATTCAGTACATCTTGAACTAACTTCCTGGCCTAAGCCCAAGGTGGAAAGTGTACAGCCTAAGATCATTTCAAGTGTCTTTAAGTGTTCCAATTCCTTCACTTCTAATAGGATTAAGATTTTTTTTTCTATAGTTTAATGAAGTCTTATTCTAGGGATGAGGGGAAAGTGTATGTTTTGATATTTTGTTTTTGTTTGCAACAACCTTGAAATTATTCCTACACTAAAGAATAAAAACTGTTTTCCCAGTATTTCATCAGTGTATTCAAACTTTCAAGGTCCAAGATGTTTCATTACAGCAGTTATGATCAGTGTGTTGATAGAGGAGGGCTGATTTAAACACTAAAAACCCAGCATGTTCTGACTAGAAATCACTTCAATTTCAAACAACTGAATGCAGAAAAAAGTGTTACATTATTAAATATTGCAATCATCTAATTTGTACATACATTCCAGTAAGCCTTACTTTGTGTGCACAGTTCCATATGTATATTTGATATACTGGCCTAATCAGCTTCAGATTGTTGTGGGGACATGTTTTATGGACAAGTAAAAAGTAATCAGGTTCTTTTTATTACCATTATGAAAGAAGTGAAAGAATATTTTTTGTAGTGTGCTAAATATACATACAGAAAAGGACAAATATTCAGTCATTTATAAAAAGGGATGCGATACTGACTGATTTAACAGCAGTAGATTAATATTATGGACTCAGTCATGAAGGAATTTATAAAATATATTTTTAATATTATTAAGCCTTTTTTTCATTGTTGTTGGATATTAACAAAATTTTCTTACCATATAAAGTAAATCATATGACAAAGATTAACCAGTGCTCTTACCCAGAAATTGATCAACGTCAGCTCTATAAGCCTCTAGGTCAACAATTCACAAACAATTGACCCTACCTCTCATTTTCTAAATAGATGATTCACAACAATCATCATGGTAAATAGCTACTTAGAATGACATTTTACATAACAATTCTAAATACTTTTGGTTGAACAAGACATGCTCATAAGGCATCCAGGAAAAAACTGAATTTTTAAAAATGTCTCACAACTACATAAGTCTTCAAGGTAGCAGTTATTAGGTATAATTCCTTTGTTTTACATTGTGGAAAAAGGTGATGTAGGTGGGGTGTTCCCAGGATATGTTTTCATCTTTGGTTTCTGGAATCGATAGCCTGCTGAGGTGAATGGCAAACTTTTCTCTTAGGACTAAGATCTTTTATCGGTAAGCAAACAGCCTAAAGACGGCAGGATTAGCATGTCAAATCCTCTCCAATGGATTCTTAACACAAGGCCACCTGTGAAATGCCATAACTGAAATGTTAATGAAGAAGCATGACCGTCTCTCAGCAGTTTGCAGCCTTTCTATATATAGCAAGTTTTTCACAGTTTTAAAGAAGGACCTGTAGGTGCAAGTAAGCGTAGAAATCCTGTTACAGCTCTGTGTACTGGCCTTCCTTATACAGGAAATACTGCCATGTTGAAAATAGATGGTTTATAGAGACCCAGCTTCAACTCCAAATTAGAAGAGGAAATGCTTACAGATCCATGATGTCCTGCCTGATCTCTAGTTTTAATATTGTCTTAAGAGGCCTGGCTTTGTCTTTAAAATAATAATTTGTGCTTTAACACCCTAGAAATCATTGGAAAATTAAGGAAGAAAATTTAAATTTCAATTGTATCTACATCATTAGCTCTATGTGTGTTTATAATTGCTCTCTCAGAGTCCATGAATATATAAGAACTCAGATGAAGCCTTCAAGGATAGTGAAACAAGTATGTAAAGATATATGAAGGTTTTCCAGGGAGTCTAGGACCAAACAGATATCCCCTGGAATTCAGCCCAAGGCATTGACTGTCAAAGGATACGTCATCCTTTTTATGTATGCTAGAAACATATGCAATAGCAAAAGATGTAGCAAAATATAATTTGAGGAAAGATTTTTTGAAGTAGAAAAATGTAGTCAGCTTTTCCCCTTTCCCCCTTTTCAAGAAACTTAATAATCTTACTAATTATTGCAGTGTTTATTGATTTCATTACTAACCCAAGTCTTCATATCGCCGCAGGGGGCAAGCAGACTGGGCTTTCCTAAATGGAAAAATACTGAACATTAGCAAAATTATTGTGGGACATTAAATGTTAAAAATGTCTTTGAGAGTAATAAAGGTTAGAAAGTTTAGCAGGTCATCAAACTCTTTTTCTTATTACTCAGATTTTTAAAGCATTCAAGTGTTAACCTTTTGAAAAGGAGAGGGGAGGAAAAAAGGAGAGGACAGATGATTGGGAAATACTTAATTATCTGTTTCTTTAAAGAAGGTGTAGTCAGGTCCAACCTCATTCAGCTGCCAACACTTGCATAAAGCGCTGGAGAGAGCTCCTGTGAATACCCAGTTGCAAGGCTTTAATTTGAGATAAAATAATGCATCTAACTATACTGTTATCAATAATTGATGGGCACTTACAAATGTAATTCATTGAAATCTCACCTGTGGCCCAACCTCTGCCACTCCAGGAAGAAAGAAACAGAATAGCAGTTTTCTTTCTGGTTTTATCCAAGTCATTGTGTGGGCTTTATAGGGGATTTAAGTGGTAAATTTTACACAATAAACATATAGAAGAAGCCTGGCATGAAGTAGAGCCTTTTAATAGCAGTGTCTGCATTTTTTTTTTTTCCTTTTACCCCTCTTTAAAAATATATATTAAAAAATACCACTTTGTTTGGTTCCCCACTAAGAATAAGCTTTTCTGTGAATGTCATCCATTTTCTAGAATTTTTAAAAATTGAAAAGCTTTGCCCTTTTGACCTGCTAATACATCTCAGTCACAGTTCACTGCGAAGCTGTGACAACACACACAGTGATAACAAGGCAGGCTGTTACATCCTCATTTTTTTAATCTTGACTGTATCAGCCTTACCATGACACAACTCATCAGGTTTGGAATAATGTAATTAATTTATGAGATTCCACGTAATTAAACTAGTCACCTGTGAATATATCCAAAGGGATCTTTCAATGCTGTTAATCTGGGTATTTCATTCCATTTTTGTGTATAACAGATTATTTAATCTGCATATTATTGGATGAGTGCCTACAATATTATTTCTAGTTTAAGCATGCCTCCTCTGTCTTTTGCAGAGGCCAGAAAATGAGGTGATATACCAGTATTACCCCCTATATCACATTCTTCTCCTACCTCAGTTCTGTAGAGTCTAGAGACCCAAAAAGGAGAGTAAGTGATGTGGTTCTCTTACACAGAAGCATATGTATGAACAAGACATAAGAAGAGCTCATACACACAATGTATGCAATGTGATGTTTGCTCTTTTCATGAGTGCATGAAGCTGAGTGGGAACAAGATTATGTGAGTAGTGGGTTAGCTGGCTGCAGTCACTAATCAGAAGTCTTTTTAGAGTTGCTGTCACCCTTGTGTAGGTTCAAAAGCAACTTGAATTTAACTGTTTATTCTATTTTCTAGTAATTTAAAGTTATACGATCTAAAATTTGAATTTTACTGATGAAAAATCAGTTTGCCTTGATGTAGTATGTCCTAATTTGAAAAAAGAAAAAAAAATCCATTAAGTGCATTTCCGTTGAAACAAAGGAAACCTTTATGTGCTCACTTGCAAAAAAAAACCTCCTAGAAGGATATGCAAGAAATATTATAGTCTTGGCCACTGGTTTAAGTAAAAGGGTACAAAATCACCTGTGAGTAAAATCAGGGCAAGGGCTCTGCAATGCACTGTTAAACTTTCTCTTGATCAGCTGTTAACTAGACACTTAAACTGTTGCTATCTCTAGAATAAGGGAAAGGGTTCTGTCTCTATCACATGCTGTTTGTTCAGGTCTTGTTTTTAAGAATTCTCTGACAACTAGAAATAATTTTTTTATATTGATTTCAATGAAAATCCATTTTCTATCCAGTTTTTTGAATTTTATTATGGTAAGAAGATTTGAACATTTTGGTTTTTCTCTTTCCCTAGTCAATGCTAAATATTGAAGGTAATTATTACAACTCTGTATGTGAATTTCATTTGATTCAGCAGGAATAACCTTGATAAAATGCTCAGTTTTGCAAAGGTGCCCTTTCAAGATGCAAATTAACACAATTACGTTAGTTGAAAACATATTTTGGTGATATGCAATCAAAATAATAAACTAGTTAAATAAAGCTTGCATGTGCAATCACGTTTGGTAAATAAAAAAATATTTCCTAATAAGAAATTTGACAAGTTTTGTTTAGTGCAATTTTTAATTCAAGTTGTACATAGTTTCAATTTTATGCTGGTGTAAAAGTGAGTGCTTCTTTGGTTTTCATGGCAAAGTAGGAGATAAACAGACAACAATTCCAGAAATGGCGTAAACTACATGTCTGGAGTAGAAAAATAGCAGTGCATAATACCAGCTCTTTCTCCTCACTCAAACTCCACAAAATAATTATGTGGGACAGCAGGATGGGGGGGATGGAGTGAGCACTCAGCAAACAGCAGGTGCATGGGCTCAACTTCATCCTTCACAATCCCCAGTCTGAAATGCGGAATAAATGTTTCTTAGAGCGGGAGAAAGTACATATGTATTGCAATTAATCCCACAGCAGTTCATCTTCAGAAGATGTTAAAGCAAGCAGACTCTTCCTAGTGGCTCCCAGGCAGTCACAGGGACTAGAACATCCCTTTAGTTTTGCACACTGTGCAATAGTGATGCCATGACTCTTCTTTATATATGGGTGTCAGTCTGTTCCTTTATGCCTTGCAGAGAGTCATAGAGGAATTTGAAAATATAATGAAAATATAATGAATTAAATTTGTCATTAATTTCCCAGCAAAAATTTTAAGCTGTACCAGAAAAGCATTGTAAATACAGTGAATATTCTGTTGTAGGACCTGCTTTGAGGGGTATTTTTTTTCATATTTTATTTTTTCTTTTTTTAAGTATGGTACTTTGTGACTTGACTTTGAGTGTCTGTTTTCAATACTCTTATTGACCATCTTATCCCATTTACTTTAAATGGCAGTTTAGAATATGCACTATTTTGGTGTCAGACAAATGTGTCATCTGGGTTGCCCATCTTTCCTAATAACATTATTAACAGAATTTATTACCTATATGACTACAGAAAGCTAATTCCTTGTAAACATAGAGTAGGAATCCTAACGAAACCACTGAAGCTGCAATGTGAGCTTTGATACTGAAAGTGACAGGAGAGAGTTGATCATATGGAATCAGAAGGAATGTGCATCTTGTAACCTTTGACAGAGAATGTGAGTTGACTACATTACAGAATAACAAAAACTTCAGTTTTTATGGTAATTGTGTCTGAGTAAGAAATGAAGGATTTCCTGTCTCATTTAACCTATGTTGGTTAGGGATCTGCTTTGTTTGATTATCCCAGATACACGCATTCTCATTAAGTATCCATCCAGAGGTTTATTGTGGATACTGTGGATATTTTTAATAAAATAGACAGAAAGAATAACCTGAGGGAGTAGTTCAGACCCTCCTGACTTAGAATTGCCAATCCATGGAATGACGTAGCATTTAAGCAAATGGATGGAAGATGTAGATGAAGAGCTATTAAACATTATAGTCTGGTTGCACCTTCTAGTACAGAAAGTAGAGGTAAAAATCTAGAAGGCAAATTTTGCCCTGTGTTTTTCTTGTCTGTGAAGATAAGAACTTAAGTAAGCATCTGGGATACCAAATTGATTTTTTTTGCTGTGAAAGATGATAGTGCAATAAAATTACTCAAAAATGTCCATGGATCATCAGTTCCCCAGAACCCTTACATACTTGTCTACCTGCTACCAGAAATTAATGATAAATAATGATACAACCAAAATCGTATTGTATAAGGGAAAGCATAGAGATATGATCACAGACACCAGCAGCCCTACATACCTGCAATATGAGGAATTTAAAAAAAAAATCCACAACAAAAAACTGAGAATAAAAAATCCAAACCCTTCCAAGTGAACCCAGAAGTCAGACCCTGGTCTAAGGTAGTAAGAAAATCCCAGCTGGTGTAGAGTAAAATTTCCCACATTAGCAACTGGCTTGATTATGTGAACAAGTGGCGCTTCAGGTAACTTAGTGGTGTCTGGAGTGCTGGCAAATATCTAATCTAAATATTTATTTATTTATTTATGGCCAATCCATAGTTTAAAAAGAGGGAGAAGAAGCAGCTCTTCATCTGAGAAGGGTTACAAGTGTGTCAAGGAGACAAAACAATTTTCATAAAAGAAGAAACCTCTTTGTTTTTTATAAACATACCTTAAAAATACCATGCATATATGACAGATTACTGTATTTAAAAAAAAACTTCTTAATTTTTAAAGTAGTTAAATTAAGGTTCCATCTATCCTGTTGCTTTGAATTTTTGCAAATATTTCACTCTTATGGTAGAAGTTTGAGTTTTCTTGAAGAAATTTGAAAGACTCTGTTATTGAAGTTGTTTATTTTGTTAAGTGATGACATGCTCAAAACTAAAGGCAGTGGAAAACTTTTCATGATAAGAGAAAGGCAACATACTTTTATTAAATGATATTAAACAGAACCATAACTGAATTTAATTTAATTTCTTAAAATATTGTCAGTTTCAATTTTCTAGAATCCAAGCTAGCCTAATGATAGAACATCACCTGTGGTTTCTGAATTTGTAGAATATTTTGCCATGTATTTTATGTTGTACTGTTAACTTGCCTGAGACAGATGGCTTTTCATATTTGATCACGTGTTCATAAACCCAGCTTCTTTCATGCTGTTTCAATATCCAATTATCCTTTCCCATCCCTGCTTACAGCACCCACCTACCGCAG
Source organism: Promerops cafer (assembly GCA_013398275.1). Taxonomy (NCBI): domain Eukaryota; kingdom Metazoa; phylum Chordata; class Aves; order Passeriformes; family Nectariniidae; genus Promerops; species Promerops cafer. The sequence goes on along the minus strand of VZSE01005451.1, from coordinate 2,031,917 downwards.
CTGAAAACCTAAATGTTTGTACTTTGGCCCGTCTTTTGGCCCGTGTTCTAAGTAATGCCTCCTTACATGTAATTTGACTGAAATCCAGGTTTATCAATTAAAGACAGACAGAACTGTTTGTGAAACTGATTTGATATATGGGTTATTATTAAAGAAAAATTTAAAAAGGAGAAGAAAATTATAAAGATGTTTTGATATATGTTTCTGACACTTCCCCTGTTACCGTCAATCAACACTATTGATTTTGATGGAGTAATGCTCCCTTAAGTAAAGACCTTATTTTCCAGTAATGAATTTGTAACTGTTTTGACGGTCAGATGGAGCATAGCCTCTTTTCCAGTAGCCCAGGATTTTTTTTTTTTTTTTATTTTCCACCAAGATGCATCAGCTATAGCCTTTACAAACAGGCAAATGTCAAGATGCTGCAGAATATAACATTTGTAAATAATACATCTGATATGCATTTCTTCATCCCTTGGGCAGAGTAGACATATATTGTATTCCATTTCTGAAAAGTAACTTATAGTTCTATTTTATTAATGATTGCACCTCCATACATGAACAAAATACTAACAAACTGTTCCACGAGCAGCCAGACTAACGAAGACTGATTTCCTACAGATGTATGTCCTGTGACCCTTAGTGTCCTTGCTGTGACAATCCCTTTTTCATATATGGTCTTAGTTCCCCATGCTGCTCTGTGCTCTGCATTTGCGATTAACCAATCAGTATTTGCTGATTTCTGGGCTTTGTTACAAATGGAAAAAGTGCCAGACACTTTCTTTAAACTGCAATTATCTTGTTTGTCTACAGGCCATGTATCAATGAAAGAAGTAGTTAATTCTTTAAGGGCTCATCAACTATTTGGTGTTTGGTAATTTTGACTGTTCTTCCTTGTCCCCACTCCCCAGGATAAATAATTTGTAGCCTTATACAGTCAGATTCAAGTAAAATTTTGAATTTGATTGATCCACAGTATTGCATCCAATTTAGACATATTGTATGTGATAAAACTGTAAGGTCTTAGAGTAATTGACTCTTGAACATAATGGGTTATAATGCTGTCATTAAATGACTGATTGGTTGTTCTATGCTATTGCAAAGAAATCCTGTGGAAAAGAACGTCTGGAAAGTGCAGATGTTCATCCATCACAACTGGGGGTAGATTTGTTTCTTTTGATGTGTAATTGCAACTGATAATTGTATAGAAAAAAAAAAATCAGGATGTTCATGTTTCAGATCTCTTTCTCTTAACGTGCATGACGTCTCTCCTAATGTTATCTTGTCTCTGACTCCAAACATTATCCCTCTCACTGAGCTACATCATAGTGTATGCCCACACAGGAATGACCATTTTCAGAATTTCTTAATTTTATTGCCCACGCTCACCATTATCTCACCTATTAAAGTTCTGCTGGCTCTCCTTTCCTCTCAGCACAGCCTAGGATGCATCTGTTTGTGTTCCTTTCTAGAAACTGGCATCTAAAAATGCCCTCAGGATAACCTTAGTATGGAAAGAACACAATGCAGGTTATTTTCAAAGCCCCTACAAGAAGTTTTTGTTGTTATGCCATTTAAGTTAATCTATAAATGTTGTTAGGTTTAATAAGTCATTTGAAGGAATAAACTTCATCAATGAATCATTCTCCTAGTGTTGGTCATAATTGATTAATAACATGGTCAAGCAACATTTCATCCTTCTTAAACTTTGCTCATTATCTTGTAAAGCCCTCATTTGTGCCTGTGCCTATAGTCCTTCATGTCTGTATAGACATACATCAGTGTGTGACCTGGGTGATCCTTGGAGCGCGTCTTTGGTTCCAAGCACACCTACAGAACCTCTCACACGGGCACATGAGCCTGTCTCTGCACTGTGCATTTAACCCAAAGTACTTTTCTGAATGTGGGGGCACTTAAAACTTTTATAAAATAAGTAGATCCATGGGTACGTTAAAAAGGAAATAACATTGCTTGAAAGAGAAGGAAGAAATAATGCTAACATCCTATGATATAAAATAGAATTTTCTCAATTTGATTTGGTTTAGTTCTAATTTCATTTACTAACTGTTTTATAAGACACTATCTTACAACATAACTCTTTTCCTCCTAAATATATTTAATGTCCTAACTGAAAGATTTCAGTGATTTCCTAAGTTATTCCTTGTTTCCTTTGACATTTGTCATCATAAGGAATTTGTTTTCTTTTATCCTTTGATCAAAGGATATCCTTTGATGCCCCAGATAATCAACTACTTTGATAGAACCAAACTGAATAAATTGTGTGGCTGCTCTGAAAAGTTTATATTTCAGTGATATTATTTTTATGATATTTGATCTATAGAAATGCATATCAATTATACATATATATATCTATATACACGCATACACACACACACATATATAAAAGATTATTAGTACATGCACTGATGCAGTGAGAGAACTTAAAATTCTGTTTCATACTTTGAAGATTCAAATACTCATGACTTTCAGGAATGGTAATGGTAGCAATTATCAAAAAAGTTTTTTTGGGTTGTACTTCATGTAATCTATTCCTCAATATTTTGTTCTCCTCATTATATGTATACTCCTGTATATAATGTTTTCTTTTAATACAACTGAGTAGATAGGTGTGGATAGGATCTGTTATAATGTGGATAGCTGTGTATAAGAATTCTGTGTAGTTTTGCAGTATCCCCTGTTCTCCTCCTTTCCTGCAACACGGTACGTTTCAAACCACCTTTCAAATTTTCAAGAGAGCATCACCAAAATTGGGTAGATTCCATTCTGAGAAACCTTATGAATAATAGTAATTTAACAGAATAGACACATCAGACATTGTACACCAGGGTTGTACAATAGTAAAACTATAATTGTTTTCTGTGTGAAGTTTCACAGTTGTGATTAGACCTAATCAATCTGTTTTAAGCAGCCATAATAATTTCAGATTCCTCTTACTGAGGCATTTTACAGTGTATCCAAAAAAAAACCCCAACCCTATAGAAAAAGGCTTTTTCAAAATTGTAAAAAGTTTTTGCATTTGCAGAGAATGAATTAGGCCCATTTTCTTTGCTGTTGACAAAGTACATTCCTTTTAATCTAGTCATTATAGGGAAAGTCAGCAAAGCAAGGGAGGAAATACAGAGAGATTGTAGGAAATGATTGTTTAAAATACATCTGCGAGTGAGTAATGCTGGGCTTGTGTTGTAATACACCATCAATTTTCCTTGTATTGTATGCACCAGATTTGCTACACTGTTGCATTTGTGTGTGTTTTAAGTTTTTTTAAAGTCTTACAGGTGCTCCTCTATTACCAAACATCTCAGCATTATATTAGCTAGAGTTCAAGGCATGTGTTTTGAGCTTGATTTAACAGGCAAAGTACCAGCTTTATAGGGCTATGTATGTTTACTTCATAACTGTTTAGAGCCCAAGCTCATTGTTTACTGTGGTGAAAATATGTCCTGCAAAGTCCTGCAAATTCAACTAAATTAAGGATTTAGTTAAGAATTAATAAGTATGTAATATGTAGAAACAGTTGCTTAATTTTTGATTCATTAGATATTAATGATGTTGCTAAATTTCAAAATTAGATGCTCTCTCAATCTTTTTTTCTATAGGCACTAACTCAGTAATGCAATGAGGGGTTAGTATTCCTACAGATGATTTTGTGCAATTGTCATTGAAAACACTGACCTACTTTTAACAATGGGTTTGTTCTGTTTTGTTTTTTTTTTTCCACAAAATAACAAATCAATTTATACCGTTTAAAAATTCTTTGCCTCTCAGAACCCACTTAAAAATCAATTTTTAAGCTTTAAGTCATTCATTCCTGCATTTGAATTTAAAACTCAAATATAAATACATATTTTTCGTTATTAAATTTTGTAACCAATTTCATTCCTAGCCCAGCTTTTAATGACAAGTTTAAATGCAGAACATATTTTGAAGAGCTAAGAATAAGAATTTATTGATAAAGGAAAGGCAGACCAGTGTACCTGGACAAATAATATTACTGTAAGAGTGATAGATCTAGCTGCAGAAACTGTAGGAAACAGAATACAGAGTTCCAGGACAAAATGCCAAATAGCTGGGAAGACTGACTATTTTTGAATAAAAACAATGTTTACTCTGGAGTCCAAAACTCCTTCTTTTAAAGCTAGAAATAAACATCTGTTAGTTTTTCCATTGTTAAACTTCATTTTTATGGGTTTATAATAGGGTCATAAAAAGTCATTCCGTACTGAAACTTGACATCATAAAAGGCTATGAAAGTCCTCTGGGTAAGTAATAAATAGATTAAAGCATGATGGAAAGCTATGTTTTCAGTACAAGCATACCAAAACACACTCAAAATCTCACTCTATTGTCCATTGGACTTGTACCCTTTAATCATAGTTCAAAGCTAAGCAGAATTTCCCCTTTTAGAAGTGTACTTTTGGATTCAGTAGATACTTTTCCAATTCTAACCAAAGTAAAGAGAGAAAATTCATGGGGATTGAACCATGAGCTTCTGGCTCCATCAGCAGAGGAAGCCTGGAGCTCCTAAGACCTGTCCCAGAGCTTAATAAATTCTAGGCCAAATTGTTGGCCCAATGCCAGACCTTTCTTGCTTCTTTAACTTCCTTGCTTCCTTCCTATTTCAAGCTCATTAAAAGTCATAGTTGTCTGAATTCCATTAAAATCTAGAGTCTTAGTATCTGCATTTCTATTTGCAAAAGTAAACTAAATAAAAATACATATTCATCACAGCAAAGCCTTGTATCCTAGTTGAGAAAATTTCTGGTGATAAGCTTTTTTGTGTACCAAATGGTGGCATAGGCACACTCCCTGGACTATCAATATAAAATTTCTTTTTCTCTTTGTTTGTTTTTATTCTGGATACAAAAGTGAAAAATCATTTCAAGCACTTGTGAATTCTTCTAGGAAATCACTGGCTATTTTTATATAAACTCTTTTCCTTGGGTGTGATCTTGCATTCACTGAAGTAACTACTAAATAATTAAATTAATTTTAGCCATAAATAAGCCAAGCAAATTGTGACGAAAGTCCTCAAGGCCATGGTGTGAAATTTTTTTTTTTTTTAGATTAGTTAACAAACTGCTTGAATCATAAATGAAGACAAATCACTTAGAACTAAAAAATGACAAAATTTGAAGCATCACTCATGTGGGCAAAACCAGTAATATATGGAATTAGGTGCTTGTCTGTCTCCTGCTTTGAAGATGGTTTCCCTGAGTACTGTTAGTCTCAAAGTCCAGTGTCTGGAAACATGCATGTGGAGAAGGCAAGTAATTCTGTTATGTTCAGCTCTGTTGTGGTGTCTCTTTCTTTGTTTGTTTGGGTTTTTTTTTCCTTTGGATGTAATTACTCCTTATCTTTATTCACCATTTTAAAGTATAACATTTTGAACATTATTACTCTGAATTTTTATATGTTTATTTACTCGTTGTTTCTTACTAACTTCTGTGTGTATTGCTAATGGTCCACGACCATTTAAAGGATATTCTGCGATTAAGGCATGTTAAAACCTGTTGCATGAAACAGACCCTGGTACTTTCAGACTTCTTTTTATGGTCTTTTTGTTTATGCTGGTTGATCTCCTTGTGGCTATGTGGTAAGGACTGATCTGATATTCACAGTCTATTTGCAAAAAATAAGGCTCCTTCAGTAATTAATAGGAGAATTTCTTCTGATGTGAATCAGGTATGATCATTACAAAGGTAAACACTGGAAAGTTAACTAACTGTGTAATACAAAAATATTTTTGTTTAATCTCATACATAGCTTGTCAAGCAGTTCCACTATGGAAAGACTTGTTGAGGTCAACTTTTGGATGATGGTAAGTAACACTATCAGCTACAGATAGACTGGGTTCACATTACATACATTTGAAATGCTAGCCCAAGGGATATGAAGGAAAATACATGTTTGGCTGAATGATGACACAGGATGATTTAACTTAATAGCTGAACATTAATAAGATGAAGTTCATACCAGAATCACAATGTGGCTTTTCCTTTCTATAACTGCATCTCGAGATAGTAATGTAGCAGAATGATAACGATCTGGAGTAGGGGATCAAGTGCACCCTCAGTCACTTTCCAGACGACACTGAGTTTGGTGGGTGTTGATCTGCTGGAGGGTAGGAAGCCTCTGCAGAGGGGTCTGGACAGGCTGGGGAGGCCACGCTTTGAGTTCTGTCTCTACTTTTGGGTCACTCCAGGAAAGACACTGAGGTGCTAGAGTGTGTCCAGAGAAGGGCAACAAAGTTGTTGAAGGGTCTGGAACACCATGCTTTTGAGGAGGGGCTGAGGGAGCTGGGATTGTTTAGTCTGGAGAAAAGGAGGCTCAGAAGGAGCTTCATTGCTCTCTAAAACCACCTGTGAGGAGGTTGTAACACAATTGGGCTCAGTCTCTTCTCTCAAATTGCGAGGCAAAGGACAACAGGAAGTGGCTTCAAGATGTGCCAGGGAAGGTTTTGATTGGGTTAGGAAAAATTTCTTCATAGAAAAGAATGTCAAATACTGGAACAGGCTGCCCAGGGAACTGGGGGAGTCACCATCCCTGGAAGTATTTAAAAGATGTGGTGGGCTTGGCAGTGCTGAGTTAACAAGTGGACTCAACGAACTTAAAGTTCTTTTGCAACCTAAATGGTTCTTTGAAGACAGACATTACAAAATGAGAAATAAAAATCAGGTTGGAGGAATATTTCATAAAAGAATTGTTTCTTAAGTAGAGTTACATGATGTTTTTCCCATAGTAATGCCAGTTCCCAGTTTGGCATAACATAATGTAACTCTTTAATAATAAAGATAATTAAAATTGCCAGAAGAAAAACTGTTAGATAAATGTGAAAGATAATAAGATGAAGTATGGAAATAGCCCAGTAGTTAGTACAATACAATTTAATAAAGCAGCATTTGTTCATGTTGCTATTCACAACCTCAAATACTAATTGAATTAATTTTTTTCTAAAGGTATCAAGTTTCCAACTTCAAAAAATAGTGGGAGAAGAAGGACCAATTATTTTAGATCCGTCTTAAATTGTGTCTGCCAAAGAGGAAAATTGAAGCTAAAGATAGAATAGATAGATTCATGCTATCTACTCTAGTACATTTGTCTCAATGCTTAAGTATGTAGTGCCCAGTAACTCATGTGAGGTGGTCTTCACCCTTCTACAATTAGCATGTCTGAGACCTGTTTAAATAGATTTTAGTTAAGTATAAAAGGTCTCAGTAAAATCCATGGCACTTACCAAAACATCCAGCAAAACAAAAGAATTAGTCCCCTGCATACATTTGGCTCTGGATCATTTACCTTGCTAGAACATACTCTGTTTTGGATGGGATGTTAGAGTGGACAAGGAAGGAAAGTAGGAAAAGCTCCAGAATACTTTCATAAGCAAAGACTTAAAATTAATAATCTAAACTGAATGCCTAAGTATTTGGTAATGCAACTGAAGAATAATTAAGCATTTGCTCTTTCTCGTTTAGTGCTAACCTTCCTATGTAATTTGCTTTAAGTTAGACCATAGTGTTTCATTTTATATCTTTCATATATGGGAGAGTCAGAAATAAAAGATCTATTAAGCAAGCTTCAACGTGTCCATTTGATGGTTTACTGTCATAACATGAATTTCTTCAGAAAAGATAGCTTATCCTCATTTAGTGAAGAAACCAGTTAATACAGTGCCAGATCAGGGTTATTATGAAAAGCCAAAGGCAGGCAATAGTATTTGCACTTAATGAAACAGTGATTTTTGTAATGTAGCTGACTAAGGGAAAGAAAGATCTTATGCCACTAAAAATCTCATCAGGTGATGGCTTTAACAGAGCATCTCAGTATCCTTGTCACCTAGAGCTGTCGTAAACAAACTACTGATGAGACAATGATAATAATTAACATAGTGTTAATGGAACATAGATGCTCACAGCTATTTTTCAGCTACAGTGAGCTGAATGAATGCCAGGCATTGAATGCAGCATAACATCATAGCATGCTTCTGTTTTTATTTGCTGTGAAGCTTTTGGGTCTCTCCTTATTTTCATCCACGGATCCTTGGTATAAGTTCTTGCTGTAATCTGATGATGCTTTTTTCCCTCTAAGAAACTGTATGTCAAATTATAACCTTTAGAAATATCTAATGGGGCAGAATCTCACAAAATTTCAAAAGCTGTCTGGTTTTTGAAGCTGTTTCAACAAGTCAAAATTCTCTCCTTTATTCTGCATTTTTAACAATAGATCATTGCTGGTGAATATTAACCTTATCTACAAAATAATAATTTTACTGGTAAAACTCATGTTAAAAAGAAACAAAAATCTTAAGGTTAGGTGTAGCAAAAGGCCTCAGAACATCTTTCCTTCCTGCCTTCCTTCTTTTCTGCATTACTTGCCTCCCTCTTTCCCTTCCTCCCTCCCTCCACTGCAGTGAGTGGAGCTTCAGACATGGATGGTTGTGGCTGTAGATCATTTTGGCTAAATGCTGGGCTCTTTGGCTGATATCCAAGGTGTGTTCCCTCTCTGGGATGTTTGGCATTGATGTTAAAAAACTGAAGGTTGTTTTTCATGGATAATTTAGGCAAATAATGAAACACATTCCACTGTGTTCCTAGACATGAGGCACAGAAAACTAATATTGGCTTTTGTCTTGACTGGCTATGTATCTACCTAATCTTTGATTGTAAAAAAAAAAAAAAAAAAAAAAAAATACCACCTCTTTGCTTTGTTTTTATCCAAGTAGTACCTGACTGGCATTTTATCCTTGCAGGTGTGGTTTGAATCTGTCCAGATGCCATATCTTAGCTTCTTTTCTAATCTTCCTCTGACTCCTTCACCTCAGCTTCCTAAATCTCTTTTCTAAACAGCATGTTCTCTTAGACAATCATGTCCAACCATTTAAAAGTAAACTGAGAAATAGATGTGAAGTAAATGCAAATTGGAGGAGAGTGCTATTCTCCCAAGTACCACAAAAATTATTGTTTTCATCCTTAGCGTTCTTCCCTTTTTTTTTTTTGGTATGAACCTTGACCTGCTCCTTGCAAAAGCTCCCTATGCAAATAGAAAGTCTTACCCAAGGACTTTATAAGACTGTCCTTGAGTTAAAAGTGGCTCATTGAACACAGGCTTTTTGATTATGGTATTGGCAAATAGTATTAATTTTTTCATTTAAAATGTTGGTATGTTTGAATATTTCTGGTCTCAATCCTAAATTCCTTATCAGAAAAACTTCCTTTCAGTTTCAAATGTGAAGGTTTTGTCTTTTTCTGGTAGAGAATTTTTAATGTTATGGTTTGAATGCTCCCTTGGGCAAAGTAGTGAAGCACAAATATAAAACAACCAAATATATTTTTTCCCAATCTCATGGTTTTTGAGCCTCGGTGCATGATTTTTTTTTAATATTAAAGTTGGCAGTACTGCCATTTCAAATTGGAGTGCACCATTACATAAGAAATATTAATATTGGTATTCTCTCAAAAATCTTTTATCCTTCCAGAGAATAGAAGCCTCTTATCTGATCAATAATGTGGAAAAAAACCAAACCCTACATTTCCATTAAATGTAAGGCATTTCTGATTCATAGGCCATCTTTTTGTTTCGTGTTTCTGGCACAATGGTTTCTTGTTCCATGACAGAGGTTTCACATTCTGTAGGAATAATAATAATGACAACAAAAATGTTCCCATAAAAATTAGATTTTTTTTGCTGTTGTGACCATCTACTCAGTTGCACTTCGACTTTGGAAAGTGCATTCTTAAAATTATGCTCATAAATAACTTTAAATAAGCCTAATTGAAGACTTGGAGTACCTGGAGTACCTGATCTCTGTAAGACAGTTCTCTTCAAAGTCACTGCATTTGTTTGGAAGATGTATACCTAGGTAGTTAGGAAAGTGCTTCCGGCCTGTAGGATGCAGAACATGGCTGAGTAGTGCTCCAATTTGAGAGGGACTTCAAACTTCTGGTATGATTTGAGGCTGTAACAACAGACTAAATGATGTATCAGACAACCCTGATGTGTGCACAGCACATGCAGCCCTAGGGAGCTGATATGCACTAGCAGTGCTAGTTTGCCATCTTAGACTGTACCTTGTACATATTGTACTCCCTGGGGCACAGATCCTGCCATGGGCTAGGCTGTACTGTGTCCTGTACACATTCTTCTACTACTCTGTGCTCCTTCTTCTACTACTCTGTGTGAGTTTAGTCAAATCTCAACCCTTCTGAGATGGCATCTGGGTGAGTTATTTGTGAGTCCAGAAACAGGAAACAGCCACAGCTTTCTCTTGAGCTCTCCCACAGATGTCTTTGTGCAACAGATTGGAAAAAAGGCAGGTCTGGGCTTGAGTTTGGGATTGAGCTCACATGCAAGAGATGCTATTGATGTAAGCACAGACTATTGTGCAGTTAGAAGTCACTTAGATCTTAGGAACATATGGCAGTTTGATTGATGTAAGTTACATCAATTCATTTTTAACATTATATCTTCTGTAATTTTGTATAATTAATTTAAACTGATTATTTTGCACTTCAAGAAGACATCAAAGAATGGTAGGTAGCTTCAGAGCTCTAGTTCTCAAAGATTTAAATGGAGAAGTTATGTTATCTTTCTGTTTTTAAGTTTGCATAAAATATCATTTGTGCAGAGGTTTAGCACCAGAAAGAATGATGCATGAATTTCAAATTAACGTTATTTCTGGTAGAAAGCCAAAAGAGGTTACATACTTGCCAAAAAATAACTTTCTGTTTTTATTTAGATATATAATGCAAAATCATTACATACTTTCAGGTTTCTTGCTAATAATAGAGAAATATTTCTGGGTGTCCTAGGTCCCTTTTGTGCTCAGTCTATAATGAGTGATTTTTTAACTTTTTATTTAAATGAAACAGTAAAGTGCATTTTGTTTGTCTGTTTATTTTGTTGGTTTTTTTAAATGTTAAGACCTTGAGAGAGATTTAGAAAGTAATTTCCCTCAGGAGACACTTTTCAACTTTACAAAGGGTTTTTATAACTTTCTAAAGTTGCAAACAAACTGCAGATACGTTTTTTGGGAAAGTTCTCAGCAATTATCTGACATTCATAATTACTGAAGAGCCAAAAGAAAATTGAATATATGGAAAAATACAACTTTCTGTTTGACTTAAAAATAAGAGCTGATGAATAACATTCCACAAGTGATTTGACAACCTTCTATCAACTTACAGTGTTTGGACTTTTCAGTATTGTACCCTGTGTTTGTCCCTGTGCTTTTGTAGGCACAAACAGCTGCTCCAGGAGAGCAGGCTGGTGGAGAATATGCCAGGTAGCCCCTCCTTACCTTGAAAATGGAGCCTTTTATAGATTGTTCGTACTGGCACTACAGCACTATCCAACTGCAACTTGCAAACAAAGATATCTGCTATATATGAATGCACAAGCAAGCATTAATGCTGATAGAAACCACTAGATCTATATCTCTCTTTGCTGACATGTGAGCTTGAAACAATATGACATAGTCCTCTCTCAGCCTAAACAGCTCACTGAGCTTGACAAGGACTCTAATAGAAGACAAGCAGTTCTGCATCGTAAGGTTTTTGATGGAAAACATAAAAGTACTGCTCTGTCCAACCACTTTCTGAACATGTTAGAAAAATGACAGACTGTCAAAATTAAGTGCCATGTTCTTTACATGAAAACAAAGCAAACATGAAGAAAGCTTTTAGCGATAGGCATAGGTTTAGTTTAGACTATTTTTCCAGTGTCTTGAAACTATACGTTAATGACACTTTCTTCAAACAGCTGTTTGTGCATAAAGGAAGAAGATTATTTTGGTAGGCTGAAGTTCGACAAGTTCTTTCAAAATTTGCTTTTCTCTAAGCCCTGCAGGATAAATAGCTATGTTAAAGAAATGGCTGTAAAATCCAGGCTGACTTAAGATACATATATTGAGAGAGCAAGTTATGGATGTTGACTTTTGAAGCCCTTTGATTGTGTCAGTAACTGAAACATACTTTAAATCTTGTGGCTATGAGAAAAAGTTTAAAAACATAGCCTGGAATAGGCAATACTATTTCTCTCTTTGTCTGTTGTCAGCTTGAAACAGTTATTTGAAGTGTGAATTATCCCATTTTCACTTTGCAAGCTAAAAACAATGAGAAAGGAAAACTGCATACATTGTGATACATGCATAATAATTTTCCAAGTTCTCCATTTTTCTAGTCTTTAATCTAAAATTGATTTTCTTCTGTAAATAATTTTTGTTCTTCTCATTCTTCTTTCCAGGCTTATCTTTTATATTTTTATTTCTGCTTTGTGACATATTTAATGTTAAATATTATAAATTAAAATCTCTGTTTCTAATCTTTACGTTAAGGTTTAAATAATATGCCTTTGTTAAAAAGGAATCAGGCCTTTGAATATTTTTATGTCCCATAAAGCATTTTTAGTAAAATCCAAGGCTTGCCTTAGTTGTCAGAGAAGCTGCCAGGTTTTATTGACATACTAATAATCCGGAATGGGAAAATTTGCAATGAGTACCTCCTTTTAGATGAATGCTGCACACCCTTGAGATGTCTGGTTACGTAACTTAGACATTTAGGGACTGTAATTCAAAGGAAACAGCAGCAGCAAGACAGAAGTCTGGCTCTGATATTAAAAAACCAGAGGTTTGTGTGCCTATGTTGGAAAAGGAACAATAGGTCACATTATTGTTGTTACATACTGCTCTTAATCCAGATGTTTACTTTTCCTGCTCTAAAGGTTGTTTGTCTCCTTCTACTCTTTGTGTTGATGCTTGATTATATCTTACCTGAATCTTTTGTTGCAGCTAATCCAAGTTAGATGATAGTGAGAACTGCAAATATTTTGCCATTATAATCATCATCATAAATCATAGGCCATAAGATCTGCCTTGTGTTTAGAGGAATCAGCTTTTTTATTGACTGTCTTCCATAATTAATAGCACTTTACTTTGTAAATCAAATTAGCCCACTTTTTCTATAAAGATTTAGTGTGAGATCATTTTTTAGAACGTTAAATGACCTTGACAAAAACAAGGGATCAATAACACGTTGATTAGCAGATTGTTTTCTGTAATGTTGGTTGGTTTTTTTGTTGTTAGTTTTTCCTGTTGTACCACCTGTAGAGGTTGAAGGTCATTGATACCTCCTGGTAATTCTGTTTTCCCTAAGTAGCTGATTCTACTCTTGTCTAATACTGATGGATTCTCTTGGCCATGTGTGTAGATTTTTAGATTTACATAGGGCCTTGCTGTCTAGATTCCCAATTCTGCTCGTAGTGACAGAGCTGTTAAATATCCTGGACTTCAGGTCTCTCCCATGTCCATGCCCAGATCCTAGGGTCAGCTACGAGGCAGCCAGTTTGCTCAGGTTTTTTGCAGTCTGGCCTTGAAAATCTGAGAGGATGGAGACTGTACAACCTTTGTAGGCAAACTGTTCTTATGCCTCTGACTGTCCATTGAAAAAAAATCATATGTCCTATCAGATCTTATTTCAATTTATGCCCTCTTTTTCTTTGTGTCATACACCATTGTGAAGAGCCTGGATCAGTTCTGTGGGCACCAGCAGGCTGTTATTTCTTTCCCTGCCTCTTCTCCAGGCTGAACCAAGCCCAGCACCCTCTACATCTCCTCACAAAGGACAAATGCACCAGCCCCAGCCACCTTGGTGGCCTCTGCTGGACACCCTGAACTTCTTCTCCTTTGATGGTAGGACTGCCTGTGCTCTGTTCTTCACTGATGAGGTTACTTGGATCCTCTCTTCTCATTGCTCCTTACCAGCTCTTTATGTTTACTTTGATTAGCCTTCATTCAGGTGACATAAAACAGAGCTCCTTGTGCCAGAAGCCCATGGCTGATCAAACTTTGACACATAGTGTCCCACGGGGAGTATGAGACCGCAACACTGCTTTGCATTCAGCAGAGGCCATAATGCCAAAGGAAAATCATATTCCCAGCTATGAAAACTTCTTTAGTCACTTGAAAGCAAAATCCTGCCACATGACCTGCACAAGCACCTTATTCCAAGGCCATGTCATGTAATTGAGGATTTTTTTCAAAAGAGCAATTTTAGCAAATTAGGAAGTCTGTCAAATGCAACAGCATGCTTCCAAGTGCTGAATATCACAAGAGAGTTGCAGTTTAGGTGCTTTTTGTCCCATTTTCCCCCATGTTAAAATCACTTCTCCTGGCTACATCTCCCTCGGTGCTTTAAGCTGTCAGAATGCGCTGTGCAGCTCTAGCCAGCCCCCTAAGAGGACACTGCTCCTAGGCCACTCTCTCAAATTCTCTACATGCAGCAAACAAAAACAGGTGCATCTTGAAGTTGGGCTACCTGTGAGACTTTGCACTAGGAAAGTGTGTATATGTCTACTTTTAAATAATTTCCATCAAGATGATTTGTTGTCACTGCTTCTGATAACTTTTAGCTCTCGTAATGCTCCTCTTCTGTTGATGCCATGGTGCTTTCTGTTCATTGGTGAGAGTCCTGATTTTCTCTTTTATCTTTAACACAAAATTTCCACTCATGTATGGATCAACTGAAAGTGGTGATCAGCTCTGAATATTCAATCCTTTACATCAACTTTTAGCTATGGGTAACTTCGGGTATCTTGTGACACCTCATCAGCAAAGTTTTGAAAAGATGTTGCATTCCGGAGTCCTGGAATTTGGGTAAAACATTCTGCTGTAGACCTGAATGACTGCAGGAACAGATAAGTGAAGAAATAAGAGAATGTTGATACAGAGTTCATTTTCTTAACATTTAAAAATAACCAGATTGATTTATTTTTTAATTTGCTCTCTGGCTAAAGCCAAAAGAAAGAAAGGGTTTTACAAATGTGCATTATGCAAAGGAAAGAAGAATGCTAAAATCAGATTCAAGAGTGCATTATGCTAATGCCATGAAAGATCAAGGCTGAGGCCCTGACCTCATTGAAACTGGCGCAAATTTGATTTTTGATTTAGCAGGGCCAGATTTCATTCTAGATGCAAGATGCTAGGGTGTAAGTTTCCTTACTAGCTATTAGGATATGAAAGTATTAAAAATACCTAAAATAATTATCAAATTACACAGATTGTGTAGAGGATTCAGTTCCTGCACAAAACTAGCATTAAATAGGAGTGAGATAAGGATACAGAACTGAACACAGAAGATACTATATCAAAGAGATATGTTAAAGGTTTTAATTCTTTAACAGGATTTAGGTTTCAGCACTTTTTAACGTAACAGGAGATTAAAAGTATATTGACTGGAAGGAGTATGTAAGTGGCTACATGAAAGACAAAATTAATTTTATGTTGTTTCTAGTACTTTCTTATAGGTGTGTAATTCAATACAAGTCTACACAAGCTAATCCATAGAAATAATTGTTATTATATATTTTTATGCCCAGTTTATACAGACCTTTGTTGTTTCTTACAGTGGAACATAATGTCTCTGTCAGAGAGCTGTAAGAAAACTTTGAAAGCAAAGCTTTTGTCTTATAAAAATCAGAAGAAAGTTAAGTAATACTGGAGAAATAGCAACAGTTGTGTGGGTAAATTGTTTTAAAAATAGCTAAATGGAGGGTCAGATACCTGGAAAACACAGAGGTAGGTCATGTGGAGAATGATAAACTTTTATTTTAGAGAAAAATGACTTAGCAAAGTACTAGACAGTCATGGCTGATAATGAGCTGAGCAGGAGCTTTTGAGAATGATTCTGTAATTTGAATATGAGATAAGGGCTTTGGCTTTATGAACAGGGGAGTGAGATGTAGGAAGATTATTCTTTAAAATTCATGTTTTGTTCATGAGAATAGTGCTGTTTTATGCAATTCTAATGCCCAGTCTTTAAAAAGAACATTGGAAATTGCAAAGGTTTCTGAAGAAGCTGCAAAAATTTTTAAAGAAAGAAATTGTTAAAGGAAAAGACACAAAACTGTTGAATACTAGTCATTCATCATAAAAAAGGAGATTAAATTATGAGGTGACCATAGCAAGCATCTGCATGATGCTTACTCATTTGTAAAAATTGTAAAGGTTTGTTTGTTTTGGTAGATGAAGGTATTCAAAGGCACAGAAGCTGCAAGTAGGGAGATTTGATCTAGGAATGAAGAATACAAATGCTTATGAGGCAACATCATGAGCTGGTGAAAGAATTGTCTCACAAGTCAATGCCATTACAGTTCCATGAGAAGAAACATAATGAGGGGAACAGAATCCCACAGTAACAATACCAAAAGCAAACAAATAAACCCCCCCTCAATTGCATCACTTGGGGATAATGTGAACCCCCAAGTCCTATGAAAAAGTGGAGGAGATATTTGTTTTTGATTTATGACTTGCATACTAAAAGAGTGAGTACAAGAACCAACATTTGTGAAGAATTTTGGAAGGACAAGTTCTGGGATGCTTTTTCAGGCACTCCATTCTATGGCTTTGATCTCTTTGACTTGTCTTTCCACCAGACCTTTTTCTCTGCCAAATACTAGTGACATTCAGAAGAACTTAAAGCTCCATTTTTAGAGCGTATAAGCATTATTTCACACAATATAAACAGATATTTTCAAAGTAACATGTGCTTATAAACTTAGGTTCTACTGATTTTCACTCTAGTGCTGTGTGGAGTGGTCTAAAAACCTCCCCAAACCAAGTAAATTGCTTTGCAACAGGGCAGAGTTGTCCCCACAGCTGGGGAACTCTGGGTGCTCTCCAGCTGTCACCTAGTGGTGATCCCAGTACCAACAGCAGCTCACTGAAAACTAAAGCTGCATTGGGAATTTCCGATGCCATGAAGTCCCATTTGCCCTTCTGTATAGCATTGCTGTTTGGAATTAACCTCTGAATTTAGAAGATCCATTTTAAGGATCAATTCCTTAATCTTTATTTAGGACTCTGTCAGCTCTCCTTTTGATTTGAAGACTGTCACTCACCTAAATATGGTTGAAATCCAGACAGGCAATTCTGAAAGAAAAAAAGCATGGTTACTTATTATAGAAACTATTGCTCTTCAAACCCCTTGGCTGAATAGAGCCATAGTCCCCATCCTTTTTGTGTTTCATTCTTCCTAATAATTCTTGAATTAGAGAAAAGAACCTGTGACTATTGTGGCTGTGATCTTTATGAATATTCCTGTAACCCCTCTGAGGGCTGAGTATGAGGCTGTAGGTAAAATGCAGCTCATTCCCCAGCAGACACCACCCTTTGTGTGCGTAATTTACAGTACAGAACTAGTCACAGCAACTAGTAAGTAGTAAGTGTTTTTTTTTAATACTCAGATCATCTACAGAATAGTGGTTAGTTGGTATTTTTTGAAATGTTCTGTGTAAAAGCTGTAAAATTAATGTTTTATTTGTCATGCTGTGATGGAATGTATATGTTTATCGGATAGAATGTGTGTACACAGTAAAACAGAGTGCTCAGATCAGAGGCTGTAACTCTTTCTGGCTGAGAGCAGAGCATGGGTCCTGTGATCTGAGAGTGGAGCCTTTTAAAACTTCAGTGTTTAAAAATGAGAGAGATTTCTTGTACACTTCTAGGTAGAGGGAGGGTAAATCCTTTTAGTCCAGCAAACATCTGGTAGCTCAAGAATGATAAAAAAGTACTGATTGGTTCTGACAGCTGCCTGCTTTGTAGTGGTATTTAACCAGAAATATTTGAAACAGATTGATATGAATAATGAAAGATTGCATGATGTATGACACAAATAAACTTTACCACAATTTAACTCATTAACAAAGAAACAATGTTACATAGGGAAAAATCCTTATTTACTGTTTAACTCATTTGTGATATTTCATTTTTAATAACCTGACAACAAATAAGGTTTTTATAATAATTTTCTCCATCAGATATTGCAAGTATTTCATTGTGAAATGGGTTGAATGGGATGTCATTGTCCTTTAACAAGTGCTGCTGATGGATGTGGTCCATTTAAATGTACAACAGAGAGCTGAACTAGATAATGAACTTATTATTACTCTCTGAGGATTACAGGTTAGTCCCAAAGGAGTGCAGTAAGCTAGAGAAAATCCATATCTACTGGCTAAACAATAGCCAGAGGGCTGACTGGAGATATTGATTTACTTTCTAGGCCATTTAGACCTTAATGGTGGAGAAAAGCTGAAGTGCTGTTTACTTTTCTGCCAGAATCGACCAACCAACCAGTCCATTTTTTAAAGACTTTTGATTGATTTCGCTTAGAGGAATTAGAGGTGATTTATTTTTAAGCTGAAAGCAACTCGTAAATATCTCCCACTACACAGGTTCCATGAGAGTAAATGTTAAGTGGAAATGCTTACTGAGAAATACTTTGCTGCAAATCAATGTGAGCAGGTAATACTCCTTGATAGGAGCAGTCAGGTGTTGGACACCTTTCTTAAACGTGGTCAAGCCTCTGGTTGTGCTACGTGAGACACAGCATTTTTAAAAGACTTAACTTTTGTGAAGGGGTATGAATCTGATTGCTTGGCTGAATTTGTGCCAGCTGTACCCTGCTGACTTAGAAAAGGGCCATGGCTCTGGCAGTGTAAGTGGTGCTCAAGGTCAGTAGTGAGCAGCTTTAATATTTGATGGATGAAAACAGTAATTTATCATGTGACAATTGCCCATGATAGTTCATACTCACAGCAAATGAGCTCTAGCTAAGAAACAACTCAGACAAAAAGCAAGCTAGGGTGCTGGAATTAAGTATTTTCAAAATTAGGCAAGCTTCAAGAAATGCTCCTGAGCATACTGCCATGTATAGAGACACATCTAAAGAAAATAATAATATGATTTTTATTTCCTAGAGATAACCTGTCTGGAAAAATTGTAGGTTTATACAAAGGTCTGTCAGGTGTTTTAGGGCTGTAAATGTAAAAAATATGTTGCCAAAATCATTCTTTGGAATGTTCTCATGCAACTTACAAGAGCAGAGCTGGTGTGTTAATAATATTCCTGTTTAGAGAGAAAGTCACTTAGCCATTTTAAGATAAATTAAATTTTATATTAGTTCCCAACATAGTCTATAGCTACTACTTAGGAAAATTGTGCAGGAATGTTTTAAGGATCCTTGCAAAGGTAAGACCTTTCCTTAGAAAGCATTGCTTGGTTCTATTTTAACATAATAGTCTCTGTTTATTGGAAACAGTACTGTTTTAACTAAACAGGCTTGGCTTTTTCTCTCTTCCCCATTCCCTTCTCTGAAGGGAGTTAGACTTGGTTAATAAGCTGCTTATATCATAACACAGAAACATGTACCTGTTACTAGAAAACTAGAATTACAGTCAGTTCTAGGGATCTCACAAAAAATGTGGAAATATGCATCGTTTAAATCTGGAAGTTATATTTCAAATCCTACATGTGTTTTATGCCACCTCTCCTACCAGCTAAGTCCTTCACTCTATGCTGACATACTTAATTCAGCCTTCACACCATGCTACACAGCTGAAAACTTACGGGAAGAAAAAATATTCAAGTATCTTCCCATTCTCTGGGAAAACCCCTGAACAACAGAAAAATTGCATTACTGTGAGGTAGAGGTCATTAGGACTTTGCACACAGTTAATAATTTTTACTGCCTCTTGGTGCTTGTGAACTGATGCCTAGGAATGATGGAAAAGCTAAGAATTTCAGTGTATATGTCATCCTAGTTCTGCAATATACATAAAAATGAAAAATGCTGGATTAATGTGTGTTCTCTGTTGAAAAGCTGAAAAAGTTTGATAGAACTTATTTTTTATTTTAAGTATGTGTTTTGTGGTCAGCACACTAAGCTTTAATATAAGCATTTTTTTAGTACATGCTTTTGTGAAGTCCCAAGCAGAAAATTTTACAGACTGCTTCATATATGGTTTCTTTAAGTTTTTTTGTTTGTTAAGATTTGAAGAAGTTCACTTGCCCTTTACTTTTCTTCAGCCTTAAAAGGTTTGTGGCAGAATACATTTTGCAGACCTGTTTTAGATGCTAAGCTTTTAGACTTTAATACACTCCTAAAATTTGGTTTTTCTTTTTTTTTTTTTTTTAAGAAAGAAAGAAAAGCCTGCAAGCTAACTTCTGTGACTTTATACAAGTGTCAGTGGAACTGTTACCTACAGTTCTCCTGTAACTACAGCAAACTGTGATACATCATTTTATGTGCTGATAATTTGAAATTCCGTATTGAGTATTCACAGTTCAAAAAAAGCTGTACATGTGTATTTACAAAAGCTGTGCAGCTGATGTTTTCTGTATGTCAAAGAACATGAAGTGATTAAGAAGATATGGCCATTTAATATAAGCTTTTCTGTTTATTTTGTCATTGGGAGTTGGTTTGTGTTGTTACTTTTTAAATTATAGAACAATTGAGCTAGAATGAATTATAGATTAGATATATTTTAACTTTCATTTAAGAGTTGGTTGATATAACTTAGCTAGTTAGCTAGAAAAGTATTATGTCACCTAAAATTATGACATTTTATACTGAAATAGAGTCCAAATTATGCAAATTTGAAGAAATCAGATCAATGTCCCCAAATGACTGTATTGTCATTCACCATGTTCAGTTTCTTTATTAAGTCCTAAAGTATTACTGAATTAAAAGCATAGAGTGATTACTTCCATTTATTTCAGGAGCTGAAAAGCAGTGAGTAAGGATGAGGTTCAAAGAAATCTAAATCTGGGAGGTTTTTGTTGTGTTTAGGTTTTTTGGTGTTTTTGTTTTTTTTTTCTTTGCATGTGAAGTGCATTAGGAAAGAAAACAACAGCTGGTAGCATGGAGCTGTGAGAGATTTTAAAAAGCTGGGGTGAAGTAATGATTAGAAATGCAATATGGAGCTGTAGTGTAAAAAGTGAAATCAAAAGCACTGAACTAGACAAATATAATTTAGACAGAAGCACAGGTCTAATTACTAGGCTTGAGAGCTTAGAGTTATCACCCATAAAGGTTGATTCCTTACCAATTCTCTGGCTGCAGAAAAGAATCCTAGTAGACATTGGTGCTAAATTTATGATTCCTGTAGCCTATGACTGCAAAAAATTAGAAAGGCAGATTTCTTAAAGTGATCTTTGTGTATATTCCTGTCAAAAAGGTCTTCATAGACTTCTTCAAAGTGAAATGTATATAATCACAAGGACATTCCATGAAAGGTACATAAGGAAACATTGTACATATTTATTTTAAATATGCTTTAGAAAAATTAATTGATTTCTTCTTGTTTGCATGTATTTTGAATTTTAATGGAGCACAGGATTAAAGAATAAGTGGTCTCACTACGGCCATTTAATAAGTAAAACTATTACATGCTAGGTATATAAATGTTATTTGCTGATAATCCAGCAGAGTTTTTGGAGGAATGATCCTTGGTCACACAGCTTTGTACAGAGGACCAAAACCACTATACTCTTTTAGCTTTACCCTTTACCTGGCAACCTGCCTTGTCCTTTAAGATGCTGTTCAATGTAAAAAGTTCTCTAAATTTTTATTGTGAAGGATAAGATGGTAAGTAATTATAGTAGTAGAATTTATTATTTATACAGCTACCATGTGCATTTTCAATGCTAAGTCCTGATTTCTACTAAGTAAAGACCTTCTGTCACACTAAAAATGCATTCTGAAGTCTCTGCACATTTACAGAACAGCATTTTTAACCACAGCTGATGACTGCGTTCAATCTTCAGGGCAAAAAAGTTGCCTAAAAATATAGACTCACAAATATAGCATTAATCATAAATGTGTCAGGTTTTTAAAAAATCAGTGGCCTTTTAAAAGCAAAACTCATTCCATCTTACTCTACATAATAGAAAATAATGTACAGTTATTTAATAACTATGAACCTTTTTTTTCACAAAGAGAATGAAGCATGTCCCATGTGTTTCACCTGCCTGTTGTCTCCTGAATGATCTGCACCTGAGATCCAGCAGCTGTGCTGTAACCCTTCTGTAGGAAAGCAGGTAGCAGTGTCCATGCATTTCCCCAAGGTTATGTGCCTATTTTAAAATTCCTTGAAAGTAAGACTAGAGAGAAGGGACAGCTTACATTACCTTTTGAATTGAATGTGCTACAGGGAACACAGGTGGGTTGGGTTCAGATCTTGCATTCTTCTGTGGTAAGTTAGGAAAATCCATAGCTGTAAGAGTGCTTAGATGTGTTGCCCTACCTAAATACTTGCAAGGATATGTTTTGTAAATTCTCCTTTAGCAAGTAAAGTGGGAAATAATGAGACTTCTTTTATGTTGAAGGGCTTGGGAGGACAGCCTTCTGTCTAGGTTAAGTGTTTTGAAACAAGATAGGTTTTCAGTTTGAGATTAGAGAGCTTAATCTAGGACTCAAAAGTGTCTACCCACATATGAACTAGATGTCAGTGCTCTCACTATAGTCAGTGGAGAACCAGTTATTTCTCTCAATGAAGCCTGGAGAGAAATTCTGCTCACTTAGGCTTGGTAAATCACACCCTCAGTTTCATTCAGTAGATGTCTTTTGTCTTGGAGGGAAATACAGTGTCTTCCTACTTCACAGGCAGACAAATGCATTGACATGCTGAAGTGTGGTGTTAAACTAAATCCCAGGCAAGCCACCTCCTTCTTAGAAGGAGGTGTTCTCAGAGAGGTGGAATCAGGAGACAATAACACTTGAAATACGTGAGGCTTCCTAAACTCATAAACCAGCTCTTCAGTAGAAAAATATATTTTAAACTCCCCTGAATCCCGGTCAGAGAGGCAGAGTCTGACCTGTAAAGGTTTAAACCTGTAAGGTTTAAATATTTCTGGAGGAATAATAATGAGAAAGATTTAGTCAAAGATCTTCTACACAGTCTGATTTTCTCCTGTGTGGTCACAGAAGAAATGCTTGTTGTTTGCTTTACAGCATTTGATGGCTTACTTCTTTTTCTTTTCACCTAGTCTTCTCATTGTGTCCTACTTGGGAATGGTATAAAGCATGGTGTTTCAAGTACTTTGTGGTAATGGAAGGATATTTTGGCAAGAATAGAATAGAAAGTATTGAGATACTTCCGTTTTTCAGTGAGTTGAAGTATAGGCTAGAGAAAAAGATTATTTAATTACATACCATCTCCTGCTTTACAGGGAA
Organism: Promerops cafer; assembly: GCA_013398275.1. Classification (NCBI taxonomy): domain Eukaryota; kingdom Metazoa; phylum Chordata; class Aves; order Passeriformes; family Nectariniidae; genus Promerops; species Promerops cafer. Next base: position 2,008,896 of record VZSE01005451.1, on the reverse strand, counting down.
ACGAAACTGGTTTATGTGATTGTTAGTTTGCTGGTTTTCCAAAACAAAGTTACAGTTTTGCATGTGAAGCAGCCAATGAGGTGTTCCTCCTTCAAACCTGTCCCTGAACCTCTGAAATACCTTACAAGCACTACTTAGTGTACCTAGTGTCATGTCTGTTTTTACATACCCATATTAGTGGGTGAGGGAAAGGAATATTGTTTTATTCCTCTGATGTAATAAAAAAGTAAAATGTGGTAATAAAAAAGTAAAATGTGGAGGTCTGTGTCCTTGCTCTGAGATAGTAGGTCTGTTCTAGTATATACAGAGTGGGCTTTTTTTTTTTTTTTTTTTTTTTTTTAAATGAGCTTTGTTGGTTCTCTAGTACGACCAAGCTTGGTAAATGTAGAACTGTTCATAGACTTTATTTTTGTTCATGATAAAAAACCTCTTGAGATTAATGAGTCATTTGTGCCTCAGCATCTGCTCCCAAGACTGGGGAATTTGGGAAGGAAACTGAGGAGAAATATAAGTATAAAAATAAGTAAAACGTTGAGAGCAGAAATCTTCACGGTGGTGAACGGACATGAAGGATTTAAGAAGTATAAGAAAAATGTTTATTTAGGGGAGCAAAATGACAGATTAAATCACAGCTGTAATGAAGACACATTTTAAGTGAATATTTTGACAAACAACTATATTTTGGGCTTACCAATAAATTTGTCAAAACAATATATTTGAAAGCAAGCATCAGAAATCCATATTTAAAACACATATTACTGTCACAGACCAGAAACAGTACCCTCTTTCATGGAGAAATATCCCTGACTATGTCAGTCAGGTATCACGATTTTTTATAATAGCTAGGTTTCGTAACAGTTGCTGTAGGTTAACCTCCAGTAATTATTCTCGGCTGAGTAAGCCACTTTAACTCTGGAGAAAATACTTTTTTTTTCCCTCATGAACATCTTGTGGCATATTGCTAACAACCTGAGGCACAACTCAAAAGTTGCTCCTGTATTATAGCACCAACCACATCTTCCAAAGATCTTAACATTTTTAGGGTGTGTTTTTTATTTCCATATGGGAATTTTTACTTGTATTTTAGAATAAAATTTTCGTCCATATAGATGTTAGTAGTAGGCTCTCTGCTGGAGTCTGTAGTGTAAGGAGAGTATGCAAGAAAAGCATCATAATAAAACAAGAACAGGTTTCATAGCACATAAGATTGTGGCTTGTGGATATGATTATCAACCTGGTATTGCTCTTGTGTTGTTTTCTTTTTGTGGTAGCCCTAGCAGAGTGAGCACTTCCAGTCTGTCTATTATTTCTCTCAGAAACCTGAACAAATTACATTCTAATCTGTAGCTCAACAAAATCAGGAAACAGTGCACAGACCTCCAGTAATTCATTGTACCTTTTGTCTGCAAATATACAGAAAACAGATGATATTTGGGAACATCAATACCTGTCTGAAGTGTGTGAATTGAGTGGTATTCATAGGTGAACTGTCTGTACAAATATTTCAATCCAAATGGATAGTTGGAGCCTGAGATAAGAAGTGGTTACCTTTCTCCCCCTCCATTAATCCCCCCGTGGAGATGAAAGTTTAATTCAGCTATTTGTAAACCTAAGACTCTGTCACTGAGAACTAACCCCTGTTTGTAAAATTAGAATTATTTTGTTATTTTTCTCTATGCATCACTTTAAATTTATCCACGTTAAATGTCATCTACATTTTTATACCCCAGTCACAAAGTACTGCAACGTCCTTTTGCAACTTTTCATGACTTGTGTTTACTACTGAAAATGGTCAGAGCAAGGTGTCCAGGAGTGGTATCTTGGCCAGATGTGAGAGCAGAGCTGAAGGCAGGACTAGAACTGAATAGACAAGGGTGGAGGATGACAATTATAGCTGGAATGAGCTGCAGATAGTTTTCAGAAAACTGGGCAAAGAACTGGAAAAAGAGGGACAAGCAGGTAGGCCGTGGAGGTTGCAGCCCAACTGCATGGACAGCAGTGAGCTACAGTGCAAAACTATTATAAAGCATGACAGAAAATGGAGTCAAATTCAGTTTTGCAGCAGTAGAACTGATAAATGCCAGGGAAAATGATCTCACAGTATTAATTGTTGCTTACAAGTACTTATGGAGTAGCTTTTCAACCATGGGTGGTATCATTTTATGATATGTGAAAATGTTATTTATTGTGTAAAACTGGAACTGGTCTATGAGGATTTAAGCTTTTCTGCAGTTATCTATATGGCCTCTGCTTATCCTCTGTGCCGTAGGAGATTAACACTTAGATTTGCCAGAAGTACAGTTGGTAATGGAAAAAGGAAAAAATTGACAAAGATGTCTCTATTAAAATCATGCCAGTCACACATAAATCTCTTATGGATGTGCATCTCCACTGGCTATTTCCTTACCTTTGCGTATGATTCATTATAAAGAAGAACAGGAATTATATGATTGTTAAGACAGAAGTAGAAAGAAAAGAACATTAGAAAAAGTCATACATTCTTATTAATATATATTATGTGCTACAATGAAATCATTTTTACCTAAGTATAAAATTACCTAGATAATAGATTTATGAACTGTAAGAAAAGATGGAAAATATGTTGTCTGTTGAAAACTACTATGAGAGACCTGATAAAAATATTCTTTATATTGAATTGTAGAAAACATTGAATATTTTTTAGCAACTGAAGTTTTATTTATTTATTACAGTATATCGAGTATTTAATTAGATAATATCCAATGTATACACACATTTCTATCACCAGAAATACAAAGTACAATCTCTGTGACATGTAATATGCTGCAGATTTTTACTTCACAGAATCACAGAATGAATTAGTTTGGAAAATACCTCTGAGATTATCAAGTCCAACCTATGACCAAACACCACCATGTCAACTAGGGCATGGTACTACATGCCATGTCCAGTCATTCCTTAAACACCTCCAGGGATGGTGAGCACCACTTCCCTGGGGAGTTCGTTCCAATATCTAATCACCCATTCTGTGAAAAAATTCTCCCTAATGTCCAACAGCTTGATACAGGCCTTCTTGTCCTGTCACTTGTTGCCTGGGAAAAGACACTGACACCCCCTTCCCCCCCTACCCTCCGGCTACACCCTCCTTTCAGGGAGTTTTAGAGGGTGATAAGGTCTCCCCTGAGCATCCTTTGCTCCAGGCTAAAAAACCCCAGCTCCCTTATCCGGTCCTCTCAGAACTTGTGCTCCAAACCCTTCACAACTTTGTTGCCTTTCCCTGGACTTGCTCCAGCACCTCGGTGTCTTTCCTGAATTGAGGGGCCTAGAGCTGGATGCAGCATTTGAGGTGTGGCCTCACCAGTACTGAGTACAGGACAAGAATTTAATCCCTGCTCCTGTTGGCCTCACTGTTCCTGATACAGGCCAAGATGCCTTTGGCCTTCTTGGCCATCTGGGCACACTGCGTTCCAAAGCTGCATTCAGCCACTCTTGTTCAGCAGCTCCTGACCAGCAGCCCCAGGTCCTTTTCTGCTGGGTCATTTTCTGGCTGTTCTGCCCCCAGGCTGTAGTGCTGCATGGGGTTATTGGGGCCAAAGTGCAGGACCTGGCTCTTGGTCTTGTTGAACCTCTTGTTGGTCTTGGCCCATCAGTCCAGTCTGTCCAGGTCCCTCTGCAGAGCCTTCCTGTGCTCCAACAGATCAGAAGACCAGCCCAACTTGGTGTCGTCTGCAGATTTGCTAATGGTACTCTCAATCCCCCCATCCAAACCAATAAAGATAGTAGGCAGGACTGGGCCCAGCACTGATCCCTGGGGAACATCGCTAATGATGGGATGTTGACTGAATGTGGCACCGTGCGCCACCAGTCTCTGGGCCCTGCCATTCAGCCACCCCAGAGAAGAGTGTGTCTGTCACTTGCTCTTGAATGTATGTCTTGCAGGCTGGGACTCATTAAAACAAAAGCAACAACTTCAGACACACCTTAGTAAGCTTATTTTTCTCAAAGCGACATTTTTTCCCCCATACATTGGGAATCATTTTCATTTTGCTTTATGGTGTAATTGTCACAAATTGAATTAAAATCATAGAATGTTTTGAGTTGGAAGGGATCTTTAAAGATTTTCTAGTTCTGACCCCCCAGCCATGGGCAGGCACACCTTCCACTAGACCAGTTGCTCAAACCCCCATCCAACCTGGCCTTGAACACTTCCAGGACTGGGGCATCCACAGCTTTTCTGTGCAACCTGTTCTAGTGTCTCACCACCCTCATCATAAAAGAATTCTTCTTTATGTCTAATCTGAATGTAGTGTTTTTCAATTTGATAGAATTATAGATAATAATAAACCTTCCATAGAGCTAGGTTATTCCCAGCTCTATACTACTTGGAATTTTATGCTATCCTCTGTTGTGTCTGGTAATAAAAACCAATGTCAGTGACAGAATATTGGAAGAGATGTTCAGCTTCTCTGCCCATCATGATGCTTCCTATACTCCTAGTTTCGTTTTTAGGCCTTATTATCTGTATTGTCAACCTTAAGAAATATGTGTTTTTCTTTAGGTCTCCTTTAGGATTATTTTATTTTTCTTCTCTTCTGTACTTTATCATCACACCTTTTTCAGTGCTGCAGAACTTCAATGCATTTCAAAATTAAGTTTCTATCTTTTCCTCATTCTTCTCTTTCATGATTCCTCTATTTTCTGATGATGACCTCCTCTTTTTTCACATATACTTGTCAACCCTTTTTTTCCCTTTGTACTGCTCACAGTTCTCCTCTGTGGAAATATACCTCCATTTCAGCACACTTTTCTGGTATTTTTGGTTCCCTACAGAGGTGGTTCTACACATTATTCCACATTTGCTTGGAACAAAGGAGTGAACAAGGGAGAAAAGGGAGGTAAAGAGACCTGTTCCTTTTAAATAGCATAAATCTGTGTCTCTGAGCACCTTCCAGACTTGTGGTGGATGAGATGATAAGCATCTACTCTTTATGGTTTCTTTGCTTCTTTTTTTTTTCCTGCTATAGAATTTTCTTTTGTAAATTCATTACATTCTGTACATTGTTGTTCATGAATGCTGCTCTTAGAATGGGAGCTTTATGCTGAAAATTCTGTGAGTTTATGATACAGATTGAGATCAACTCTTGACACTCACTGACAAAGAAAATGTACTTTTGCAACAAAGTTGGGATAGTCTTAAAAAAATATTTTCTGAAAGCAGTGCTAAGAGATTATATTTTGGGGAACAATATACTTTCTGGAGGAATTAAAGTTCTGCTTGCCCATGAGCAGGCATTCTTACACAGATTTGTATTAGAAGTTGCTTCCTGGCAGTGGACTTTTCAAGGAATTTACCTTGGAAGACTGAAGAATTCTAGTACTTTTGTGGGTAAAAAATCTCTAGTATAGATTAAAGGATAAAAGTAGACAGAACTGGAGACAGAAATTAGTTTTTTCTCTGCCAAAGAATATGGCAAATAAAGCCTTCCCAGAGTCAATTTCCAAGTGGTCATAATATGGTTAAATTCTGTATTTATTTTCATGCAGATGGCTAGAGAAATATTCTTGATGCAAGGCCATCATGCTAAATTTTAAATCTCTGCTCAGAAAGTGTAGCTATATTAAAACAGTTCAAAGTGTATGTTATCAAACACTCTTAATATAAGCAAATATACATGTTTTTATTCCAGTCGTTTTCAGAAATGGTCGAAGTGTTTCAGCTGACATTTTACAAAAATAACAAAGAAATTTTCCGATGTAGTAATTTTAGCTGAAGTCATTGAAGCTTGACACTGCATAAAGTGTAAATAAATATAATAAATATAAATAGTAAATATAAGAAGTGTAAATAGGATGTGGTAGGAAGTGTGGCAAACTTGCAAATGTAGCAATAAGCTCTTGCCCCAAGTGAACACCCTAAATGCCAGAATAAGAATTTGTTACTCAAGTTAAAGGTACTCCTTTTATTGTGACCTTTTATTAGCAGCCCATAACTGGTCTATTGTTCCACATGTTCTGACAGTGTGTTCATACTGCAGTGAAGTATAGATGCTCTTCAGGTGTTGAATAAAGTATTTACTATTTCCATATTTAGATACAGGACAATTTTTCAATGACATGCCTTGTAATTGCTTAATCAGAAAGGTTATATAAAATAGTTTTAGCAGTAGGGGGGTTTCTGATTAACTGATAATGGAGCAAACCCATATCACAGACTATTTTGATTATTTTGCCTTGATTACCAAATATTAGTCTGAACTTTTCCAAGAAACATATCTAAGTTTCTAAGTCTGATATTTATCCACAGTACAGAAATGCTGTAAGAAATGGCAGTATTAGCCCTTTTATAATGTTGTTACGGCCTGCCCCTGGAGGTGAGAGTAACTGAGGTTCTTGTTAACAGATCCCTTGGGGCAGATTAGAGTGAAGTAACATGGAATGGCCAGTGTTTATGTATACATAGATATCACCACCCGTGGATCCAGTGATGAGATTTGATTGTTGCTTTGCTGAAGTGATGGTCGCTGTCTTGATCTGTCAGGGTTGAGGAAGCCCCTGAAACATATAGTTCAGTGGGTTGATATATGTTCAGTTCCAGGTAGGAGCACCCAAGGTGCCTCCCCTGGGGTGGGAGTTTTACACTGTCTGTTGAAACACACCTTGTGGATCATGTTCAGTGTTCTGGTGGAAGGCCCCAGAAATGAGTCTGGGGGCACTTTGGGGATCTTTGATGGTTTTTGACATCTTCTAGGACATTACAGCTCCTTCTCATGTCCGCTTGGTTTAGCCAGTTATTCCCCATCAGAAGGGATGAATACCTTCAGGCCTGTGTCTGAATATCCTGGTACTTCCCCACGACCAGAGTTTTATGCCTGAGCAAGTTATGTAACAGGACGTTGGCATGATAAAAAGCATTATCCCATATAGCAAGATCTGCTTCTTACCAGCCTCTTCCCTTACTTGGCTCAAACCCCAGCTTGTTGCTGGTTTGTTGTTGTCCTCCTCTAGTGCTCACCCCCTCTGCACCTGGGCTGTTCTTAGGTTTGTCCACCACACACCCAAAGCCTCTCCTCCTCCCCTTCAGCTGGGGGATGCAAACCTGGCCCCAGCAAAGCACCTGCTGTTTTTGCAAATGGCAATTAACCATTAACATTTCAGTCTCTCACAACTGTCGTGTGAATTTATTTCATCTCTGTTAAAGATCATTCCACTTATCAGAAAATTGACCAATACTTGAAAATGTGGAACACTGCCAGTATAAAAGGTGTTTAGGTTCTTGAAGTACAGTTTTGTTTTGTCATTCCTGCACCCATAGGCTCTCTATTTTGACATACTGTAATACAATAGCAAGATAAGTCAGCCGTTAATCATGATTGATGTTTCCTTTATATTGTAAAGTTTTTAAGAGTTTATTTCAAAGCATGGGAAAAAAAAAAAAAAACAGAAAACGAACCCTTTGCTGTAGAATAATCCATTCCTTTCCCTATTCCAACAAAACCAGCATTGTACAGAGGGAGTAGACTTCAAACTTATTTTTGGTCATCTCTTATTAAAAGCTGGGAAAAGTCTGTATCGTTTCCTCTGGGAGAGAGAGAAAATATACATGACAGCAGCCTGTGATTCAGTTTCTTTCATTTTTAATGTGGCAAAATTGTCATTAAATATGTATTTGTTTAGCAATCTAAAATTTACTTAAATTGTGGAAGAAATTAGAATGGCTGTGAGAATAGTTCATTAATCTTCTGTTTGCTGCTGTGTTGATAAGCAGATGAGCTTTACCTCTTTGAAACAGGAATGCAAGTGGAAGATATGAACTAGAGCTTGGGTTTTTTATTATTAGAAAAATATTTACTAGAATAATAAGACTTGTCTTGCTTATGAAAATTTCAGTATAATTTCTCTGGAGTTCTTTATTTAACTCCATCTTGTATCTCTGTGAAAGTTGTAATACAATCCTCTGTTCAAGAAAAGATATAGGTTCATTTGAATAAAACCACAAAATTTAATCTATTTCATGACTTGTAAAGGAAATTGGTAAATCATTTGAAAATGAAGCATAAAATTATTTGTATCTACATTTATCTTTGTATTTGAAAAGCTGTCAAGTGAGTTGTCTTTCTATGCTTAAAAACAGAGACGGTCTACCAGTGAATGGAGAACAGGCTCACAATACATTTTTTGGCCTGATACAATCTTATAGGTTATATTTAAATTACAAGAAATCAAAGCCTCACCTGAAATATTTACTTAATCTTCTGTTATAAAATTCTTCAAGATTTAGATTTATAGATCTAAATATTTTAGTAATCCTTGAGTGTATTGACAATGCTGGGTTTTTTGTGGCTGAGCTCAAAATACCTGAATTTGACACACTATATTCTGAATGACTCAAAAATATATGTCTATTTTAACTTTGTGTAAGTCAAAGAGATTTTATATATAGAGTGCTAATAAGTGAATCAATTTAAAGCAGTCTCTTAAATAAAGAAGAAGAAAAGATTCTTCATTTAGGCTAGAAGTAACTGAACAGCAAAAGGAAAGGCTATCAAAAGAGAAGACACAAAGGCTTCTTTATCTTAATAATAGGATCAAAAGACATTACAAAGTATTTTTATGAATACTTATATCTTGTTTTGTTGACTTTTTTGTTTGTTTGGGGCTTTGGGTTTTTTTTGTCGGTTTGTTTGTTCCGGGGCCTTAGTTTGGTGTGGGGTTTGGTTTGGTTTGGTTTTTCTTGTTTTTTTTTTTTTTAATTATGGATCATCTCTGTGTAGAAAGTAGTGGGAAAATAGCTGCATCCAGATTTTCCAAAGGCACCCAATGGAAATTCAAGACTTAGTTCACATTTCTTTGTAAACAAAAGGTTTCTAAATTTCTTCACATGTGTTTGTATAAATAGAGCACTTGATCCCGGGTCAGTATGGCAGTGTGTTAGCTAAACTGCAGGTATAGAAGGAACATATGTCAGATCACTTCCATTCATAGACTCAAGAAATCTGGACTTGAATAGGGCCTGAACCCTTTTGGTTTTTATAGTTCCTTTGAGAATATGCAATTTATCAGAGAGCAGGTTCTCAAAAATAGTTTCCAAATATTTTCAGATTTTCTGTGTAAAATCCTTTGGAAATTCCTGTAAATTTTTCCATCGAAGAGTGGCATTTCCTTACTACTCTTCTCCTCCCAACTTTGTGTAGGCTGCCAGGTTTGGACATCTTTACACCCCTCTGATGCTACACCAGGAATTGCTGGCTCTTACACAAACAGGTTTCTGGAAATGGCCAGTACTGCAATACGTCTTTCTTACTTTGTGATTTTAAGAGTAATTAAGTCGATTTTAACAGCAATTAAGTAGTCTTTTATATTTAATTTGAAATAATTAAAAGTAGGATTTGTACTTTTGACATGTTTTACAGTCATCTACATTTATGTTTCATTCTTTTTCACTTCTAGCTCATGCAGACTCTGTTGTTTTCAAGTTAGAAGCACAATGTGCTGTGCCTGTGTCAGAGAACAGTTTATACAAGTGGAGAAACTGTGTTCATATCTGATTCCTAATTGGGAATAATAAATTCTAATTCAGTGTCTTTTGTTGTGGTTGTTTAGCTTCTTTTTTTTTTTGTTACAGAATAATAATTACTCACGGGAGTTCACAAAAAGTACACATACTTATTTGAAATGGTGCTGTTGGCGTCCTGATTGTATTTAACAGTATGCAATAAATCTGGTAAAACAGAAGTTCAGTCTTTATGTATTTAAAAAGAAAAAAGTGTAAATCCTGCCTGCTGTCATGATAAACTAAGCAATTTACTGGCATTTAATCCAGTTTTATTTTCCTGTGGAACCTGTTAATGAACTTCAAGATGCAGGTCTCATTGCCCATTTAAAATGTGTCTATGAGTGAATTACCTGGTAATACAGCTCTCCTTCTGCAAAATATCTAAAGATTGTTAGATCTGGAATTTTTATTTTCTTCTAGTATCTCATCTGTCATCATCTACGGTACGCATTTGCCTTTACTTTTAACTAGCTTAAGGCAAGCTACATTTTTGTCTTGGCTCTTCTTCATGATGGGATTGCCCTGCTTGCACATTCTACTACTCTGCAGGATAAAGATGTTAACTGTGAATCAGAAATCATATGGTAGGTGTAAGACATGAAATAAAATCGATACATTTTTCTGAGGCATGTCACTGGTTAAGTGACAAAAAATATTCTGATAGTCACTGAAAAAGAAAAGTCAAAGGTACATTTGAACCTGTCAGTTCAACACATTCCTGTTATCCCTTTAGGGGATATCATACAACTTGACACCAACATTTAAGCTTTGAAAATTATGAGCTCATCTATTTCAAATGGGATGTCACATGTTCCCAAGCCTTTGCCATTACTTATAGTGGAAGACAGGATGATCACTTTTGTCACATATTGATAGTGAATAAGATCTTTCTTTTTTTCTTTTCTTTTTTTTTTTTCTTGTTTCAGAATGAAGAACAAATTTTGGTATTTTGAATTTGGCACTTCGGAAACTTTCTCAGCCACCTGTAAGAAGCTGCATGAATCTGTAGAAATAGAAGTAAGAAACTAATTGTTGCCTTTATCCTTGAAATGTCACTAGTTTGGCTGAAATGCAAGGAGCAAGGGTGCAGAGTCCTTGAATCCAACAAGGCAAAGCAGTGCACATCCTTTCGACCCTATATTCCAAAATATTATTTTTATCATGTCTATTTGTAGTGTAGCCCTGCACACTGGAACAAAGTTCAGTTTGATGATTAGTGAAGTCTTAATACAGTAGACAAGGTCAAGAGGTGAAGTATAACATTAGAAATCAATAGGGAGTGTGGCTAGGTCAGATGGAAAAATGAAAGACTGTTGGAGGAGTGAGAGCTGCTGCAGGATTAAAATAAAAAAAATAATCTTATTATTTCTAGGTCCCAAGGTTTTATAACCTTTAAAACTAAATTCCCTAAAATTGTACTTACTTTCCTGAATAAAGGTTAAAGAATATATATTTTTTGAATTATTCCCCTTCATTAAATAGCTTTCTCTCTGTACAAGGGGTCATCTTTCCATTATACATTGAACATTAACTAAAAAGACACAGGATACTTACAGACAAAATGGGAATTTAAAATAATGTGCCACTGCCACTTTGATGGCTGCTAGAATAAGTGGCTAAATTACATAAACTGTTTGGTCATGTGATATTTATGAATAAGTACATGAAAAATGAGAAATGAGTGAAGATACAACCTGAGAATTTAGGTTAAATAATGAAATCATTTCTCAAGAGGATTATGGTGATTTTCCTTTCCAGTAGTAATGAGAAACTGCATGTGTCAATGGAGTATTTGTATAGTAGCATGAGGCACTCAGAGAGGTCTGGTGGGAGCTATGAGAGTCCAATTGAAGCCTCCTAAAGGGTGAAGTCTGAAATTATCTGAAGGAACCATGTACCTGGTAGCAGAACAGTAGCAAAGAATACTGAAACTGTAAGACCAGCAATGCCATACTTGCCTGTTATGCTGTTATGTTTCTCTTTGAAGTGAAAACCTGCTCCTCATGTGTTAGATTAAAATATAATAAAAATAAAACAAAAATCCACCAAAAGCCTTAGGAAAAAAAAAAAAATGAACAAAAAAAATCACCCTTGCTTCCCAAGAGAGTGCTTCACACACATGAGCCTAAGGAAATGTAGCATGAAAAATATTTTATTATTTATTGGAAGAAATGCTTACCTGGTTTGATTAGATTTGAATAAACTGCAAGTTAAATGTACCTTTTGATTAAATACAAATTGAAGAGCAGGCTTTCCCAATAAAATAGTGGTATCTAGAGAAAATCATACATATCCTGATACATACTAAGATGTGAACTTTAACCATATAATTTTTAACCATTGAAAGGGTGATTAAATGTTAACATCACAAAGCAAACAAGTAGGTATACGAGTTTGTGGTGCTGCTGCTATCAGTTGTATAATTATTACCTATTCATGTCAATAACTATTATTACCAACAAAGTGTTGCATTGCCAGTATATGAGGCACATTTGTTAATACTCACTTCATCTGTCCTGGTCATTACCATTAGTCATACAATTAGGAACAAAAAGCATAGTTCCCAAAGTTTACAGGAACTGTTAGGAGGTGGTTATTTGCATATTTATTTACAGTGAGTAAATTACAATGCTTGCTAGTATGCTTGTATCTAATGTTTCTTGTTTGAACATTATCAGCATTTTAGTCTGATTTTTAACCTGATGCCCCTTGGGGATGTCACTGTAAATGGGAGGTTGATGCATGAGACCAAATTTCACCCCAAATAAAATGCACAAAGAATGTGTTTGCTCTGTTCATTCAAATTTTGAATGAACAAAGCTTGAGAAGGTTAAGGATCTGCATCTCTGAGCTCTGAGATGGTGATCAAATGTTCTCTGGGCAAATATTTGTTTAGCCTTGTATTTGATTTCTAACCTTATTAAGCTTGGTTTTTCTGACATACATCCTTGACTCATGTTCTGTATGTTTTCTTCTGTGTGAGTGTGAGATGCAGAACAAAGTTGGACACAATTCTTATGTCATCCAGAATAAGATGTATTTTTGTTTTCAAAATGGTATGCAAGAAGTTGAGGAGAGGTTCTAAAGGGAAAGAAACCAAGATGAAACAAACAAAAACTAGGATGTGTCAGTAAACAATGCTGAAGATTTTACAATTTAGAGAACTTGCAGTTTATTTCCACTTCAGCAAAAAAAAGAAACATATGTGAAAGATATTTAATGAGAGTAAGTGTAGATGTGGTGTAAGTAGGGGTGGTGTGGACCATACCTGCAATGCTGTAAAAGCATAGTGGGAGCAGCGTAAGCCTTCCATACCACCTGGTGTTAATGGGTAAGGGAAAGCAGTTTAAAACATTCCTGTACACTTGCCTGATACTGCCCTTGGTTTCACAGCAAAGCCTTAATATCAGCTCTTTTCAGGCAAAGATATGTAGTTTTCTCAACAGAGAGATGATCTGAAAATAAGGATATAGGATAAATAAGGTATAAACAATAATACCCTAGAAGTGAATGAGGCCAGGAAAGAAGGCAAAAAAGAGTTGGAAGAGCTAATGTTTCTTTTTGGTCTAGGTAGGCTTATTCCACATTTTAAAAGCATGCTTTTGTTTTTAACAGCATCATTACAATTTTTGAAATAAAAAGAAAAAAGAAAAGGAGCTCGTGTGTTCTGTTTTCGTAGTATATGAATGTGTTAGAACTATGCAGAGCTACCTGTAGGGCAAACTTTTTGTCTGTGTACGAACAAAAGAAATGCTCCATTCCTAATTCAGAAAGTTGCTCATCACTGAGGGACTCTGAGGCCTTGTCACATAATTGTCTTAGTGTACTACCTGCTGTGCTCAATATTGAGTGAAAATGGAAGCTAGACCCCGCACCATCCTATTTCTCAATTCTTCTTTTATTTAAATAATTCCAGTCAGTTTGGGGGACGCCAGACCTTTATAAATTAACAGCAGGGAAATACCAAAGGTGTCAGATTGCATATTTATCATCTTTCTCGTGTAATACTTAAATATGTATTAAGAAGTGACTGACATAAATTAGGCAGATTTCAGAAGCCACAGGCCGTGGCTTGTAGAGGACCCCCTTCTGCTTGACATTTCATCCTTGTCAAAGATCAAATTATTTTAATTTAGGCTGCAAATTATAAGAAATGAAGACTTCTTTGTGGGAATTCCCTGTGGTAATCTGACTTTTGTTGTTACTGCTGCTTGTCAGTGTGCAAAAGATATAATATGCATGCAAATAAGGTTAAAAAATATGTACTATCTAATTATCCAGCCAGTACATTCCACTTGAAGACAGTGGGAGGCCTGACACACAGTATGTGTTTGATTCATTGAGGCCTGCAGGGTATTTACACAAGATTACTTTTAATTATGAAATTAATATCTGTTTATCTAGAATGTATAGCAGTAAGTGAGCATACACATGAGCAGAATTTTTAGCAAAATAAATCATCTTAGTATTTAATACATATAAAATACAGGGGGAAACCACAAATTCGCTTCCAAAAATGACAGTGAAAACCTAGGCCTTTATTCTTGTAAGAAAAGTATTATTAAAAAGTTATACTTTCAATTACAGTAGTTACCACAACTGCCAATTCACTCCCAGATATGCCTTTTCACTTTAAAGGTTTCCCTGTATGAATATAATCCACAGGTTTAAAATTTGATTCTTGAAGAGCAAATATGAAATGGAAATCTTAGTGTTAAAATTGTTCTCTCTCCAGATTTATGCTCTTCTTAGAAGAATTAAGATGTGTGTGCATTATAATACAGTTCTGTTTTATGATATCAGAAAGTTTCAGAATAAACCATTATTCATAGTTATTCTTCAGTTGTATTTGGCTTTTCTTCTTCAAAGCTGCAATAAAGGTTTCAGCAAAGAGGAGGAATTGCCAGTGACCCACAGAGCAGCAAGTGCAAGATGTCAGTGGACTATTACTGAGGCATGCTTGATTATTTTTCCAGTTTTCTCCCTGATTATTGTGTATTGGAATTGCAAAATAGTACCCTTAATCAATTTGAAATGGACAACTGGATCCTCTACAAGCTTGCAGAACATTTCAGGAGTAGGACCAAATGTTTTGAAAATATGCTGCTCTGCACTGTGGTCTGTATGACTTGTCAGGATATCAATATAGTCTATCTATGTTGTGAGGAATGAAGCTAATCCAGCTCTAGCCAAGGTGCAAGTGCACGAATCCTGGGCATTTCAAACTAATGAGTAGAACTGGATGCTGTGCTTTCCACCTGCAGGTTCCACTGTAGTAATATGAAGTTGCATTTTGTTTTCTCCTGTGGAGGTTGTTCAGTATTTTGCTACATTTTATATGAGTTAAGAACTTCCTAATGTTGCTTAAGAGCAGGGCTTAGCTTGAGTAAATTATAGCCAGTGAAGGCTGGGTGTATGCTATCAAGCTAGGTTCATCTCATCCAGTCTGTCTTAGGTGAACTGTATTTGCAAATGTTGAGGTTCAACCACCTGAGAAAATGCTGCAGTTTATCACTGGGCAGGTTGATATGCTAAGATCCCTGAGCCATTCTCCAGAAGTGAAAAATATGGTCCCTTTATAAGATATAATTGGAAGCCAGATTTAGCAAAGAAATGTACTTGTATAAAATGTCTTAATGTCCAGGTTTGCTATAGGAAACATGAGAAATACACACTAGTGACACAAAATGTGTGTAATTGCATCACTGAAGGGACTGTCCCATAGACTAAGATTACTTCTGTGTATCCAGTACGTGTTGGAAAGGTTTTAGATCACTGATGCCTCTTCTTTAGCTCCACATTCTATGTTTTCCCTTAGCAATGATGCCTATTTCAGAGAACTGGTTGGTGAAGGTTCTGGGGTGAGAATTGCTGCAGCAGCATCAGGAATTGTACCCATTTCTACTAATTTTACTTATTGCTAGGAGCTACTAGTCAGCCACAGCTGTATGCTGATATGCTTGCTATGCCTTTGGATTGAAATGAATGTGTGTGATGTTCTGTGCTCCTGGGGCTTGCTTAGACCCTTTTCCATAAGTCTGTGTATTCTCTACCTGCAGGGACTTTGTATTCTGTTTGTTGTGGAGGGGACTCAGTTGCAAGAGTGACAAGTATCATTGCAAAATCATAAGGCAGAAAATTTAGCTAGAAAAGGCAACAAAAACTCCAATCATTGATAAAGAAATTTTGGTAGTGTAAATGTTTTTCTGCTAATAGCTTTAGTGAGGCTAGAAATACATTTCACTTGGGTCAGTAAACTAGTATCAGATAACAAGACAGTACCAAATGGTCCCACACTTAGGCAATCAAAAGCTGAGTAGCAATCATATTTTACCTTTTGAATGATGATCTGTTCTTATCTCATACCTCCTTTTCAGCTACAAGTATATCTCTTAGATGTAAACATTGAATAAACTATTAGCAGTGTTAAGAAGGATAAATTGCTGAAGAAAAATATCTGAGAAAAAGAACATCCAGATTTTTCTTTCTCTCTTACTGCTCTCTCTCTCTTTTTTCTTTTTTCCTTTTTTTTCCCCTTCCTTTCTAATCAGTGTGATGGAATTCAGCTGGACTTAATCAATATCTCTCTGGAAGGAATTGCCATTCTAAACATCCCAAGCATGCATGGTGGATCGAATCTTTGGGGAGAGACAAAGAAAAGACGTAGCCACCGTCGGACAGAAAAGAAGAGGTCAGATAAAAGAACCACCGTTACAGATGCCAAGGAGTTGAAGTTTGTATGCCAAGGTAAGCTTACAGATTGATATAGGCTATCTGGCTCCATAATGTCAACTTGCTTATGTAATTGACCTTGTCAAGGGAAAGGATAGACAGTTCTTAGATATTTCCTTTCTTGTGCATTTAGCTTTTCTGATGGGAAGCACTGCCACAAGGGCACAAACAAAGATGTTCTGCCAATTGCAGCCTCTATACTTGCAAACCTGCCTCAGAAATTACCCATTAAGCAGACTAATCACACCATGTGGCACTGTTTGCTACTGGGACATTCAGTCTAGAAGTAGATGGGGATTTTGGAGTTGGAAAGTGCTTCCCGAGCATTTATAATGTTTCTTAATGTCAGTGTGCATAAAACTTGGGGATAATTGTGCCTTGTTTCTAACAAGCTTTGGCCAGAGGCAAGGGAAATTACTTCAGAGTAAAAAGAGCAAGCTATCTGTACATTTTATGTTACTATATTGTAATGCTATATGAATTCTTGAATACATATGCTGTAGTTGGCTTGCACAGGCATGATCATTTTTTTCAGGGCTCATATACTTTCCTGGTGATTAGATGCACTTACTCAATAAATTTTACTATTAAACATAACTCTTGACAAAACCAATAATAAATAATAATTGCTGCTATTCTTCTCTGAGAATCTGATATATATGCATTGTAACCCTTGACTGCACGTCACAAGTCCAAGTGATTATAAGGCATCACACTCTTCACACCAAAGGAATGAACAGACTTTGAAAATGGTTTGGGTTTTGTTTGTTTTTCTCTATTTATTCTACAAAAAGGATTATCTTTTGCTTCAGAGTATCTTCTTGCTTCTCCTCCTTATTCAGACTTTATTAAGATCAGGACTTCAACTGTCTTATGCTGTTGGGATCCTTTTACTAGTTTTGAATATCCTATTTTTACATTTCATCAGCAGTAATTTTTAAGTCGCTAGTTATAACATAGTTCATTATTATGCATTGTAGTTTTAATTCAGCTAAATTAAAATGGATGACAAAAGTTTAGGAATAAAGTAGTTTTTATGGCTTAGAGGCTGTAATAGGTACTAGCATTCAGTTTCTGTGAGCTCTAGCAGTTTGACATCTGTTCTCAGGATCTCAGTGTGACTTACCAGTACACCCTGTCAGCCAAAGTCTCACCAGGCACTAAGCTGCTGCGTACGCTGCAATTCTGTATTATTCCCTGATGTTCAAGAGATGGAACATCTGCTGGGTAAAGGGCTCACCAAATTTTCTCCTTTTGTTTGGCTCCTGAACACAGAGACAGGACATTTATCCTTTTAATAGTAGTGAAACAGACATTATCACTTCTTTAGTTATTGAAATTATGTGCGTCTTTGATACATATTTAACAGTGATTTCAATCTACTGACTGTAATTGATATATTAAAAGGGCATTGCTACACTTAATTTGCATTTTCCTGGACAGGATTAAATAAAATTACAATAAAAATATTAAAGACTGAACAGAATTTCCTATGTTATCTGTCGAAGTGTTCATAATGCAGACATTAAGCACCTTACTTTAGAAAACCTGTTCTCATTACTTAGTTTTTAATCACTTTATATTCACTGTGGATGGAAGTAGCTTCATCTACAAGGCAATTCAAAGTAGAGATTGACTTCTCAATATCCAAAACTAAATCACCTTTCACATCACTGAGTACATAGATAGTATTATTTGCATCTTCACTAGCATTGATAGTATTGATATTGCATAGATTGGTATTGCATAGATAGTATAGTTTGCATCTTCACTAGAATTCTAGTGCTGAGCAGGAGTACCCATCTTGGATTTCAGCGTGGTCCATATTTATTTTGTTCCAGTTTGCAACACTGAGCAGTCTCGAGCGTGCAAAGTGGATTCCTTTTAAAGGTGTGGGGTGTGTGGAGATGGGAGGAGGTACATGTTCTACTGCAAGTGCGTGTTTAGTCCATGAAACCAGGTTAAAACAACTCAAAGTAAAACTCAAAAATGAAGGTGAACATTTCAGAAGCAACTGATTATGGGTCCACTCCTGTCTCGTACTGCAAAGAGCAGTCACTTAATTCTACTAGCTAAGATAGATTCTTAGGCTGAGTGTGCTTCTTCAACTCAGAATTCAAGATTATTGCTGAATAATGGAATGCAATCAATTTTATGTCTAGGCTTCTCAAATAGTTTTGATAAATCTGAATCTACTCACTGGGGAAATAACTGACTCTCACTTGAAAACATTACTGTTTTTTTCACTAGCTGATTATTTTCTTAGGCTCTATGTACTTTTGGCACATTGTACTTTTCAGTTTGAAGAAAACATTTTGCAAACTATTAACACCTGGTGCAGAGATAGGTATTGCTGTATTGAGAACCATGATAAATACATACCTGCTTGTTAACTTCTTTATTAACTTATTCTGAATAAACATCCTTGTAGTTATTTTTATGTCCAAATAAAGCACTTGACAACTAAGCACTGCACTTCCTAGGAGTCAGCAATCAATCCTCATGTTTTCCTATGGATACATATATGTATCAGATTCTAGTGTTGAATTTTGTTTGGTTTTTATAAATCTAATGGATTTTTATGGGAATTCTGAGAATCATGCACATTTAGACTTTTTCAGCAGCAGTACACCTGTGGGTTTTTCAGCTGTGTATCAATCTGTATTCTTGTCTCTGTTTTTCTGGTTTTTATTCCATTTATAACTAGACCATAAATCCATGAATTGAAGGTTAGTACTCTGAGCCCTGAGGTGTGGGGGACTTGCATGAACTATTGGAAGCTGTCTCCTTGCTCTGGGTAGTTTGTTGCCCCCGAGCATGTTGAACAATCCCAAGGAGGACTTCTCAAACTGCTGGAGAAACCTCTGTGAGGTCCTGCTGCTGTCTTCCTGTGCTCTCATGTACAAACCATGTATGTGCAACACGATCATCGCTACAGAAAAAGGGTCAAATTTCTGCCAAATCTTTTTTCATTCTTAGGTATCTGCACATTGCAAGGAAGGTATATTTCTCTGAGCCTACTCCCCTCTTTCTTTTCTCTCCTATTTAGCGTTGCCACCTGTTGATGTAAAAAGGCTTGTATTTTCTTTGACCTTCCCATTATCCTCCTCTGCACACTCAATAGCCAGACCACAATTTGCACTTTAAGTAATCAAATGGATGTCTGCTTAGAAAACAGTCTGATTATGTGCATGTAGTCTGAAAAACAATATATTGAAATTGAGTGGTTTAGAATGTACACTATTTAAATACATTCCCTGCTTATCTTATTAGGGGTTTGTGCATGTATGCTAAAGAGAAACATTTGGCAGTAATAGCAGATAGGTATGCGTGCCTGCGTATTGCTTTTCTGTCTAACTAGTAACATTTTAATATAAAACATGTATGAAAATGTATTTGTCTGATTAGCTTATAACCAATTGGAAAAGAAAAACCCAAACATATTTAGCTGTAGTGTACTAAGTATTATCATAATCCTTGTTAGTGGAAAAAATACTACAGGTTTCATTTCAGCTCCTGTGCAGAAGAAGAGAGGGTCTTTCATCACATTTTATTAGGGTAAAAATCATGTGGGTTTTATGATTTAATTTCATTTTAATTTCTAATTTATGAGAACAATTTCTATTGTAAAATGTACATTTGTGCATTTGGAAAAAATATAACTCCAGTTATATGTTACAGTTTGTGAAAGTAGATGACTTAGTGTTTTGACATTATGAATCTCACACTTGCAATGTCTCCATTTGTTGTTCTATTTAAAATCTTCTAGTATGTGCAAATCTATGATGCATCTATCCACAGGTCATTTACAGATTTTAGATGTTACTGTGAACTACCCATGAACATTATT
This sequence comes from Promerops cafer, assembly GCA_013398275.1. Lineage (NCBI taxonomy): Eukaryota > Metazoa > Chordata > Aves > Passeriformes > Nectariniidae > Promerops > Promerops cafer. The sequence continues at coordinate 1,988,782 of VZSE01005451.1, read as the reverse complement.
TAGATAGGACTTCTTTTTGGATATTCACAAATATGGATGAATACCAAAAGTCAGTACTTTGAAAAGATAATGATACTGCATAGAAACAAAACTTTGAGTTGAGAAACATAAATGCAAATAAGTGCACTACTTGGTTGCAAATTGCATCTAAAACAAGTTAAATCATGACATGTCTTGCATGAAAAATACATACCCCTTATGTTAAGTCTTAAACAGTTTTCTTCCTCACAGAAATTCTAAATAAAATTTTCAAACCTTTTGTGACAAAAAGAAATTTTTTTTTAATCTCTCCAGTAAACATTTTGCTAAATGAAGTTTCCCTCAGGGTGGAAGTTGGTATGCTTTGATTTGCTTTCATTGCTGAAGTTCAGTAAGAGCCCTATTCTGAGATGGGATCTCTTTTAAAGTCTCTTCAGATTTGATGACAGAAATATACGTAACTTGTTTTTGCACGAGTGGTTCCACTCACCTCAATGGATTCATGCTTGAAGACAATATCTATGAACTATTAATGGGTGAAACCTTTAGACTATAAATATTTCAGTTAAATACTTTTTTCATATTTATTTTGTACATCACCAGGCCCACTGATACTTAACCAAGTCCTTACCAAGTTGATCTGTGCAGGTTGTTAAGAGCTGCAGTGAGCTGTCACTCCACACTAGATGGATTCAAGAAAATGTGCATTCATATCACAGCACCTAGGCATAAACCAAGCTTACCAATATGATTCAATAACTCTGTGTGGAAATCTCTTTTAATAACTGCATTATGACTTTCTGAATGGAAATGCAGAAACTTTGGAAATGGAATAATGTGTATGCAGGCAGTTCACTGCAGTTAAAAGCAGTTCAAGACATGCAGAGACTGTGAAGGCCTTAAAACACTTCAAAATATCCATAAATATTAAGAGAATAGAAAATGCCTTTCTTATTAGGTGTCAAATTCCACTCTACAGGGAGAGAGAAGCTTCCCTATAGATAGGGAATTCCTGACGTGTTCCCTGAACAGCTTATAACCTTGTGAGCTAGCTGTCTAATTTAATTTATGGAGATCTTTCATAACCTGTACTCTGGCTAGGTGACCTTTCCTTGTTGAAAAAGTTGAAACTGTGTTCTATATACACTAAACATACACAGTGTATATTCATTCTTGATAGACTTTGGGTTATTTTTGTCATGGTAAGGCATGTATAATGAACTCTCTATAATAATATTTTTATTAAATGTTATTGACGATGTCATGGCTACATAAGGTAATAGCCCTTACTTTGTGTCTTTGTTTAGACAGCTTTTTACAGTGTAGGCATTAACACCTTACTGCAGAGAAAAAAGCTAATTAGAGCTATTTCATAGCTAGTCTATGTTAAGACATTCAATTTTTAGTCTAAACATTAGAAAAAAATTCTAAATTCATTCAAACAGTATATTTTTCTTGCCCATGAATGTTTCACATCTATTCTGAAACTTTAAAGGGCACGCATTTCTGTGTAGAGTTTTTTGTTACTATTTTAGGAGTGTGTGTTGTTTACAGTAAACAAAATAATTGTGAGGGCTGTTAGTGTGGCATTAACCTCAGTGTCTAAAAAATCAACCCTATAGCCAGTAGATAGAGTCACCTCAGGAAAGGAGTGTTTATCCTGCATTCAAGTAAGTATCTAAGGCAGACATAATAAAATTCTCACTGGAGGTGACTCTCTTTCCAGCTAAGTAGAACCTAAGGAATAGGTTGGGTTAGACACCTTCCTTCCTGCCAGCTAGATGGTGAGATGAATTTCTGTATGTTCTGCTTGTGGTGACAGTTCATCAAATACTCAAACAGTCCTTGGAGCAGGAATGGGAATTGGGCACCACTGCCAGATAAGACTTGTTAAACTGAACCATGCTTGTTTCATAGATCTGGTGCTGGTGAATCCTGTGTCTTTCATTAGCTCTGTGGTCACCAATCTACTGAGCAGAAATGACTGTGGCAGAGGATCTGTCTTTCCAGTTTGTGCAGCCCCTGCTTGGAGTGGAGTTTCCAAGTGCTGGGGACAAGAGCAGGGGGGAACACCTGTTTTGGATATTATTGTACAAGCAGTGTTGGGAAATAGGGTAGTATTCAGTGGTGTTATGTACTGCCTCATCTTTAGTGTATACTGCATTATTTTGTCACCTTTTGAACATCCGAATGACATGCTGAGTATCGCTTTTCCTTTGGGTGCATTTGTGTTGCAGCACTAATTGTACACTGGCCTCTTCCACCTGCTGAGCAGCAGTGAGCAGCCACTGTCTAAGCAGCAACTCGGTGGGCAGTGGGAGCTGCTGTCTCCCTGAGGCAGCTGCAAGGTGTCACTCAGCACTGGGTGAGGTATTGATCTCTGGCTTTGCTGCAAGTTCACCCTGGGCAAGGCAGCCTTACTGATTTCTCCCAGTGGAAGCACCTGGTCTTGCACATGCAGGACTTGTGTAAGGCAGGATGCAACTGAGAAGTTCCTTCTACTGATACATATTAGTTTCCAGGTTTTTGGTGGTTCTTCTAGAAACTGTGGAACAGGGTGTTCCATACTGTGATGTGTTACCACTAAGCAGTAGCATCTTATTTCTGGACGCAGTGCTTTGGGGATGGGGCGGGGCAGGGGAGGGAAAGGGAGAAGGAAAAAAAAAAGTAAAAACCAAAGGATGTAAGACATAAACATCACAGTTTTCCCATAGTAACAAATTTCTTTGTAGTAGAGCTGCAATTTTCCTAACTCAAAACTTGGATTTTGGCTGACTGTCTGAGGGAAAGTTTGGTATTCAAATGTTTTTGTCTCATATTGGCTAATGAAGATTGTGTGGCCTTGGCTGCTTATTTTTGCTTCATGCTCATATTTACTGGAGTGACACAGTCAATATCAAAAAGGGCTAAATGGCATTTTGTACTAACTCTTCAGTTCAATTGTGCATAGCACCATTAGTTTGTACAATCTGTGTTCAAACATTTACCAAGCTGTTAAAGATAGTACAGGTTTCCTAATACAAAAATGTGGGCTATAATGTCACGATTTTATTGTGCTATTGAAAAGGCCTTTTCCTGTCTTCTCTTCCACCCCCACTACCCCCTATGCCCCCATCCCCAGCAGTAAAGTTTTGGGGGGCCATTATCTTTCTCTCTCTTTTCTTTAAAAGAGGCAGTGTTCAGTCCAAGCCTTACTCACACAAGTAGTTCCATCAGTGTGCAGGATAGAGCCCATAATTCATAACACAGTTTTAATCTTTCAGAAATACATCTACAATGCCTTTTGGCTGTGAAACACTGTGTTTATTGTTATTAGAAATTAATAGGACCTTAAAAATAGGCTTGATAGTCTGATTTGGTTTTATATTTACCAAGCATGTATATATGTTTCTGTGCAATATAGATCATAGTAGAAAAACAATTTCCTTTTATTTACAAAGCAGTTGAGATTGTCATTGTATTATACTTTCTGGTGCACAGAATGTTCATTTTCTCTCAAACGTTATTCATTGAAAGAGGATAATTATGGTGTATTTCACAGTCTGCCAGAAGGAAAATGTATCTTTGAAAAGTTTCATTTCCCTTAAGTTGCTCATTTTCTATAGGAAGACAGAGCTATTAAGTAACATACCCATGACAAAGATTGATTAAAATGGCATAAAAGACTATCTTATCTCTAAGTACAGGGCTTTACATGTATAACTCCTATGACATTAAATGCAGTAGGTGAAATTAGCTATTGTATAAAAAAAAATCACAGTAAATTGGTTCCTACAGAGAAAAAGGTGAGGGTGGGAGGGATGGCATGTTAAGTAGCAACAAAAAGTAGGAGGTTACTTATTGTTTCAGGATACGCCTATAATGTAGCATCCAAATAATCACACCAAGTTCTCTGCTATCAGCATTACTGTGGTATTCTGCTGGGTCTCACTTTGGCTGCTGGAGTGGAAACATCACCTTGCTGATGTGCATTCTCATATTGGGCCAGCTACTTGGAGCAGCTCAGGCTCCTCTGCAGCATTCAGGGGGAATTGAGCCCGGGTCTGGCTGGCCTGGCACAAGGGCTATGCCCTAAATGCGCCTTGTGCAGGGCCTGTGGCACAGACCTCAGCACAGGTGTCTGCAGAAGGCTCATAGCACCTGTTCCACAGTATTCCCAGTGCTTAACTTGGCCTTGCTGGGAGCCCTTCCTAAGCCTAGCACCTCATTAACCCAGGTAAATGAACACTTATGTATGAGAGCCATTAGTTAAGACATAAATTATAAAGGATATGAATGCAATATCCAGATATTTTGTTGGCGTTTTTTTCCCCTATCCGCTGCAGGCTTAGTAACACGTACCATTTTTTGTTGTAGCAAAAACTGATCAGCTTACCCAGGCTTTTTTTTTTCCTCATTGTTTTTTATAATTGTTTTTCCATTTCTAGTACTGAAGGCAATGGTTATCCTGCTATTTATCTCTGGAAAGACTTGGCTGTCATTTGAAAATACACCTTGCAGAATGTGAAGCTCTGTAACTATCTCATTTGTGCATGACAGAAGTATAAGTTTGCTTTTCCTGAACTCTTTCTTTGAGTCTTTTCTCCGTGTTGATCTTGCTCTGACTTTACTTTTGCTACCATGTTTCAACTACCATGTCCAGCTTAGTGGCATGGCAGCACATACAGCAGGTGAGTAGATGTTATTTAAAAGTACCATGTCATGCCTCAAATACAGATATTTGTATAAGAGCATTTAGCACAAGGCATAACTCCTTTTGCTCCTTTTGAGTGTAATTCCACTGAAATGACCAGATTTATATGAATGAAAATAAAGTACCGTAGCTTAGGGTATATTTTCACTTTTTTTTTTTTTTTTTAATATTAGAATGTGGCTGGAAATAATTAGCAAGTCTCAGATTAAAGCTACTACTGCTAATATGACTACATTTGTGGGTATTTTGAAAAAGATAGGTTTAAGTGACACTTTGAGGTTTGTAATAGTGTAAATATGTGCCTTTTTTTCAAATTCACCAAGAATTCCATAGAAACAAGTGAATGAATTTCTTAAGTTCCTCATTGAATATATTGATTTAGGTATATATACTCTTTTTTTAATTCTCTTTTTTTTTTAGGGCTTAATTTTTATTTTCTCCTGCTGTATAGTGGCATGAATAACAATTATTGCAGAAGTGAAATGGAACAGAAAGTAGCCTCATTTTAGTTATAAAATAATTGTATCCTATTATGGTACTTTGATACAGAGGTTTTCTTTAATTAACAAAGTGAAAACATCTGTTACTATCTCAACATATATTTTGAGTTTCATATCAGTTTTAAAATTCATGTTTCTCTGCTTCTGAAGTTTTTCAGTTATAAATTATTTTTAAATGTTCATTTTTTTCTGAAAGCTTACAAAAAGTCAGCAATTAACCAACTACAACAGGTGTTTCCTTTCTTGGGGGAAGGAATGCATGTGATTATTGTAATTTAGATTCCTGTGTGAGTTCAGGAATTGGCCTGTTATTAGAAAGCATTGCAAGCACATGGAAAATGTTTTAAATTAAGTAGAAAGGTTGCATGAATTTAAGACTGACAGAGGCTTAACCCCCTTCAGGCTCTCTTTACATGTGAATGATACTTGCATAGTTGCATTTATGGCTTAGATTTACAGTAAGAAATTCTGGATGTGAAAGATATGTTTTTATATTGTGACCTTTGTATGAAAAGCTTCAATAACCATTTTGCAGTATTCAATTTGTGTAATGGCAGACAAGCATTCCCTAGGAATAGTGATAGCATATTACTCAGATTGTTTGCTCATTTAACCCTGCCCCAGGTGCCGGAATCTTTAGATTAAAGATACAGAAATAAAAATAGAATAGCCTAGCAGATCATTTTTGGCTGCTGTAACACATAATCATATCCTCTGATCCATTCTAGTTTTCTCTTACTTGTTAATAGAAAATTTCAAGTTCCCTGAGTGTCTGCAAAAGGTGTCAGATTGACAGCAATTTAATTTTGAGTAACAATGGGAAAGACAGCTTCAGTTAATGCACACATTAGTATTACTGATAAAAAAATATGTAAAATATTCTAAAAATATTGATGATATTAAGAACCTGGTAAGACCTCAGGTTGTGTGTATATACATTTGCATTACTTACTAGAGGTAGAAGTAGAATTTACAAGAGGAGATTAGTGTTTAGAGTGTAAGAAGACAAAAAATGTGAGATTCAGTTTTTTATATTAAAAAGACTGAATTTTTTCTCTTAGTGGTGGTTTTTTTTCCTTCACTTTGCAAAGGCTTGTATTAACCAAAGCAATCAAATACAAGTAGCTATAAATACATATTGGAGTCATGCAAGTATTTTACTAGCTACTAATTACTCTGCAAGGAGATAGGGCTTTGGGTGGGGTTTTCCATACTTGCTGTTAAAATCAATTTAAAGATTTCTTCTTTACCCTTCTTTTTCCATTTGTTTTCTTGCACCCATAGTCAGCTAGCAAATATGCTATTAGCAGAATACTGTGTAGGAAAAGCACCAACAAAAAGAGCTGTTTGATAGTTGCATTGTTTCAGTCACATATTGTGGAGACCAAGTGTGAATCTGGTGATTTTGTGCATTTGTGCTGATGATAGTAAAATTAGAGGAAAGGATGTTTGGTCAAACAATGTCATCTCTGTGACCTGCTCAATTTTTTACCTGCTGCCTTTAAATCATAACCCTCCTCCCGACACTGTTGAGCATTGCCAGTAAACCACCAGGTTGTTTGTAAGAGCACATTGTAAAATAGTTTGTGTTGGAAAGAATGAGCTGCCCAACAAATTAATGGCATTGTGAGGTGCTGCCTGCTGGGGTGAAAATAAATTGTAAGAAAATATGGGGAGACAGGTAATGGGCACTAGCCATGCTGCACAACACTTCTTAAACTGCTGCTGAGTGTGTGCCAATAGATACGGCAATAACTGTCAACAAGATTTACACTACTTTCACATTTACACAGTGAGAGTAGAAAGGTTGAAAGAGTTCTATAATTTTATTTAAAGTTTAGCGCCAACTATTTCTGGACCTACTATTTCCAGGCAACAGGGTTACAAACACACTGCTTATCTTTCATATGTGTCAGTGGGAGGGTTTTTATTACCATCAAAAGTCCTTGAAATCTGACATCAGAAAAATAGCAGTGAAGCAGAGGTATATACTTAATTGCAAAATCAAAGTAGGTAGAAATTTCACCACTTATTGTATATGTTGTGATTTCTGATAGCACTAAATTGCCCTACCTATCTGTAGCCCCAGTGGGTGGTTCCTGCAGGTAATACATTTTCTGACTGTGCTTCTTTCCCTGATATTGAGAAGGCGCAGCTTAAAGTCCCCATGTTGGCTTTGTTGGCATTGCATTCCATGCTGTAGAAATCTGCATGAGGCTAATTGAACATTTTTAAAGGTCCACTGTGCTGGGCTCAGGAGTTGTCCCATCATCCTCCTTATCAGTATTCAGACACGTCTTTACATTTACAATAACTTTCAGTAGTTGTTAGCACTGTAGAAACGGTAAAATTATGGGCTTGAGCTGAATTTTCTTATTCTGCTTTGCACATCCTCAGTGGAACTTGTAAATACTTTCTATGTTTGTTACTATATAATGAAAACTCTGGATACTAGTTAAATAACTTTGTTTTACCAGAAAGACTGGCTTACAGTTTTCAGGGGATTCAGCTGCCAACCAGTAAGAAACCTTTTTTCAAAATATGGAGTAGAGCAGCAATTTGCAATAGATTGCAGATGATATTTGTGTATCTTTTTTGTTTTTCTTTCTTGTGTATCTATTATAGTCAGGAAAAAAAAGTGATATCCTTACAAAAAACCCCAGTAATTTCAGAATCCAGTAAATAATCTCAGGCTGACCAAACCATTCCTTGTATTACTTTATATCAACTGTATGAACAAATTGGCAGTTAGTGATTATTATTTATTTTTTCTGTGGTAACACCCAAAGGTCTTGGACACTAGGTGCTTTATAAACACAGATCAAATGGACATTTCCTGCTTGAAGAATCAGAGGCCCAAAGATAATTTAGGTTGGAAGAGACCTCCAAAGGTCATCTAGACCAACCCTCTCTGCTCAAAGCAGGTCTAATTGGATCAGGTTGCTCAGGGGCTTGTCTAGACCTTACACTCTAAAAAATCTAAGAATTTATGATCTAAAGTTCATTTGCTAAAATCTAAGGGCTTGGTTGCTGAATGCAAGGTTAAGAAGTCCAGTTTCATACTGCATGTATGTGGCAGTCAGTATGTAATTAGTTTTATTTTCATCTGTCTTATTCACTCAGTCATAGGCTTAGCTGACCCTGTAGTCCTATCCTAGAGGCTCCTAGTTCAGTCTTAGAAATAAGAGTTCTCTGCTGGAGACTTCCTTTTTGGAAAGGGCCTCAGAATAGCCACCCATGGGCAAAATCACCACTGTCAAGTGAAAATACAGAGGAACTCTCACCCCTACTGGAAAAGAGTACACTGGAATTGATCCTCTCATTACCTTTTCTGATCAGTGTTTCCTGCCTTTTCCTCTAAAGTCTGTAAACGATCCTTTTTGGCTGCTTCAGGTAGAGTCCCAGTATGTTCATCTCTTCCTTACAGACCTGCCAAAACCATTGAGGGTCAACAAGGAGGCACATGTTGAATTGTAAGTTTGTGCTGAAAATCAAATAGAGACAGTAGTACTTAGAGGAGCTCCTAATATCTTCTAGAAAGCCCCCGCCTCATTTACCTGGACTCTAGATATAGTTGGGGATATAATTTTCCTTATAAAGTATTTCATTTCTCCTTACTGACCTCCTACTTCATCTTTTCTCTATTTTCTTATGAAAAATTAGTTGAAAATTTAGGACCTCTGGATTCCAAATGGCTTACAGACCTAGAGAAATAATGGCAAAAAGCTTTGTAGAGTGCAAGTGGCCTCGTATTTATATGACCTTCTACAAATAGTAAAACATTTCTCAAAGGTGGCCATTTTCTCTAGGCTATGTGGAAAAAAATTATTGATGACTCGAGTTTTTATATTTATTCAGCTAAAAATATTCTTTGCCAGTTTGGGGATGCTTAGAACCATTACCAGGAACAGATAAAATGGATGATTAAGTCTTTAGAGCTTGAAAAAGTTATGCTAGTAAGAAACAATCAGTAATTTTTGTTATAACATCGGAAATAATATTAAGATGTAGACACCTTGAGAATTACTGAGCAAGACGTAATCAGAAGACATTTAAAACATCAGAAAATAATTGCTGTATAATTAATTGGGGTGATGAAGTTGATTAATCTAGCTCTGTCTGAAGCAATTTATTAAACTATCATTTTCTACAGGTAAAAATCTTTATGGTTAGTCTCATATATACTGACAACTTTTCAGCTATAAAATTGCCAATATATATAGGGATAGTTATTTAGGAATCCATTCATGAGGAGAGACTTGTTTACTTTTTAATACTTTCAGCCTATGGAGCCTTTTCTATAGTGAGACACAAAGACTTAATTGAAATATCACTGTGAAGATGTCACTCTATTTATAGATGTGTCCAGGTTTATAAAACTTTGTCTGATGAGCACCAAGGTCTGCCTGGGTGTAAATGCTAGCAAAGTAAGACAGCATACTCTTCAATTACTTTGCAATAGCCTGTATTTTAAAGAAAGCATCAGACCAGTATTAACATAATTAACAAAAGAAAAATTTCTGCATTACAGACATCTACTGGAGGGAAGAAATCATGATATGTGGCTGCAATATACATGTTTTTCAATTTCCCAGTGTATTAATTTCCTGCTTATATTGTACCAAAAGAATTGTTTGAATATAAAGAATGAAGAGGTCACTTTGATCAGATCTCTATGAAATAATTTCTCCTTCTTGAAGGAATGAACACTGAACATAAATGCTACCATTGTTTGTTGCGATAATAATTTTAAAACATATGTATTTAGAGTATTCAAAATTTAGATCATCTGCTAATTTTTGTTTTGAGTGGTGACCCCTACTCTAAAGCATTTCATTCTGTTGCTATAGGAGTTGTCTCAGTTATGAATTTCATATATATGAAAAAGTCAATTTAATAAAAACGAACAAGCAAAAAAGACTGCAGTACAGCATATGAAAATGCCATTTTTTTAATCCCAGCTAGATAAACTGTTGTTATATTTCTTTCATTTTATTTACCTCATACTTTAAATTATCCCTATGGAAAAGAGAGAATGCAGATGGATGACAGACAAGGCTTTCTCACCTGGGCATTTCTCTTTGGCCACACTATATCTGCTTGGGAAAGGATTCTAAAGCAGCTTCTAATGACCCTCTGCTTTGAGCTGCTGAGGCTGGATGCCAAGATCTGTGTGATGAACAGAATGTCTCTTTTCAGACATGTTCTTGCTACCTCAGACATATTCTGTCTGAGTATGAACATTTGACATCATCTATCTAACTGCATTGGTACAGTTACAATTTTTTTATCACTTCCTACTGATGAGTTCATGAAGTATTGTCTGCTTTGCTAAATTATTTTAACATGTTGTGCCTTGTATTCTATGTTGAATTATGAAGTAGTCATATGCCAGAAAATTCATGGTAATTTGTTGTCAGTACTAGAAAAGACACAGATGAGAAGGGCTTTGACCATATTTATCTAGGTAAGGTTTCATTCCATTTTGTGTAGCAGAGGTTTTGTGGGTGAGATGGCAATTGTTTGTTTGAATGATTAAAAGTAATATAAAAGTTCACTTTCACATTACTTTGATTCAGCCAGAGTCAAAGGATATCACCAGTATAAAATTATTACTATATTTATGATTTTTTTGTCTTTTTGTAGATCACATTTCTGAGTATGACTCTTTTCATTATTGTACAAATACAAGAGGAGCTATTTTATAAAACTAACGAAGAATGGCATATTATCTCTTAAAACTTCCTCCAAAGCTGTGTTAAGACTACCTCTACTAAATTGGTAAAGTCTGTTTAGTGCCTTAGCATTCTGAAGTTATTTCTTTACTGGCTAACTAGAAGATTTTATAAAATCTATTTTGAATAGCTTGAAAAATGTGTCAAATAGTATGTCTTGTCAAAATCTGAAAAAAAAAACCCCAAATTGTCAGACATTTCTTGAGGGTAATATCAAGGCTTTGGGTAGCTTTGAGAGACAGGTAGTTAAAGAAAATTTCTCTTGGCAGTTGGATCATGGAAAAAGATTTGTTCTGCTGGGGAAATGAAAGGACTGTGTTAAAACAAAAGCTAATAGGAGAGAAGATGGCCTTTTAGCTTTAAAAGTGGAGGAACTACTTGCAAGAACTTGAAAGAGAGAGTGACATTGTGACCAGTGAATTCAAAAATCACTAGATTCCTTTCATTGTACATGCATTAAATATCTTTTGGTCTAGGCCACATGTTTGATTTTCCTTTTTTTTTTTTTTTTTTTTTAGGGGATTTGGGGCTCTTCTTAACATATGTTCCATCATTATAGGAATCTGACAGATCTATGAAGTTTATGACAAGTCTTGCCAATGTGAGCTGCTAGATAATTGACAAAATGTTGCTAGATAATTGAAAAAGAAAAATCTATTTAACTAACATATATTACTTGGACAGCATGGTAGATGACACTGTTACATATCTAGCAACAAGAAATGGCAGAGCATGTGAAGTGGCATAGCTGGGTTATTTTGGCAGGGAAGTCAGATCAGTGTGTATCTCTTCCCCTTAGTAGAAAATGGTTCATACTGTATGTTGAGACCCCAAAAAGGCATTACATACAGCCTAGATGTTGTTGTGATGGCTTTCCATGCTGATAGTGCTGCTGTAGGATTTATGCTGTAAAGTATGTGTGTTTACAGTGGCTCTGTTTTCAAAGTAATCCTGAAGGCTGCCCTAATCTGAAAAGTTAATTAACCCAGTAAACAAAGTAAATCTCTTAATTCGGTGTTATGAAGCATATGGGTGTTTGTTGTGCATCAGCTGAACATTTCCCAAGTATTTAGTAAACACCTGTGCAATCACAGGATACTTACTAATGAGTATAGTAGCCTATCCTTATGTGTCTAACAACTTTTGAATGTAAACGTTGGTTCCCAGCAGTCTTTATTAATGCAGTCTTCTTAGTAATGTAGGCTTTGTGAATTAAATCAACTGCATCTAGAGATCGTCCAAATTCTGTGGCAGTGGCTACTCTTTCTCTTCTTTGACTTCCCTGACCTCCCACAGCAGCTGTTCTTACAGTGATTATCATCCAGTTCAGCATGCTGCTGTAAAACAAGCTTGCTTTAAAAAAAACCAAACTGTTAATTTAGTGTATACTCTCATTTTAAATGAATAAATATAAAATTTGGAGAGAAAGTTAAGAAAAAGAAGTTATTTTAAAGCAATTGTTTACTTTATTATGGTATTTATGTATCCCCATTTCAGCCACCCATAAGACAATACTTTCTAATTGGCACAAATTCAGCACGCTCAGAATTGGTACATGAATACAGAACTGCATAGCTAATAGTTTCATTTAGAGGACCACACACAGTTGCTGCACATGTGAGGGGAAAAAAACTGACAGATGTCCACATCCCCTGGCTCTAAGAATAATAATAATAACCCTCCAACCTAACAGACTGTGAGCAGGAAAGGCTCTCAGAGCACTGTCACCTTTTCCCCTCACTGAGAACCATGTACATTCCTGCAGCTTCTTACATGATTTTTCCTAGTCCAGAGATAGAAGTTAGGTACCTGAATGGCATATAATAAATCCCCTTATGAGAAGAGATTAATTTGTCTTCTTTATTATACAAAAATAGTATCACTTTCCGCTACAATAATAAAACCTTGAAAGCCACCTCAGTCTCCTGCAAGAAATAATAAAAAATGAGAATTTTTTCACGCCATAAGGAAGAGTGATGTGATGGTTCAGCAGGATCTGGAACTAGCAGATGAACTACTTGCTGTCCCACTTCCCTGCTTCACAGAAAGCCTAATTTATTTTGCCCCACATGTAGTCTACATCAAGTTTTGCAGGTCTTTTGAAAAGCTTGGGTTTCAATAAGGAGGGTCTCCTTTTTGGCTCTTTCAGTCACAGAAAATTTTGTGATTTAAGCCTGAAGATTGAAAAACAGAAAAAAATAAAGAATTGTATTTTTTTGGAGAAAAAAAAATTCATGGGTATGGGATATTACACATAAGTTCTAACTGCCTGAGACTAGTGGCACTATCAATTTTTGCCACCCATTACAAGGAAGAATAGCAAAAGCAGAGTTTAGGTATTTGTAAGAGAGACAATACTTTATTTACTTCTAAAATTTCATAAACTCAAAAGTTAGAAATACCGTTGTCATTTGAAAGTTAGGAATATCTAAAAACTGTGTGCTTTCACCTGAGCTGTTTCTTCAATTTTTCCCTGACATACTGAGTAGGTTTTGAAATATGTGACACTGCATGAGATACTCAGGAAGAAATGTTTGTATAGGAAGAGTCATGGTCTTTTAATTACAGACTCTGTTTACACTAATATCACAGTCATCAGCAACTGCATCCATGCAGTGTCAGCAGTAATTAGCACCAAATATATAGTCCTCTACTCAGGAAGAATTGCTGAATGTATGATTTAACAGTACTGGAAGTGCTCCTACATTATCCCACACAATAGCATTTTTAGTATAAACTACAAATGTCTAAAAAGGATTTGCTGCTTAAGTAGAGATCCCAGCTTACTCTGCACTAACCTCCCCAAGAAGACAAGACCAGAGTAAGTGGAAGACGTAAGGTGAAAAACATGAACAGTATAATGCAGGAGGAATTCTCATTTCACATGAAAATTTTGATCCCAGTCCCATTGCCTTTCATGCAGTTATGACTGTAGCTATCCTTGTTAAGGAGACAGTCCAGTGTTAAAGCACTGATAAAAGAGTGCTTCAGTGGACTCACTTCTGACTTGCAGGGCAGCCTCACTTAATGTAATGGAGGCTTAAATCCTCTACGTTTCAGAATATTGCAAATTGAGTATCACAAGTTACTTGGACTAACTTCGTTTCACAGATTTATGCAAGCCTATTCTTCAAAAAGAATATTTTTCCCCTTCAGTGCTAAACACATCTCTGCAACATTTGTTTACTAGGTCACTGGTATTCAAATCTGAGTTTCTTCTTAAATCAAATTCCTCCATCTTCTTAATAACATGCAGAATGTAGTCCCAAAACCACAGGGAGGGTAAATTCATTTTTATTTTATTTTTAAATACTGAAGTCTTTATGCATTCTGAAATGAAAGTCTGCCTTCCAATGGAGGTTTCTCCTCTTCCCTCCGTCACGGGGTTTTGGGTGAAGAAAAGCTCACTGAAAGATGGGTGAAAATTGTAAATAATTCAGAAAAAATACCATACATTCTAGAATCTCCTGCTCCTTGCTGAATTTGTTTTGGCATGCAGAGACACTAATGCACCTGTGGAGAGAATGTTCTCCGTAATGGATGACATCTGGTTTGAAGACAAAAGTGGAATGTCAGTAGACATTGTTAAGGGAACGACAGTGGTAAGAGCCAATCCTGCTGGTAACTGCAAAGAGGTCTCTGAACAACTGTTTAAAAAGGCTTGCAGCTTCCTCAGAAAACTCAGCATATATATATATGTGTATATATATATCTGTGTGTGTATATATATATATAAAATATCTGCAAACTGCTTACAGACAATGCTTTAAAAAACCCCAAACTTTTTTTTGTTAGAAAGACCTACCCAAAGTTTCTAAGATGTTTTGGAAGCAGTCTTAAAACAGACTTTCCTTTCCAATAGTGTGTAGAATAACAGTCCAGCTGTTTCTATGGGCAAAATTCTGCTTTATGCATTATATCTTCTTCAGACAAACATAAGGATAAACTCCCTCGAGATTTTTAATACATCTTGAAATTATCTTCTGTTCTAAGTTAAGTTTAGCCATAATAAGTCTAAAGAATTGTACAGCTTTTTGCAGTCTTCCTAATTTCTTGGAATACTATTTTATGATTTAACACCTGCACAGTCCACTTAAAATTAGCTTGTTGATGAACTTTGAATCAAGTTCAATATCAAGATACATTTAAAAATTTGACCCAAAATTTGGATACAATTTCAGGTTAATGCTTCACTCTTACAAAAATTCTTCAATTTCTTAGCTGTGAGTTTCTCAGACGTCATCCCCTCTTTGCACAGAAATAGATCCTAATGTTTTAAGATGGAGCATTTGCTGTATATGTATACTTAAATGTGTATGAATCAAAATATTAAATTAATGACTGAGGAAATAAAAAGGAAATAGATTTATCTCTGCTTCTAAAGATCCTACATAAAAGGAATAGCTCCTAATTTGCAATGATGGTATGCCTTATTATTAGAAATAAATCCAAACCCCATTCATTTCCATTCCTTTTTATAGGGAATGCCATGTAGTTCTTTTAGAAAGCAAGTAGAAAGTACCTAGGATTCTTTGTTACTTGTGATTTACAGTTCTTTCCTGCCACTTGCCTTCAAGAACAAGCAAAGGTCTCTTCCTAAATACTCTTCCTATTCTGAGTAACACTTAGGTAGATAAAGACCCTCCAAAAAAGTAACAGTGGAAACTAAAGAAGGCAAGTAGACTTTTTTAATTGCACAGTTGTCTAAGTCTTGTAAACCTTGACATAGAAATTAGTTTTGATGTTCATCACATTTACCTTTCAGCAGTAGCTGCACCATAGCTGTCTGCCTAGCCAGGGTGTGGTTCCTTTTGTGCTCTGAGGTAGGTATTTGAAATAGATCAGATGAATCAGACTGTAGTCATGTCTGTTATTCAGACTCAGTCATGGTCATAAATAACTGAAGTTAATTATTCACAAGAATATTGCCTTCAGAAATATTTGCTAAGGTGTAGTGGATGAAAAAAAAGATGTCCCAATACTCACCAATGTAGCTGTGACAGGACAGTATAAAAGGGGCATAAGGTAAACCTGAAGGGCTTTTCTGTGGTAATCCTTCTTTCTACTGTCTGATGGTTTCCTTAACGTGTCAATATTTCATTTACATGCGTGTGACCATGCTCTGACAGGAATGCCAATAAAGCCTCCAGATGCTAAAATCGTTCCCAGTTATTTCTCTGTGTGGGAGTCAATATGATGCAAACCAGGTGAGAGACTTGGTTGAATTTGGCCGTGAGGGATGCAGAGTTTTCCAGCAGCTGTCCCAGAAAGTTCTGCCCTCCCAGCTGTTTGTACCCACCCCTACACTATAGACAGGCCACAAGGAGCAGGTGGGGACTGAAGCAACTGTAGCTGGGGTAGTCAGACTGAGGTGGAACATGGCTCACACCTTCACTCTTCCGGGGATCAATATGCTGCAGAGCCCCTTGGTAATGACTAAGAGGTTTTGATGGCTCTGTTTTTAAAGATATGTTTCTCCTGCAGAAAGATCAAGAGATTCTCTTCTGTTTCCAAAAGCAGGGAACCTCTGTGATCCTTTGTAAAGATTTTTCTTTTTGTAATAGAAAAAGGCAAGTATCTCCAAGGTATATCTAGTCAGAGTCACTGTGATTTTTGTTCCTACAGGTATGGATATAGATGGATATATAGATGTAGCAATGCTAATATGATTTGGGAAAAGAAATGTGTTTTAGGCCCAGTTGTGATAATGAGAAAAGCATTATGTGAAGGTGGAAGTGAACATGAGATTATTCCTCTCGTCTGCAGCAGTGTCAATATATAATTTGTGCAAAATAACATGTGAAATATTTAAAAACATAAGACCCAATATATTTGTGAAGCATTCTACATTCCAAATGAGTTCAACTAGAAATAACATTAAATAAGTGACTATTTATTTTTTCAGTGGAGATATGTTTTAATCGAATATGATTAATAGCAGGAAAATAAAATATTTGGAAGTTTATTTCTCTGCATCTGGAAGTCTATACTCACTTATTCAAGTGGTCAATAGCCCTCAAATGTTTGGAGTAGGGGAAATTAAGAGCATGAATTTGAGTGCTAGCAAATTGAATCATTCTACAGCATTCATTGTTTTGTCCTCTTATTAAGTGAAAAAGTATAAAATGTAATAAGCAGCTACATAAGGCAGATCCTACATGAAATTATTTATGCTATTCATAACCTTTTTAGCAACAGGCACATTTCCAACACAGTGATTTACAGGTGTTTTTCAAGAAACGTAATCAAAGTATTATCTCTTCTTTTGAATAAGCCTCTGTTGGAGCAAACAATGAACAGGCTGTTTTCTTTAGTATACCTATTTTTTTTCTGAGTCCCAAGAAACTTAGATGCCAGATATATAACTACATATCTTGAATCTAAAAGGAATAAGAATATTTTAAGGTTTAGAAACTTCCAGTTCTTTAACAACTAACATGTGATATTAATGGTCAAATTTCAGACTATTAATGAGGCTCCTAATATCAGTCAGGAAATTAGATATTAATAATGGACCTGAATCTAACCCAGTGAAATACTCCAGAGCTTTGGAAGCATTCACATTCTGACCTGAATAGAAGAAAAACAGTCACCATGAAAGCAATCCAGCTAAGTCACTTATGTACAGAACAACCTGCACATGGTAGCCTAATATTTCAGGTGTACCCCAATGTAAATTCTTTCCCCATCTGACTTAACTTTTCCAGATGTTTTCAGACCAGTGTGTCTGAGAGGAAGGCCAAGTGGAAAGTACTCTTTCTGTGCAAAACATATACTTGAGAACCACCTAAAATGAACAGATAACTGAAACAGTACCATATATACTGTTTGTTTTGTATATGTTATTAGTCCTGGAAGATATTTATAGACTAAAACTAAAAATTCTGTTTTTCTAAAGGCCTTGTGAATGAACTTTTGTATCCAAGTATTTGAACTGCGAGCCTCTCCATTGTTTTCTTTCAAGGGCCACAGCTCATTCTCATTTTCATGATAGCATCTCATTTTTATTAGTTTACAAAGACTCCAGTGTATAAAACATATGCAATAGTAGTAGCTATAAAATATACTGGAAATAACTATTTCCAGTAATTTAATACATTGCCTTTGGCTTCAAGTACCAAAACAAGTCTTAAAAAACCTCTTTTCCTACAGGCTATACTTTCACCAGTCTCTTAAGCTGGCCATATAAAGTAGCTTTCTTTCACATCTTAGCAATTTAAAGTGAAAGCAATGATAATTTTTGTCTGTTGTTGTTGATTTTTGTCTGTTGTTGATAGACCCCTAATTCTCAGGATATAAAAATTGTATTCTCCAGAATAAAATGAAAGCTGGGGAAAATGTGTTTGAATAATGTGTGGAAGGATGGAGATTGAAGGACTCTGTCCAAACCCAGGTGCAGGACATGGATTTTACATGGCCCAGTGCACTCCTGGGGCTTTTTACTGAAGGTAAATATAGCGTGGTTATAAGAACTAGCAGATTTCAGGTTGCACTTTGACAGAATCAGTCATGTTTCATACACTCAGATGTAAAACTTCTGTCGCAAAGCACTGATCACCCTTCCCATTCAAATTAATTCATAAGACACTGCTGATCTATTTACCTTTTTAGTCTGTATTGCATACTGTATCTCCATATCAGTCTGATTTAACTGCCTCAAGTTCTGCAGTAACCAGAATGATTCTCTGTATATCCAAAAAATCTAAATAATTCACAGACTTTTAGCCCTGAGTTTTGTTTGACTTCTCTTACATACAAAATATTCAGTGATCTAGAGGTGGTGACGTTTCCTTGTTTTTGTTGGAGTACTGCTCAGGAATCTCCCTTCCTTTTCATCTCCACATTTTCCATCTGATTTAATATGATGGGATATCTTATAGATATTGAGGACTGAGGAGGAGGTGGGGAGGGAGCACTGAAGAATGTATAGAAGATAAATTTCAGGAAATTTGGAAGACAAGCTCCCTTCTCCCCCAGAGAAGACCTAATTCTTTTATCCATTCACCAATCATTTAGACGTATTCTATCCTAATTTTTGCATCCCAGTAGTCTTCATTTTGGTAAAGAACTTTTTTAGGAATGTAATGTGCTTTTTTTGGGTATCAGGAAGAAACTTGCCTTAATAGCAATCAGTTTGGCTTTTCTACTGTCCTTATTTCAGTATCAAACATGTAGTGAAGTGAATAGATCAAATGTTTTAGATTTTTGCTATGTTTGATTTTAGGTCAATATATTGGTTACCCCAGCTTGCCAGTGATACACTGTAGAAAAAAGCTATGAAGATCTACAGGGATGTGAGTTTTTGATAGATCTTGTGCCCAGTGGAGAAAGCTAAAGTCTTCAAAATAACAAATTTTGGGTTCTTAATGTTTTGTTTGATTGCTCAGTTGTTTGGTTTGGGGGTTTTTACTTTGTTTTGGGTGTTTTTATTTGGGTTTTGTTGTTGTTCATGTTGTTTATTCTTGTTGGCACTAGCTTCACCTTTGTCTTGTGCAGAAAATTAGAAATTTGTTAGTTTGGGGATTGATCCATACTTGTGAGCATTTGAATGAGAATCTACCCAGTTTTATAAGTGATATGGTATGCTTTGTTATGTGAAAATTGCTTAAAAGATGAATCTGTTTTAGTTAAGTATTTCAAGAATTTTCAGTTTATACATTGTCTGAGGAATGCTTTCATTAGGCTGGCTAGGCCAGGATCACCAGTGAGAAGGACTGTGGAAAACACCACCTGCCCATTACAGCTTTCTCTGTGAACAAGGTACACATTCATGAAACAGAAAAACATAGTCTGACCACATGAGGAAGTGACCAGAACAAGCATTTATTCCTATTTGTATAGTGCCCAGCACACCCCCAGCCCAGGCTTTGAACATGGCCAGTGTTTGTGGCCATGGTAATTCAGGTGAGAAATAACCACAATTACTCTTCTTTCAAAACTTCGGTACAAAGAATATTGAACTTTGTTCACCTGAGGGTAGAATTAAGAGGTGACTAAGTGTTATGCAAAACATTAGATTGCAGATAGCTTTGGAGATGGTTTCTAGGAGCAAGGGGCATTTCCACTGCCTAACTTAGGAACTGGTGTTAGTCTGCTGTTCACTGCTTATTGCCTCCTGCTGGTAATTACTTTTTGGAAAAGGTGATTGTAGGGATGCTCATCTCCTCGTTTAGATACTTAGTTTAGGTGTGTAACTGTCGGATGCCTTTTCATATCTGCCCACAGCTCCTCACTGGCTGTTCTGGTGCATCACCATGATTTGATATATAATGCTACCAGAAGTATAAAGGCATTTGAGTTGAGGGCTAGATATGCAGAAAATCTTTTCTTAATACTTCTTCTTTTGTAATCTTTCTTTTGAAACAACTAATTTATTCAATTATTTTAAAATTCAACAGCCTCCTACTGAAAAAGAAGTTTCCTTTGTCCTACGCCTGACCCTGCGACAGTAAGGAAGAAACCCCCTCCCATCTAGTGGGATTCTTCCATACCTGTCAGCGTTACTTTCCTTCACTAAAAAAAAAAAAAAAAAAAAGATATTAAACAGTAAATCAGCTCTGGAAGAAGGAAAAAGGTCTATGAAAATACTTAATGAAAGCTAATCGCTGTATACTTTATAGGTATAAAGTAAGCCTTAATCATAACCCTGCTAGGTGCTAGCTTTTTTGTCTAAAAAATATTAAGTGCTTCAATAATACTAGGCTATTATATTGGTTGTGTTTACACTATGGAATTACTAAAATTAACCAAGAACTCCATGCCCTCTCTTACATGAGCAAGCTCACTGCTTTTTGTGGTGGATATGGTGTTAAGTGTAAGCAGGGTATTATAAACTGAAGTCAGATTTTATGAGCCCCTACCGACATGAAGACTGACAATACAGTGCCCTTCATTTAAGGAACAGAAAATTCCAAAACTGCTTTGAAATTTGTAAGAGCTGAAAACATCAGCCTAGTTCAGATTCCATGTTTTTATTTGCCCTTTGACTGATCATTAGATTAGTTTAACTTTGAACCTACAAACATAAAACAGTAGCTGAAAAGTAGCATGTTGCACTTTTTCCATAGCAAAATCATGATTAAAGACTCTTCACCTGGGAAAATTCAAATCTTCACCATAAACATAATGGTGCTTCAAAAAGGAACTAATGATATAGTTTATGAATTTTAATTTCTGTTTTAAAAGTCAGCAAATGCACTTTCTATAAATGTAAACCATCTGTTGGCACCTTCTAAAAGACTAGAATTCAGTTCATCCAAGTATGAATTATTTATTTATGATTTTTTCCCTAAGTAAACTAAGTTTTCTTTTTTTCTCTCTCTCTTCCATAATAAACCATGTTTCTGTATTACGAGATGTTTCAAAATCAACGCATTCATAATGGTGGCATATACAATGTGAAATATTTTAAATTAGGATTGCATCATAAAGATAGTAGAGAATAGTTTGTACCACATTAAATTAAAGTGCTGTTAACAGGTATTTTTGGTTTCGAGAAGCATCAATGTCACGTAAAGAGTAAGGCAATGGTGGAGTTGCTATTGTAGGCGTATCACAATTCCTTGGAGAGGTATATTGCTTTCATAAATCTCTACAGCTAAACGAGAGTATATATTTGTGTAGATTTGATGATTAATTTAACAAGAACTGGAGTAAAATTGTAGGATTACACTTCCAATAAGCATCCGTATTGAAACAGACGTATCTTAATGACTCTTTCTTCGGTAGAAATTCAGCACAAAGTGCAGCTCCAGATCCTAAAGAAGCTGTGGCTGGCACTTGCTAGTTTTATGACACTTCCATCTCACATGGTTTATTTATTTATTTTCTGGCAGCTGTTCTTGATGAGATATATTTGGACACTCGGGAGAGGAAGCTGAAACAGATGATCTATCTTGTTGCACTTTGCTAATTAGAACAATTCCCAGTGACCTCCATCTGCATAGTTTCAATTTTGCCTTTGAATCATGAATCAACAAACATTTTCTCTATTTGATATCCCACTGTTCCTTGATGCTGTGCACAAATAGTATGTTAGCCTTGCCTTTCTTTTCCAAAAAAACCCTGTTTGCTAGGAATTGGCATTTATTGCAATGCAACCTGTAGAGACTTGTTTGGCAATACGGATGACCACACCATCGAACATTAACCAGTTTTGTCACAGCATGATGGGTGCTAACGGGCAATCATTTAACTGCTTTAAAAAACATCCTTATTACACTTCTTATTTCCATTAGAGCTTTGGACCTGTCATTCAGTGGCCTGTCACACTCAGTCTCCAACCATTTCCTGTCTTGGCTGAAGTCAGTCTCTCTATTGCTCATATTTTTCTGTTCTTTTACTAGATTAATGTGAAGCATTTACTATCCCATAGATGTTTCTGTCACTGCTGTCAATTTCAGCATGCAAAGGGATGAGGGATTTTGCTGAAAACATAGATAAGTAAAAATACATTTTGGACTGGAAATGTGTGCTACCTCCTGACCAGCTTTCAAAATCTATATGCCCCTCAGCTGTGGTTTCTTCATAAATCCTCTTTAAATTAATGCCAGGAGTTATCTTCTCATTTCTTAACTGTTTTGTATTTGTATAAAAGTTGAATTGAGGTGTGATGAGTGGTACCTTTTACTAATGGCATATTTTCTCATTGGGTGTGGTGAGTTTCCTATGTCTGTGTTGTGATTTTGGGATCACTTAGGAGAAGCTTGGGAAATGAGAACGCATAAGTATTTAAGCACTTTGAGATTCATACAGAATCACCATCTAGGACTACCCATTTCTCTCCATTTGTTGGAGAGAGGACCTGGAGTAACTAGCTGTTACCTGTCATTCAGGTGTTAAATGCCTAAAAGAAACTGAAATGAAGGTGTTCTTGCTCTTGCCCACCTGCCCCCTCTCCACCCCCCCTACTTCAACAGGTTTTGTTCCCTGAAATTGTGTGTATATTTTGTTTTAGATAATTACTCTGAGCTGTTGTTTTCTAAGTTCTTAAAGTACTTCCAAAATTATTTTTTCCAACCACATACATTTGTTAAAATAAAAGCCAGTGTGATATCATTTCCATTTCAAACCAGATTCAACCCTATCTAGATTTTGATTGGGTTAAATAGTTGTGTGTGTCCATAGCTTTAAGAACTTAAGAACCCTGTTGTATTGTTTACAGTTTATGTTCACTGGATTTGCACAGGTACTAAACGTTCTCATAACTACTTGCATCAGTTTCTCAGGTGTAAGACCTCATCAGTTAGTTAATGTAATTTAAATGTGGAATAAGCTTTGTAGTTAGAGATCCATTATTCTCACAAAACCTGAAAATTCATTTAAAGATGTATTATGAAAATTATTTAAATAAGATTTTCAATTTTAAAAATCAATAATTTTCATTCTCTTACAATGTTTTAATAATATTGAAATCTATTTATGTTATTTATAATGCAATTTTTAAAAACCCCAAACATATAATTATAAATTATTATATTAATTATTTATATGATACAATAGATTTGCCAGAATCAAAATAAAATGTTTCAGTATTATTAAGGCAAAAATTCATTTGCTTTATAACGCATTTTGTGAGAATTTTAAGAAAATTTCAGTACTTTTAATTTTTATTCCAAAAACACTGGAAACATTCTTGCCTACATTTTGGAATTATAAGTTGACAGCTAGGTTTTCAGTCTCTTCTCATGCTGGATTTGGACCCAATACAGGTAAAATTTACATTTCTTTTAGCTGACATTTTTATGGTTTATATCTTTGCTAACATGCTTTGAGACCACATTTGAACAGCACAGCAATATTTTAGATCAAATAAATGAGAGAATTACCCAAATTCTCTCTCATGTTAATTGGTGTGAGTAGTTTTACTTATTTCAGTACAATTGTTCCGTGGGCAACAAAGACAAGCCAGCTAGCTCAGGAAGTAAGTAGCTTTTATTTAATCCATTTTCTCTGTTATTTCATTCTCCTGCCCCTTCCTCTGGAGAAGAAACAAAGTTGGTGGGGAAAGGGATTTGCAATTTGATTTTAAGGAATCATTCCATATGATATGTACAGCAACCTGAAGCAGCACTGAGTATAACACGGCGCACGGTTGCGTGGTGTCCGTGCAGTTCGTCATTCAGATGGGGAGAGCTGCTCCGCCCCGCGGAGCGTGAGCCTGCTCTCCTGTGTCGGGGTAACACACATGCCTTCTGCCTTCACCTCTCTGCTTGCCCAGAGATGCTGCTGGCTCCTGCAGAGGGCTGGGGGCCAGCAGAGCCAGAGCTGCGCCGTGGCCGCCTTGGGGGAGCCAGGGAGCGTTTTCTCGTGAGAGCTCAGCGTACAGTGGCATCTGCTATTATCCTAATCGAGTTTCTACATAAACATAAAGTCAGAGGCAGCTTCCCGGTGCTATAGGCGTTTAACTTAAACATTTATCGTTACACTATAGCAACTGTGCGAGGCCAACATCTCTCAGTCTAGTTGGCTCAGCAGCTTGTTTTGTAACACTCTCAGAGCTGCCAGCTCTCAAGACATTTGGTGTTTTTCTTCAGTCCCCAAATCATGGAATCATGTGACACAGTAAGAATATCTTTCATNTTCTTCAGTCCCCAAATCATGGAATCATGTGACACAGTAAGAATATCTTTGGGGGGGGACAACAAAAAAAGCCATGAAACATGAAAGAATATTTCTAACCTTTCTGAGCACAAAGAAATGCTTGGAAGTACTTCTCTCATCAGGACCAAAACCTGAATAAAAGGACACTTCTTCCAAGCTGTATGTTTGTGTTTTTAAGAAAGTCTCATTCTGAGGGGGCAGACAGATGATTTCTTGAACAACTGAGGATGTGTGTTCTGCAATGGAGATACATTAGGTGTTCTTGGGATGGAGCCAGAGGAGTTTTTCTTCTGTTTATTGAAGAGCTTTCATGTCTTTGGGTATGAGGTCTCCTTAAAATTTACTGTCACTGACATTTCTATTGAATTTAGATGGTCTAACTTCATATTCAAATATTATTATTATTGATTTGGGAAGTCATAATAGGAGTAGTTATATTTTAGGTATTAGCACTCTTCTGAGGTCACCAAATACATTTTATGGAGAGTCGTTTTCGTCCATTCTGTTAGTGATGTAACTTATGAGTAGTTATAAGTTATTTCTTAGAAGTTTATTTCACATTTTAAGACATCAGTGGGATTGGCGTTCTGGTGAAAGCCTGGCTTACATTGCCTAGGATGAAAGCTTGGTAGGTTTCTGCCTATTTTGAAAAATTAACCCACGCATAAACAGAAATCTTGGATGCTGCAGATTTGAACCTTGGTCCAATGAGGACAGAATCCAACTCCTCAAATGCAGTCAGACATTGCAGCCAATAATCTGTACTGTGGAAGGATGAGCATGTAGCCTGAATTCTCTCTTCTCTAATGTGGTCTAGAGACCACTGCAGCATAAGAACATTTCTTACAATTCTTTTGGCTTAGAGGGTTTATTTAGCCTAATATCCAAATCTAGATTGCTCGGTAATTTGCAGAAATATCATTTTGTAGCAGATGAAGTAAAAATTTTTATCCACAAGAGACTAGCAATAGTGAAGGAAAATTATGTCAGCCTGCAGGCAGGTCATTGAATTAAACAAAATCTATTTAGTTTCTTGCCTACTCTGAACTGAAGAATGTAGATTTACCTCACACTTGGACATTTATGGAAATGTGTGTGGAAATGTACAAATACAAATGTTCAATAATCCACTGCAATTTGTTATATTTTTCTGTCTGTTTTTTTTACAGCTGTTGTTAGTACAATACTATACTGTGCCACACAGCATTTTATTTTTATTTCCTTTCTTTCCTTACTTTCTATATTGCTCTTGAAGAAGAGCATTTGATACTCTTGCTGAAATATATGCTTATGATTTCTCATCCTGTGTAAGTTGTGTGTGTGTGGTGCCATGTGGTTGTTTTCTGAACAATTAGCAAGTTTATTCTTCCTTTAACATTTTCTGAGACTAGAGAAGTGGCTTATGCAATAGGGTGTCCAATTTAATAAATAAATATATGCACACTCAGATTAAAAAAAAAATCTAAGAGCATTTTAGCACAATAGTGAATTTTTTTAGATTAAAAGCAGAAGAATAAATGCTATATAATCAAACTATGTTACTTACTCCTTGATCCAGTTCTTCTTTCCTCTGAATACTTACGCTGGCTGCCTAACAGAGATGGCAAGAATTCCCACAAGGTAAGTGTCAGTACCTGAAAGGGGTTTACATCCTTACATCAGGCAAATTATGGTTGCCTTATATGTCTTGAGTTACAAAGTCTCTATTCCCCCTGAAACTGTAATCATAGCTCAATTAATATTTCTGTTTCTCTTACTTACTTGAATTTGTTTCAGAATTCTCCTTTACTTACTTCTCTGGCAGCATTTTCTGCTGTAGGTTCAAAAGTTTATTTCATAAATTTATTTCATAAGGAAGCTGATGCTTTTTAAAATTATATTAATTTTGTCTTCTTTTAGTCATCTTTGAATGTTTCCATTTTCTTGCATTAGAAAACAGTGTATCAGCCTAGTTAGGAAGTCCTGTATTTGGAGGAAAAGCTAAGATGATGATAGAGAAAGTAGGACAAAATTATGCTGATGTTCATATGAAGAAGATTTACAGTGGAGAGGCTGAAGCATCTCTTTTGAGCTTAGTGATATTTACATAAACTTCCCTAAAATCATCTTTTTACATAAAAGATTGCAGGTAAAAAGGTAAGAAAGGACAGTATCTATAGGGTGATGCTCAAAAAATTTGTTGTCCTGTTTGGAGGATCTCTGATTTTTTTTCCTTTATAGAGAAAAGCCAGATAGCCTGTAAGGTATTTTATATTTCTTGAATCAGAAATCTGTTATGACTTCTATGTCTTGGATCCCAGGCATTTCTCATTTGTCATGCTTTCGAGTCTAAAACTTTCTGGCTAACAGTTTGGAACATTACTTCTCTCTGGCATCAGCAATAACCTTGCCTAAGCTGAAAAACCTTGGGGTTCAAGCTCCACTTTATTTTGTGTTCTCATACTCTTTCTTGGCTTGATTGCTTATATAAGTTTAAAATAACTCAGCAAGGTGGAAACAGAAGCTACAAATACTATATGAAAACTATGCAGTGGCTGCTGCACCATTTACACTGTAGATGAATAATAGACTAGTATGTAAATAGATGCAAACCAAAGATGAATGCAGAATGAATGAGGACAAGCAAACAGAATAAAGATAAGAAAATAAGATTTGGGAATATTTAATTATTTTTCTGAGAAAATACTGTGCCAGTGACATGGCAGATCTCTCTTCAGTGTGGTATAATCAGAGTGTCAGAAGGACCTTTCTGCTTTGGGCATATATTTGGGAAAAAAAAAAAAAAAAGATAAAATCTACATATCAATCTGCATATGCAATTACTGAACGTTTTTAGTGAGGGTTCAAAATTAGCCATCCATCAGATATGTACTCCTAGGTTATTACTAGACCAAACAAGGTTCTACTTTGTGAACTCTGACAAATAAAAACATTTTCTTCAGACAAAGAAAAATATCTTACAAGACTCATGTCTGTAGTCAAAGTAAAAACCATTATCTTATGTTTTAATAACTAAAACATTGCTTATTTCAAATTTAGTACCATCACCAAAACATGAAGGAAAACAAAGGGAAGACACAGAAAGAGAAGTCAGGCATAGGACTGCCTTACACATTTACTTACACAGAAAATATGCAGAAAAATAACACTCTGGCATTGAAGAACTGAGATGTGTGTTATTTCTGTCATGCTAGTTTTGTAATGTTGAGTTTAAACAAACTGATAGGGCTCACTTGTAGTGTTTTGAGTTCCATAGGATTCAGGAGAGTTTAAGCTGTTGACCTGCATACCATTCTGTGACTGTCTCAGGCAGAGGGGATTGAAAGTCATACTAACCCCTAACACAAGGAGCAAAAAGAAATATCTTGCTTTAAGTCATTTCAGTGTAAGGAAAACGTGGTTTGAATTGCTCAAACTTTTAAGCCTTATGTTGTTTCTTTCAGCTAAAGACTTCCAGGCTGGGAAAGTTCATCTAAGTAGGCACAAAGCATGACTGCAGAAATATTCAGTCATAAAAAGATATACTATTGTGATGTGTATCTGTTTTTCATAATCTTCATCTTCTCTCCAGTCTATAGAAATCTGTGCTGTGCTAATTCTGGAATAGTTTGTAGCTCTTTCTGTAAATCTCATGAGTACTCTGCTTTTGCACTGGGAAGGTCTAGAAGCTGATTGATAAATCTACCCTCAGCAATATAATATTCAGCTATTTTTATAATAAAGTATAATATTTAATAATATTTATAATAAATATAAAATATAGAAATATTTAAATATATAAATATGTGAATATTTATAATATTTAACAAATGCATATTTCTCTTTTACTCAGTAGATTTTTCACGATGTTAAGAAATAAACTTGTTTTTTAGGAATTGTGCTCTGATGGGCAGGTTGAGACTTGAACAATTAAAATCCCATTTTAATGATTCTTACTGTCATCATTAGAGTTGGATAAGCATAGCAGCATTTGCTGTAGTGTTTCCACATATGTACATTTCAAACTGAAAAGTGCAGTGCACAGTCATTCAGGACCATCACTAAAATTAATTGACTCAGCATATTTGACACCTTAATAATTTTGACACCAAGTTTTTGTAAAATTAGCACCCGTGTAAATTTAATGGGACTGACACTATAAAAGAAAAATAAAACAGGCAGTCCAGAAACATTTCTGTGCAATTTAGGCACATCTCTCATGTTTACTGTCATAAAATTTTATGGCTGCATAGAGAAGTCAAATTATCTACAGGAAGCTAAAAATTAATAAATACCTCTTTAAGTATGCAAGACTAGATTAGGTCTTTTCAGGAGAGGTGAAAGCAGCATTAGACAAAGGAATCTACACTCACACATGCACATTTCTCATTCTGTTCCAGTTTAACCATTGGAGATTTTGCTGTTGCATGAAGTAGGTGCTAAACCAGAACTGAATCTGAATAAATACTTCAGTCATTCCATTTTATCTTGTTATGGACCTTCTTACTTTTAAGAAGGATACAAAAAGGCAAGATGTCTGTGAAAGCTGAGGATAAGTGTCAGTGCTGGACTGGACTCTCCCCGTGCTTCCAGATAGCATAGAGACAGCAGCAGGAGAACGTGTAGTCAGCTGGTCACAGTAAATCTGTAGGTCTTCTGGCCTCTCCTTTAGTCTCTGTATGAGCTGGGAGAAAATCCTCTGTGGTCTGTCCTGTTGCACCTTTACATGTGCTTTCAAAGAGGTTATACACACTTCCGAGAACTTATGGCATAAATATGACTTATGTGCCTTTCAATTTACTGTTCATAAGAACAGATTCCTACACAGGATGGCGTGAGATATACAGACTTTTGTAGCATTTTCAAAAAACATTATCTCAGACCATTTCAACTTGGCAGATGACCAAAAGTCATTTTCATTAAACCTGGTTTGTTTCCTGTGTTTCAGAGGGCCGGTTATGGCCGTTTGCAAGTTTGCATTAATAGTATGTACTTGTGTAAACAGAAATGCAAGGACATAATCGTTACTGTGGCTGCTTAATTCAAAATTAGGATTTATGAAAATCTTTCTACTCTTTGAATATGAAACTTGCGAACTTGAGGAGTGGGAGCTGCAATAACCAGGCTGTCAGTTGCTGGTGGGTATCCCTTGGTCCCTCTTTGAAGTTCTCCATCTGATTGCATCTTTGCAGCAATCTCTCTGCCTTTTCCTTCCATTTGTCTAGTCATTCTATGCTACCATAGCATAACCCTTGCTACTTGCATGGCACAGTCCTCATGAATCTTTACAAATCTTCTCAAGGATTTTGGATCACATTGTCTTTGGGATCAGTGTTTTCTCCACAACAAAAATTTGTAGAACTTGGCTTGGTAGCTGACTTTGCTTAGCCTAGGTGCATGATTCCTGTGTGATCATATAAACCCTCAGATTAACAGAGCATAAGTAATCTCAGTCTTGTGCTGTCTTCAGGTTTGACATTTAAACCCAGGAGATTCACAGAACTTGGATAAACCAAGCAGGGTAATACTAAGTCTGTTCTCAGGCATGCTGATTTTTATTATCTTGGGTCTGTCCAGTAATACAACTGAGTTGCCAATTTCAGCCATTTTCTTCAGCTTTCTTAATGGGACGGTATAGAAGTTTTCAAACACACATCCTGCTTCCCATTCCAGTTAGAGCATGCTGCCAATTCAGAAGCATTAGAAGGGAGCACTGGGACTTCAGCTACCCAACATCCACTGTTTTTTTACAGGGATGAGTTTAGTGCTTTATTTCCTTTCCTGATTACTGATCAGCAGGTATGTGTTCTCTTTCCGTCAGTGGCTTTCCTTCAATTTTTTTTCTTAAACACAAAAAGTATCTCTTGTGATTACAGACAGAGTACAAAATCTGAATCAGAAATTCCCCAGGTGTCTTATGCTTTCTTAATATTTTCTGGTAATTATAACAACTTTTCTTATTATGGAAATTATACAGCTCTTTTACAGTGGCATAAATATTCTGAAACATTGTGGAATGAAACAGAAAAGCAAAGTACTGACACAATATGAGCTATGCAGAGACAGGCAAGGAGTTGGCTTTGTGATCTTAGAGAATTCTTCTACTTGAAAGAAAGAAAGGTTTCTCGAGTTTTTAATATATTTCTTAAACCGTTCCCCCAGTGTGAGAAAAAAATGAATGGCAAATGGGTCTGTTCATAGTAGCTGAATAATTAGTCTTTCCTGGATGCACCGTTTGACAGTATGATTCGTCTTGTGCATTGGAAAAAGAAATTTGCACAAAGACACATATCCAGTGTCTGGAAAGAGCCTGGCTCAATCTTCTTTGCACCCTCCTTTCAAGTACCTGCACGCATTAACAAGAGCCCCTGGTGCCATCTTTTCCCCAGGCCAGAGAGTCTCAGCTCTCTCAGCCTTTCCTCATAGGAGAGATGTTCCAGTAGCTTCATCACCTGGATGGCCCTGCACTGAATCCTCTCCAGTGTGTTCATGTCTCTCTTGCACCAAGGAGCTCAGAACTGCAGGCACAGCCTCACCACTGCTGAGTACGGGGGAAGGATCACCTCTCTGTGTCTGCTGGCATTATTGTGCCTAATGGAGTCCAGGATACCACTGGCCATCTTTGCAGCAAGGCCACATTCCTGGCTCATATTTGACTTGGAGTCCATCAGGACTCTCAGGTGCTTTTCTGACAAGCTGCTTCTGGCTGGGTGGGCCCCACATGTACTGGTGCCTGGAGCTTTTCCTTCCCAAGTGCAGGACTATGCACTTTGCCCTGATGAATTTCATGAGGTAATTTCACAGCTCCTCAGCCATGGTTTATGAACCTCAGCATCCAAACAGAGGGTTCACGTTCTCTCATGTTGTGTCTGTCAAGGGTACTTTGCATGGCTATAGACCCATATACAGATTTCTACTTAGGCTACCCTAAAAATGATACCTAGGAAGTGGGGCGATGTCAATAGCCTGGTGTTATAGTATTTACAAAAGTAAAACTATCAGCCTGGAAGTGGCGTAAGGACTTTTTCTGGAGACTTTTTCTAAAGTACTCGTTCATCTCAGGAAGTGAACACCATATCCCAGAGTGTTAGTGGCCATAAACTTCTCTTCGAACATGATAGAGTCAACATCCTTGGCTACACTTATGGCTATAAATTAAACTGGAAAAAGCATCAAATCCTGGTACATGCTTATTACCAAGACTACTGCCTGATGGAAACTAACTTTCCATGATAATGTCTGGGTGCAGGCCAGGGACTGTTCCCAATAGGCAGTACTGACAAAGCTATACTGTTATCTGAGAAGAGAGATTTAACTGTATGGGAGGAAGCCATTCTGTGCCAGTTAGCCCCAGGGCCAGAAAACCTGACCTTGTTTAGTTTAGCATTACAGACAGAATACTTTGACTGGAAGGCAAGGAGAGGGTAAGACAAAATGCAGAGAACGCAGTTGATCCGTGGGTGTAGCAGGAGGCATCATACTGTGTGTTCTCAACAGAAGGGTTGAGATCTACATGTGCAGATTATATTTATTCTCAGATGATCAAGTAATGCACAGATCCAGTCCTTATGATCACTTAAGCATGGTCTCAGATCCTAGAGAGCATTTCTTTAAAAGATCCTTGCTTGAGGCCTGAGAACATGAGGATGGCTTCCAGCTCCTTGAAGCAGACGGGCATCATCTGTTTTGTGTGTACATGGACAACAGAACAACAAGTAAGGAGCTTAAATTCTGTCAAGAAATTCAGCTAGACTAGAAAATCCTTGTAGTGGTAATGAGAGCAAGAAGTTAGGATAGGCTGCTCAGGGAGGTGAGGGAGGATTTGAAACAGTAAAGCAGTGAGAATGACTGAGTGACATAGGGGCTCCTGCAAGTCTGTTTTGTTGGGGGTTTTTTTTGTCTGTGGGTCTTTACAGACATCTGTAGTAGTAATTTTTAAGACTGGTTGTAAAAGTGTTGGTTGCAAGGGAGCATCACATTCCTCCCGCTGTTGTTGCTTGAAGACTGCATCTTAAGAGTGCAGTGCCTGCTTCCTAAGGTACAGTTCCATAGGCTGAGAAGCATCCATCCAGAAGCTGTGTGAGGACAAATCTAATTTTACACCTAGAGTAATTTTACACCAAGCTGCTCTTTATACCATGCATCCACAGTGCTTCATTTTAGGCCCTGAGCTTCTCAACATTTATATAAATTACTTGGATGTGGTTCTGAAAGGGATACTTAGCAAGTTCACAGACAATACAAAACTGGGATGACCCTAGAGGGCAGGGAGCCCTGCAGAGAGACCTCAGCAATTATAAGGCTTGGCAATCACCAAGCTTATAAAGTTCAACAAGGGAAAGTGCTGGATTCTGCACCTGTCTTGAGGCAACCCTGGATGTGCAGACAGACTGGGAATGAGATGCTGGAAAGCAGCACTCACCACTCACCTGTGGAAAGGGATCTGGGAGTCTTGGTCAATGGTGAGTTGAACATGAGCCAGCAGTGCCCTGGCAGCCAGGAGGGCCATCCATGTCCTGAGGGGCATCAGGCACAGCATCACCAGCTGGGCAAGGGAGGGGATTGTCCGGCTCTGCTCTGCACTGGGGCGGCCTCACCTCGAGTGCTGGGGGCAGTTTTGGGTGCCACAGCATAAAAAAGACATTAAACTGTTAGAGAATGTCCAAAGGAGGGCAATGAAGATAGTTAAATGTCTGGAGGGGAAGCCATATGAGGAGTGGCTGAGGTCACTTGGTCTGTTTAGCCTGGAGAAGAGGAGACTGAGGGGACAAGTTGCAGTTACAACTTCCTCGTGAGAAGAAGAGGAGGGGCAGGCACTGATCTCTTCTCTGTGGTGCCCAGTGACAGAACCCAAGGGAATGGCCTGGAGTTGTGTCAGGGGAGGTTTAGGTTAGATATTGGAAAAAAGGTTCTTCATCCAGATGGTGTTTGGGCACTGGAACAGGCTCCCCAGAGAAGAGATCACTGTGCCAAACCTGACAGAGCCCAAGAAGTGTTTGGACAATACTCTTGGACGCATTGTGTGACTCTTGGGGATATCCTATACTCATGGGGGCTGGGAGTTGGAGTCAGAGATCTTTCTGGGTCCTTCCAACTCAGTTATTCTGTGATACTGTGATTTCTTTAATAGGCTCTCTTCAATTCTGCTTTATTTCCCTCAAGTTGAAGCCTTGCAAAAGAAGAATGGCTAATATCAAGTCAACGCATTGACAAGAGAAGAGGAGCAAAACAAAATTTATGTCATTTGTTTTCTACATTTACACATTTCCTGCTCTAATTTGATTATATTTTTTTCAACTGTGGATCGCTGATGTATCTTATGGTTTTTGAGAATCGTTTTCTGTTTTCTTTAGGAAGTCACAATTCTCATTCAGAGGGCAGGACTTCTCAGGGTAGGCATTAACTATTATAATCTCAGTGTATTTCTAGAAAGTAATTTGTATTACTGATCATAGCCCAAAAGCAGTTTCCAGAATGTTTTATTAGATTTAGTGTCTTTCCATATTAGACATGTCAGTTTTTACTAAAAAATAATGAGATTAAAAATTCACTATCATAATAGGCAGGTTCCTATCACTTCTACAATAATCTGTGGTATTAAAATGATAATAGCTGCATTTTGTGAATTAATTCAGCTCATGTGGCAGGGGACAGTGACTGGCTTTGCCAGAGCTTTAGAGCAACAACTTTGCCTTTGTCCTTCAATGTTGTTAGCCTCCTCATTTGCTTCCTTTAAATTGAGGAAATAATCAATAATACCAGCTGCAGCTGTTTCTGTCCCTTTGTCTGCCAGCCAATCAGTTTCAATTGCAAAATCAAAATCACAAAGAAGCCTGCAGTCGTGGAATTAGTGAAGCCCAGAGACTTATGACATAATACTGTCTCTAAGCTTTTAAAACTAGAAATTCTGCAATGAGAGCTAGGTAAGTCCTTTTACCTCTCTGCCTTCTTCCTCCCTTCAGGCAAATACACATATAGAAATACACATAACCATATCTACATGTTTTTGCTCTATCAGACTAATGTACATAATATTTGAAAGCTTGTTTGAGTGGGCTTTTATGTTATCTTTTATTGTTTCTTGTTTGTTTCATTTTCTACAACTTCAGAAAATGTCTGCGGTTGTAGCTGATGTTTAAAGGGGAAACATTTGGATGTTGGACTTCAAATGAAAACTTCCAAAGCAGAGTTGCATGACAGGAATTGTATGCTGGACTGTTCTAGAATGAAGTCACTGTAACTTAAACCATAAATGCATACAGATATATTTACCCACCTGTTCTGGTCAGACACAAATAGTCCCAGGTGCCAAGTTCTATACCCTCACTAGTAAATATGCTAACCTGGGAACACTTACTTTCTCTTAATACATTCAACTGAATTTTTGAGATTTGGGGTTTTTTTTCCTTTTAGTGTTGTGTTGCTCACCTGGAAGTCGAAACACTATACTTATGAGCATACTCATAAAAAGGACTGCTTCCTGGTTATAATACTACAAGATAATGCAGGAACAGGTTTTTATAGAGGTTCCTAAAACCTGTAGGAGAGGCAAAGAGTAAGCCAGGATTCCCTAGCTCTTAAGGTGTGGTTAAGTTCAGCAAACTGAAGGAGAAGTAAATTGATGGCTTATATGTCTTCATTAAAATAGTTTCATGAGAGGGAATGTGCTCATACCCTATGTGCTCAATATAAATTTTCTTCCATTACATTTGTTTCTAAAATGAATTCAGTCTTAATTTTGCCTTCTAAAATTAAAAATTTGATCCATAATTAGGGTAGTATTTTAAAGAACACATCAATAGCATTCCCTAATCCAAGAAATCCAAATAGCATGCCTTATTGTTCCTCTACCAAATCTCACTGAACAGCTTTTACAGTCATTTATTACATGCTTCTCTGACAGAGAGAACAGTGAAATCTGGGCTAGAGTAGCCCCTCTGAATGCACTCCTATCTTCTGGCTCTGTAATGGTCCTCAGGAAATTCAGATCTGTACCAGGTGGGAAGCTGTGAATCCCACCAGTGCCTGTACAAAGTTAAACTGCATAAACTCTGGTGTTCTCTGGATTTTTATTGAGAAGATAAATATTTATTCATAAATACAGAGATAGAGGATGAAATGGTAATATTCAGCTCTTCTTGAAAATTATTTTCAGACATCTGGAAGTGAAAATACCATGATTTTTTTTCCGACGTAGATCTAGCAGTGTTCATAACTGTTATTTCCAAGGACTGTTGCAATACATTTCTAAACTGTTGAGTTTATTTTTGACTGATATTGTTCATACTGAATTTTAGTGGTTTATTCTTTGCTGAAATCTTTGCTTGTTTTTACTGCATTATGGTTTCATGTTAGAAGCAATCTAAAATCTGATACTATGTGATTTTATTCATCAATGGTTCAGTTAATCTTTATTCAAATATTGAAGTCAGAAATCCTCAGTATAAAGGCCAAATAGATCTGAAGGTTAGTGTTGTGTGAAAAATTACTTAGGAAAAAATGTATCTAAGTAGCTACTGTTTTTTGTTGTTTTTTTTTTTAATTTTAATTGCATTCCCTTAATATAAATAAGTTTTCAGGAAAAGATCTTTTTCTTTGGGGGCATAGTGGGAGTGAAAATATAATTATAAATTAATGATTATAAAATAATCTATTGATAACTTTATAGAAATTATAATACTATAATATGAGATCTAGAGAATCAAGGGAAATTATTTCAAGTATTAAGTTTCAATAAATGTCAAGAAGAAAAGTTTTCTTAGCATTTTCAGGAAATGTGAACTACCAAAAATATTTTTGTGTAGCAAAGGTATAAATACAAGCAGTGTGAATCCTGTGAAATAGAAAAATTATGTAGTTCAGAAATTTGGGGGATGCTGTCACTTGTGTGGTTACCAGTATCTAAGATCTTTTAGCATTTTGTATATTATTCCTTGAGAAATATCATTACACTATCTTATGAGTTTATTGTAGGTGGAATTTAACGTAGCACACTTTAATAATATTACAGGTACCTTATTCCTGCTGAGTCCATGGGCTGTAGGTCTTCTCAGCAGAGTGCTGTGTTCTGTCTGGGGATAGTCTTAGAGAGCAACAGAGATTGTTTCATCATTGTCAGAGTGCTTTGCTGTATCCATCACTGATTTTCCTGTTACTTTGTCTGTTGCAGCACTAAGAAACAGGTTCTTTTCCTATTTCCGAAGTGGAAATGTGTCTTTTACCTCGAGTATAGTCTTCATTTATGTTACAGATCTTTAACACTTTATCACTGTTTCAGAATTTGACTAATGTTGAAGATTTTAAAGTGGTAAAGATAACAACATGCCATATGTCATTCTTCTTGTTGGGAGGGGATTTTTTTGTTTGTTTGTTAAGTTAAATGCATCTCATTTGTGCAGACATTTCAAAAAGTGATACCCTAAAAATGGGTGTTTCATCTTTTTATTGTGGGTAGAATAGAAACTAATAAACATTATAACCACTGTGGAGCAAATGCACAGTTCTAGACCAAAACCACATGTGACCCAACTGAAGTTTGGTTAGTTGAACTAGCAAAAAAAAGAGTTTAATCTGAGCCAGATATATACAATATATACAAATCCTATACTTTGTGTAGCCGAAATTCTGGGGATCCAAGGTCCTTTAATCCCCCATAACATTTGTTAAACAACCCCTTGTAAGTATGATTTTTCCCTGGGGGAGAAGGGGAGGAGGGAAGCACTCGCATATATATGCACAATCTAATTCTACAATTGCAAATGCAAGCTTACTTAAGCAAATCAGGAAGGGAGATCTGGCATGTTGATTATTTTAATTGAATTGTTTCCCCAGATCAGTCAAGAGATCAGAGCTTGTTTATTTCTTTTTCTCAAATGGTTTTATTTATGCAAGCAGAGTATAAGTATTTATGCTTTTACTTCTTCTCTGCCCCTCTTTTACATTAATTTTCTCTGGGGGAAAAATTTCTCCAGTTCTTTCCCCTGTGAAACTATATACTGCAAAAGCTTTCTTCGACCAGGTTGCCATCACTATAAAATATCTGTTCTCCAAAAGGAGAGGTCTGTATACTGTAGCTTGTAATATATTGCTGTGGGTCTTACTGATTTTATTTATTTATTTATTATAGGTATTTTATGTATGGATTTACACGTGGGTTTTTTTGTCTTAACACACAGTGCAGATAATTTGGGGACAGAAGAATTTGATGCTATAGCATGTACTGAGATGGAACTTTAGTTCTTATTGAGCCCAAAGCACAGTATTAGAAAACAGTACATATTATACACAGGAGCAGCATAAAACTTGTCATTTCTGTGTTACTGCTTTGGAATTGCATAAAAAATGGTTTGCTTCCTATTACCGTTAGATACTGTTTTCCAGCAGGATTCTTTGTGTCCCTTGGATCAATATAATTTATTGTTTTCATTCAGTATTTGCTGAAGGTATGGGCTTGTTTCCAGCTTGAGATGCAGTGTTCCTTCAGATCACTAGGCTATTGTACTGTTACAGAACAATTCAGTGTTTTCATCACTCTACCACAAGTTCATAATCTAGCTACAGAAATTCCCTAGGCCAAAACATGGCACTCAGGAGTTTCAAGAACAAACAGCATATTTTAAATCACATCTTAGTGCTCAATTTGTAAAAATGCAAACTCTGACAATTTAATTGCATTTAATTTAAGAACGGTTTAATTTTCAAGATAAAGTTTGTCTTTCAAGAAGTTAGACATAACACTTCGCTGTGCATCATGGCAGTTGGTAAGATCAGCAGGAGAAAGTAGTCCAATCAGTTCTGTGGAATCAATTTTAATATCAAAGTATTAGTATTAATGAATAGATGGGATCCCATGAATCTAAATACAGCTGAACCTGTGATTGAAGTGCCTGAAATCCATCTAAACCACAGAGAAAGGTCCAGTACTTTTAATTTCTAGTGCTGTGTAAACCTTGCAGGCAGTGAAATGCATTAGGCACTGCTCAGTTGCCTGACACTAGCCAGCTGCTTGGGTGGATACTGGTAACAGCTGTAACTTCTAGCATTAGTCTGGGGAGCTGGAAGTGTATTTCCTAGCTCAAGCTTTGTTGTGACTCAGTTCAGACCCAAGTGCCATACTAGTCAGGAGCACAGATAACTTCCTAGTCCTTTACCTTTTCACTATGGACTGCTAGTTAGGGACCTCATCCAGGAAAGATGTCTGGGCACTCCACTCTCACATGCTGAATCCATGTTTCCTGGTTTCAGGAATACTTCTTGCTTTCCTCATAATGCTATGAAAATTTTTGTTGTTCTTACACATTGGTGGGCCCCCGATGTGCTGTGAAAACTGCTAGGCACTCTTCTGTATGGCTTAAACCCTAAGGGTATCCTACTACCCGGAGCTAAGCAGTCAGTACTGCTGCTGTGGCTATAATTCTCTTTCCTAATAAAAGACAACCTTGGTCCATCAGTTCCCACCTTGTAATATGGTTAAAGGATCAGGTCCTAAGTGAAAGGGAGTGTTTGACACTTGCTTCTTCTCTATACAACCAATGAAGAGAGACTTAAGGGAGGTAAGTCTCTCTTTTGATAGGACAGGGAACTTGGGGGTGTCTGTAGAAGGGTTGGATATGCTCAGCTCCTTCCACCTTCAGTGTCCTCTGAGCAGAGGTGCTGGCACTTGGATGCAGTGGATTGCAACCTGTGACGATAATGAATAAACCAGTAAACCAGTAAAAAATCAAAATATACTGCATTTTAAAAGGAGATGCTGTGACATTAAGAGAATCATCATGCCAGTATCTAGTAAGCAGTGTTAGTAAGAGGTGGCAGGACATGGAAGATGGCATAGAATGAGTGATAGAGTAATAAAGGCATAACAGATGGTAGTTCTGGTACTAGGAGTACCAGCATGGTTCTCCATAAGCTGAGAGAATGAAGGAATTAAGAAAAAAAGGAAAAAGGAAAAGACTAGTAAATATACGTTATGGATTTTGCTAATGGAAGATACTTGACCAGAAAATACTTACACTTTCCAGAAGAAGTGGAAGGTGATGATATAAGAAATCTGAACTAACTAGTAGACTAAAAACAAAGGTGATGTGTGCTTTACCATAGGAGATGGTCACTGGTATTAAGTGTCTGGGTTGGGAGAAGTTGGTTCTTCATTCTGAATCTTTCTAGCCTGTTTTTTGCTGTGTAAATTATGGCTACAGTTGCATGTCTGGTACTTAAGAACATATTGGTACTCTTTGGTTTATTTCCCTTGAGCGTAATTTGTGGGCATGAAAGGAGAAGGGAACGGGCGAGTGAGTGCTCCAAATTCCTTCATTTGTTGATAAATGTGGCTGTACCTGCTAAACAGGAATATCACTTTTCTCTGTTAGATGGGATAACCAGGTATCTGCATCCATTGGTACTCAGTAAGAAGAATCAGGGAACCTGCAGTTTTTTGGAAATATTCATCATTATTTGTTTTGAGGGGTTTGCAGGGATTTTTTTCTTCTCTTTCTTCAGGCTGTCTTCAGGTTTGTTTTCTTTTTTAGTATGTAAACATAGAAAAAAGCACGTTAACACTTAATGAAAATAATTTAAAATGAGTGATACTGAAATAAGATAATACCTAAAGACTCCTAAATATATACATAAATCAGCAGGGACAGATGATGTTCAGTGAAGGGTTCTTAAATAACTGTCAGAATAGATTGTGGATCTACTTGCCATATTTCTGACAAGGCATTAGAACAGGTGATGTACCAGGGGTCTGAAGAAGAGCAAATGGTTTGCCAATTAGTTGTAAACTGGCAGATTGGACCACCTGGTCCAGCTGTATCTGAAATGTACTTCCCATAAAGTTTTCCTCCCAGATCTTTATTCCTAGGCTACTGGGTTCACAGTTTGCAGCAAAGAAAAATAACTGAAGGTTTTTATTTAACACAGAAAAGGAAAGACTGCACAAACAAAAACAAGCCCCACAAGCCTCATTTGGTCTTTAAACCTGGTTGTATAGTTGCTATTTGTGAAGCTTGCTCTTTTCAGGTATTTTTCTTTCTCATTTTCAAAGGATCTTTTTATACCTTTTCTAACTTATTTGTGAGCCTCAGCTGTGCTTTCAGCACAGAATCAATTTGGAGAGATTTAAAAATATAAATGTTTGAAAGGATACTAATATCAAGGATTGCTTTTGGCCATCACCCAAAAGTAAAAAAGCTAAATGCCTTCAATTTTTAAATTAAAAATATGGAAAGCATTATTATTACTATTATTGTCAATTTTCAAATTTTTAATTTATTTCTTCAAGTAAATGTTAACACCCATAATTTCAGGTTTTAAGTTGGTGTATCTTTCTTACACCAAAAGTGGATTTAGGTTGCAACAGTCACAATTTGGTTAAAACTGAGAAGCATAGTTAGATAAAGAAATATTATGAGATATTTAATGTTAAAATTTTGTAAACATTACAGTTAAGTGTCTGTCTAATAATTCTTAGAGGTTTAATCCC
This sequence comes from Promerops cafer, assembly GCA_013398275.1. Classification (NCBI taxonomy): domain Eukaryota; kingdom Metazoa; phylum Chordata; class Aves; order Passeriformes; family Nectariniidae; genus Promerops; species Promerops cafer. The sequence goes on along the minus strand of VZSE01005451.1, from coordinate 1,947,814 downwards.
CCTGGCTAAGACTGTTCTATATACTTGTAAAAATATATATTTAATTTGGTATAGAGAATAATTGTGTTGGGATGAAAAAAATGGTATCAAGCCGTACACAATCTGTAGACTCACCAGCTTTTGTTGCATGGTATGAAAATAAAAATTCAGTATTGGTCTGACATCATTTCATCTCTATTCAAGTTTATCTTTTCAAGTGAAAGACAGAGGTTTTTGTTTATCTGCAAAAGCCAAAAAATATTATAATGAACAACTAAATGGACTTTTCGTATCATCATCCATACAGGAAACTATATGGAAAAGTATATAGACCTTAGTTTATATGAGTGCTAATGGAATATAGGGGGATTTTTTATTTTTGGTTTTTTAATTAGAAAAGTTGCCATTTTGCATGCTTTGTGTATGGCAAAAAGCCATTAAAAAAAAAAAAAAAAACCAGCCTGGATGTCTGAGCAGCTGATGTTTGTAGCAAGAGGAAGAGCAAGGACAGGCTTAATTCTGCAACCAGTGTTCACATTGAGTAACATCTGTTCATGTGAATAGTCCTATTGAGCTGCAGGCACACTCACAAGCTCAGAGAAAAGCCTTGCTACTGTGTACAAGTGGCTTTATGATGGTCAGCCTAGAAAGAGATCACTGGCATTGTTCAAATGAGCAAGAGCTAGTCAGCTTGAAAACCTTGTGAAGCCTGGATGCCCAATGAATAACTGAGTTTCAGGGCTTTCCGTTTCACTGTGAATTTCCTTCATAACTGTCCTCATTCATGCCTATTAAAACCCCCGTGAATGGAAAAACAGTTGTGAACAGTAAGCTGACATTTGCAAGAGGGCTGAGTGACTGACCTGAAGAGAGGAACACTTCTCAAGTTAGCCAAGGAAAACACAAAGTGAATCATCAGTCTGCACTGGGGTAGAATTTCTGCTGCACTGGGGAGGCAGCACTGCTCAGTGATGGGCCCTAGTATGCACGCGCTCTTTGCCAGACCTCCCCTGGGAGTCAGCAGTGCAATGCAAAGTGGGTAGTTTACATCTTAATCTCATAGATTAATAGTAGCAATTATTTCTCTTTTTTTTAATTGTCTCCTCCTGCTTATTATTTATGTATATTCCAGTGCCTCCTAAGGAGCCTAATCAGATAGTGGAGTTACAAGGAGCAAACACAAAAAAAACCAGTCCGCGCCCTGGAGAGCTCGCAGTATGCTCAGTGTTTTGTTGGTGATCATGACTGATCATTGATTTCACGTGTGAAACCAAAGTATGAAAAGTTTTGTGAGAATGTATATAAATTAGGGTTTTCTCATCCAGACATACAGCAACTCTAAATAGTTCTTTTAATTCAATAGGTAAAATTGGGCCATGGTTGTAAATGAGATGTAGTGGCTTTCATATGTTGCAGTTATATGGGTGAGCTGAATGAAATTCAGAATCTCTGACTTTTCTCCCTGTGTCTTTGTCACTCTGTGATTAATATATAGATAAAAATAAAATGGAAGTGTTTAAGCAATAATGTCTTACACAACTCATCTGATATTCCATCCGTTTAGGAAGTTAAGATACCAAACACATGGTGGTTATTTTATTCCCGCAGAACTGGCAGGCTTTGGAGCAGATCCCAAATAAAGATCTATACTTCATATTATTAGCAGTAGTCAAGACTCCTATGATACAACGTGAAAATGTGGTCCTAGTTTGTGTCATACAAAAAGCAATAGGCAGTCTGTCTTAGCCTTTACAGCTGAAATACTGCAACAGGAAAATCTGTGTAGTGGGGGTCCAGCAAAATATATTCTCAATTTGACAAAGCTTTACTTAAATTTTTAAACAACAGCTTTTTCTAATTAAAAGATTAAAAAAATAATTGAAAAGAAATTAAGGTAGTTGGATTAGATAAACATAAAAATTATATAAAAAGATGTACATGCATGTGGAAAATTCTCTAAATTTACTCTGGTTTTATGTTTTATGTATACTGAACATAAAAAGTAAGTTAAAAGAACAATAAAGGCTACAGAATTAGAACTCAAAATATAGAAAGGGCCAATATTCAGACAGTCTAACCTTAATTCAGTTCTCTTTTTAAGGCCATAGTTTTCTGGACTTCATATAGTGTTGTACATTTTATTTTCCATTGTAAGTGCCATGAACTTCAGTGCGTATGCTGTACTTTGATGATATAAAGAACTGTGTAAGCAATGGGAGTTAGAATTGGCAATGTCATATTCTAGGATATTTTGGAAGAAAACATATGATGGAGGAAAAATATCTCAAAACTTAGCCATTAACTCTGTTGTCCCTCACTGCTTTCCTTTTATCTTCCTCTTTGTTTTTGTTTGTTTTTCATGCTATAGCCAAAAGAGCATTGATTAATTTCATTTCATTCTGAGAGGATACTTCTCCCTTTATTCAATAGATTTAGGACTGGGTCCAGTTCTCATTATATCTGAATATGGGTTGAGTCAAACTTTGGTTGAACTTTCTCTATGCTTGCTATTGAGAGAACACTTGTTTTTAGAGTTTGGTTTTGTTTGATTTTTTCCTTGCATAAATCAGGATGAGGAATCTTGGGGTTTTTTCATATGTTAACTGTATAAGGATGTTTCTGCTCTTGCTTGTTTATTATTTTGTATATCTGTTGAATTTAACAATATGTTTTTATTAATTAAAATAGAATACCTGGAATGTTCAGTTGGTATTAGGTTTTGCGACAGCTTGAGGATTTTTACAAATTCAAAAATAAATCAAATAAAAATAACACAAGTCCCTGATTTTTAAGCTCAGATTGACTTGGCAGTTCCCTTTATATTAATTGTATACATACCAGTTTCCTGCAAGTAGTCAAAACACTAATGTTTTTACTTGTACTTTTAAAGCCTTTTTAAATGAACATTGCCAGAATTTACAAGAAGCTGATAACTGCCATACTGTTACAGATGTTTCAGCTTCTGCAGTAAGAACTCAAACAAGATTTTCAAAAACATTTTTATTTTTAGCTTTTTGTAATTCTAGTGACCATTATCGAGTAAAGGCCATGAGAAATTAGATACCTTAAAAGTAGCAAATGGCAGCTTTTACAATTATTAAATAAAGGTTTGATTAATGTGGATTGATGGCACAATTACAGCATGTTTAACCCAACTCTTGAAATATGATTAACATAAGCTGATATTGTAGTTAAATATTTAGGTGATGCATACGACATATCTTTTTCTCCTGGATTCCTGATTTTGTTGTCATTTTCTGGAAATGTCATAATCTGTATCACACATACCTATTAACCTGGATGAACTCACTTTTCCTTTAATTTCTCCTATTCATATAGGGGAGGATTAAAATTACGCTAAATTTTTCATAAGTCTAATATCAATAAATGAATATTTAATGAAAGACAAAGCAGGCATACAGAATAAACTGGTTTCAACAGCTGTGAACATATTTTCATTTAGTGTATGCCATACTTACCTAGGATTCTTGATTCAAAGAAATTAGATTTGTTATGAAAAAAGGACTGTGAGTACTAACGCTTTAAACAGAAGTCTTTTTTTCTATATAATCCATCAGTTGTGAGATCTTCTTTCACAACCCCTAAAGCATTGTTCCTTTTCATTTTAGTCAGCCAAAGCAGCTGGGTCTTTATAGCTGCAAAATGTTTGCTCATGACCAACTGCTGTTTTGTACACCACTTTTCATCACTAACAAACATTTTATTTTTCGCTGTTGCTCCACGCTTGTCATAACTTGTCGAGAAGCAATGTAGTAATATATATCCAATTAATCAATGACTTCTCTGTCTCTTCTGACCTGATTCCTCCCCTGATGTGTGCCTAGGAAGGTGTGCACTCTGCAGAAGATCCCCCAGACTAGCAAAAGGGTCTGTGTGGACGCAGAAATACATCTGTAGGACTCTAGCAATAGGATCTCTTCAGACCTTAAAACATTTGTGGTAGTAGATTGAAAGTAATTCACTGGCCAGAATTATTCTGGAGACATTTTGAAGTGTGATTGAGATATCTTATGAGAGTGACATTTGATCCACTTTCGAAGTGGCTCCTGAATACCCACAGCCATTTGGTTTATTATAAGATAACCGCGTCAGCCATATGGTTTGTAATCTGCCGCTGCAGATCCGTCAGGGCCCTCAGGCTGTGATCTCATCCTCAGGGCAATGATTCTGATGAGTCTGTGGTGTTACCCTTGGCTAACAGTAGTAGCAATAATAATGATAATAATGTATACAAGAAATACAAATCAAACATATGGACATACGCATCTGATGCTTTGTGACTGGGGAAGCTCATCAGGCTCATGACAGTCTAACACTAAATGCGAGACTGCTTGGGAAGTGCAGGTCCTCTAGGCAGACAGAAAGTCACAGCGCAGCATCAGAGCTCAGAAAGGCAATAAAGTGAGTTTTGCTAATGTATAATAGTACTTATTTATGAAAGATATTTTAAAGCAACCATCCAATTATTTCATTTATTTAGAATTGCAACATGCTTTTGCCAGATGGTGTTTCATATCAGGTCAAAAAATAATGAAGGAATTTGGCATTAGAACTGAAGTAACAAGAAATGATGAGTGACTAGGGATTGCAAATTCGTTGTAGCTTTTCATTTTGGGAGATTTTTTTTTTCCCATCAAGCTTTTGTAATTTTTTTGCATCTCTTCCCTGTGGATGTATTTGTATTTATTGCATTTTTGTCACACCTTATTAGAAGTTAGGAAAGATAATTTACAATGTGGTGAAACAAACTCCCAATTCCCAGGGAAGTGTAGACTTAAATAATTTGTCCTTTCCTTTTTTAGATTATTTATTAGACATATTCAAGGAGTTTTAACAGTGGCTGGGGATGGAAGAAGGTGATTTGACATTGCCAGGAGAAAGAAACAGTTTTTTGAAGAAATTTCTTCAAAGCTCGTTACGTCCTCTTTTACTATTGACGATGTTTTGTTCCTGTCTTGAATAGGAATGTAGGGCTTGTTATGCTGGACAAATAAAACATGGAGAGCTCATTAACAGTGCACCAACATGAGTAGATTCTTCAGAATACAAGCACTATTTTAATTTATTTTTTTTTCCCTTTTCTCCTCACCCCCCCCCAGCTCCTTCCAATCCATTCTTGGGAACAGTTTCAAATTTTGTTGGTGCCATGGTAATGGTGAATGGGCCATTGACTTCCACCTGAACTAACATTACCACTGGTAATTTTTGTAGGTTTTCAGGTTTAAACAACAATTGATTCCTGAAATCTTTGCCTAATTAAGAAATAAAAGATTAAGCGTGAGCCACTTAATACAGTAGGTCATGGTTTCAATGGACTCTGTTGGAATCTCAAATATTTCAAGGATTATCAGATTTGGACTTCAGTGAATACATCACAAGTAACTAGTTTTGCATTTCCTACCAATCATTTCAGTCAGCTGTCTCATTTGTTAATTTTAAGTCTTCTACCAAATATTATCAATATTTCTATGAATCGGGTATGTCACTTGAAATAAAAATTTTCTTACTATTGTGAGGATTGGTTTTTAAAAGTGACTTTACATGAAAATCTAGAATTTCCCAGAAGAATGGACATTAAAACGTGAAATTTCAGTCTAGCTTTAGTATTTTGGAGAGGAAAAGCTTATTCTAAAGCATTTTTTAGTAACTTTGAATAGATCAAAGGTACAGTTCTTCCTTTAATGGTTCTTTCTTTCCTGGGGAAAAATGCTCATTTTCCTCAATCGTACATTTGGAAATTGCTAGTGACTCTGGCATTATGCTTCTATGAAAAGCAAGACCGAAATGAAAAAAAGAAAAAAAAAAAAAAGATCTGTGGCTAAGATCCAGAAATTGAAGGACTGAAACCTGTCTTTTGCTATGCTAGACTCTAAAGCCAGATGTATAATACAAATACTCTAGTGGAATATGGAGGGGGAAAAAAGAGATAATCTCATATGTACAGATGCTAACAGTCAAAATCACTCAAGCTGTACTGAAATGTCCTTTGCACCTGGCACTGGAGGTGTTAGCCATGCCAGTTCAGTTCCCCAACACAGATGTTCTTGTTGTACCACTTCTTATGTGTAACATTTAGGCTTCTGTTTAGCTCGGCATAGCACGCATAAATACTGTGCTCCAAAGGCCACTCGTTTGCTAGTGCACCTGCACCTTCTGCTTTCTTTTAATTCCCTCAGTATATTGCATTCCCCTTGTGCTGCTGATCCTAGTGCAAAGTAATGTTATGGAAAAGAAACTGAAGCTAACATCACAAGGCATGAATTATAGTAATGTGTGATTGCTTTTGAAAAATATTTTTCGTCATATTATACATGTAAGGCTGAATTTTCAGATGCTGGAAATATGTAAATGTGAACTTGCTTGTTGTACACAACCTAATTTATATTGCTTTATAATTAGTATTCTGAAAGCATGTAGCATAAAGTAGTTACCATAGCAATAGGTCTGTATAAACAGAGCACCTAACAGTCATGCTTGAAACATGCATGTGGTCCATTGGATATTACTGAATATTTATGCTCAAATGGTTTGTTGGGCAGACACCAACATTAAGGTCTTTTAAAAATCTGTCTCAGAGACAACACTGATCTCCTTATCTGTTTCTCAGGTACTTTCTCTTATTCTTCATCATTCAGAAAAAAGTAAGAGTGAAAAAAGACAATCGAAATAAGATGAGAATAATTTTGTTAGTTTTATAGGTCTTCTATTTTGCATTACAATCCTTAAAAATAGATTTTTCTTACCATGTCTAATCCCTCTAAAGACAAATTCAGTAAGGCTCCACCTTTCAGTATAGCTTTTCAGCACAGGATTGTGGGAGGAGTTAGCTCTGGGCAAGGACTTTGCTTCTGTTTTTCTCAGATACATGAAACATCATGAGTGGTGCTACAACTGAATAGTGATAATTCTTTAGTGAAACATTGTGGCTTTCCTTTTGTGGCAGAATAAGGTAAAAAAAAAATTGTAACCAGATCCAATTTTGCTTGTAAGTAGTCTTTTCTTGTTCAGAATGAAATGAAGTTTATTTTTTTCTGTGAGATACTGTTCAGGACTAGATCACTAAAAATAATTTGGGTCTTGCTACTGTGATACTTGTGGCTGACTTTAGTCTTTTTGTCCTTGAGAAGAAATTTGGAACTGTTCTGTACTTGATCATGGTTATCGAAATACTTTTTTTTCCTATGTGTGTTGTAAGTAAGTGTTGAGAAAAGATATTGAAAAATAGTTTTATGTCAGTCATTAATACTTAAAATATTGAAAGGTATAATAAGAAATTTATTTTTGCTTTCTTTGTGGTCCTTTGAATTCTCATTCCTCGTAAAGCACATCAAAGACATTTTCTTGCAGCACTATTAGAGGTAACTTTCCCATTTGCTTTCTCCAATAGCGAAGGTTTCAGTGTATTCCAGATATGTCTTCTTGTAAACCAGTAACAGTATAAAAAATACTGAATATTTAGCAATGTATACAGTTCAGATAGGAAGAAAAATAATGGCAATTCTCTGTATGTAACTAGATTAGATAGCAGAGCCCAGATCCTACAATGAAAACTAAAGAGAATAGAACAAATGCAAGGAAAAGCCCTAGGAAAATCTGCTCACATACTTGGAGCTTAGTCCTGGAGCTGTCAAGCAAACTTGTTGCCCATCAAACAGTGAGTAAGCAGAGGGTGTATCACTTCTTCAGGCCTTAACCTCTGCAGAGAAGCCAACCCACAGTAATTCTGAGTGGTAGATTTAGCAGAACTCCTACGTTGTCCAAGTGTTCTAACTTGTCTCCCAAAATTCCGCTTGGTAACAACAGAGAAAAATATGCTTCTCCAGAAAACCAGACCTCTTAAACTCTTTCTCTGAATCCCTGTCAGGAGAAAACTAAGCCTTTCTTTAGTTCTCTATATATAACTTCTTCACTCCATTAGAGGTCCTCTCAAGATACCATCCTTTCATCTGCTTCTTCTGTTGCTCCTTTGCCACACTTGTCAGCCCATTGGGAATGTCCTGGAGATCCTAGACCACCTCAGACAGCACCAAATACATTTAGTTTAGTGGGAAACTAAATCAAAGCTTCTTTAACTTTGCGGGCTGCAGGAAGTTTAGGAAGATTGTCTGATTGACAAAAGTGTTACAAATGCCTACCCCAGGGTTCACCGGATTCAACTTCAATTGTCTGATGCTCCTTCTGTACAAAGAGAGGGCCTGAACAATGTAATTGAAACTGCAATCCAAAGTGTGATTGTAGTATTTATTTAATTCAAATTACCCAGGTATGGAGAGTGAGGGCAAAGAAATTTAGGAGGCAAACCCACCACCAAAAAGTTGGAGTCTCAGCAAGCTTAATAGACTATATTGAGACTATATTGCCTTCACTGCTACGATTTCTTTCCTCTTAGTATCTATCCAAACAACCACCTTGGATATCTTTACCGTGTTGAAGGCTCTTCCCCAGGTGCAGTAGAAATACATAAGTTTAAATGCTTGAAGGCAGGCATTTTATCCCATCATAAATCATGAGAAGTAATCTATGAGACATCTCACTGATGTTCAGAATACTTTCCTGAGGTAGGTTCTTGGTTAACAAGTAAATAATGCTGTTGGTCAAACTGGCATTCACTCTGCATAGTGTGATCTCCAAACACCATGGTAGAGGAAGAAAATGGAATTGGTTCTCATGAAAAGCAAGAGAAATGAAGGTCATCTTTGGGGTTTTCTGAACTCCTGGTCTAAAGTCACTACCACCTTAATAAAAAGGAGTTTTAGTACTCACATAAATGGAATGAACATTTCTTTCTGGCAGATGACTAAAAAACTCTTTGGTGGATAAATATAGGGATAATGCTGTTAGTAGAGTTTGCTACTCTGCAGAAAGGGAACATTTATCCCCTGTTAGTACTAGTTCTCCTAGAAATGTATAAATCAAAGCTAGTTTTCATTGATCAGATTTCTACATTTCCATAAATATTACTGTATTTTTCTTTTCTAGTCTGTGGCATTTTTAAAGGCTAATCAAATATCCAGTATTACTAGGAGCCATTTAAAGTGAATGCCAGAACTACTAAGGAGTAATTTGAGAATTAGGTCTATTTTTGTTAGTTGAAATGATCTTGACTTGCTCATATTGTATCGTACCTGATGCTCAGTAATATGATAGTACCAGTACAAATAGGAAGATATCCGGTTTGAAGTTCTTAAATATCTGTTAAAAGTGGTGAGCAGTCCAAGCACATTAAAATTCCATTTTCCCCATACAAGTGTTTGCTGCAGATGACCCCCACTGATCTTAAATATATTTCTGTATCTGTAACTGAATAGAGGTTTTCCGTACAGCATGTTCTAATGGTACTCTGGCCTTTAGCCAACAAGGCACTGAATAAGGCTATTTTTAAAATAGAGAAACTGGGAACAGCTGCAGCAATCAAATTTGATAAAAACAGAGAGGAACTTTGCTTTTTCTTTTTTTTTTTTTACGGTTTGTCCAAGTTTAGACTCCTTTCATAGAACAGCTTTTGTTCTCTTGGACGAAGGGGGTATAAGAGTAACACAGTGAAATCCTTTTGAACAAATAACTTTTAAAAGAATACAGATTAAAATAATGGGGAACTTTTTGGTGCGGCAGCATGTTCAGTGCAATTGTACCTCAAACTATTAATAAAAAAAATCCATTAGAAAAGAATACATTTTGTCTGCCAACCTTTACCATAAAATACTTATATATAATGATCTCCCAAACTGGAAGATGAGATCCCTTGTTTCAAATTTTGAACATCTGAACACTGGTATTTGGAAGTAGTTTCTGAGTAGAGGTGATTTTATTTGAATGTTCTGGGGTGGGTTGGTTTTGGGTTTTGGTTGCTGGGGTTTCTTCCCTTCTTTTCCCATTAATCAGAAAAGTTTCTGTGAAGAACTCTTCTCTCCTTCACCCTACTAAGCTGGGAAAAAAAAGTTCACGTTAGGAAAACTTTTACAAAGGCCTTCTGTGCACGTTAAAAAGTTTCATAAAATATTTAATTATAAGGACTGATTCTTCCTTGTTTGTCCTTCTTTTTTGGGGGGAAGAAACTTATCATTCTGTGCTTAATGAGAATTGGGGGATGATTGTGTACACAGAAGAAAATCCATTACACAGTAGTAGGCTGAGCTGTGTCTGTTAAACGATTCCATCTGAGGATAGAGCCTCTGTGCTAGACTGGTGCAAGATAATTCAGTGGAATTCGAGTTCCACTGAAATCAGTAAGAATTATGCCACTAAATTCAGCAGAGAGAGGATTTTATTGATTGCATTCATTTTAAGTGGCAAAACTAGCGCTTTTGCATCTTACCCCATTATCCTGTTAGGGCTATTAAGTGCACCATCAATTCTGATGGTGGAGCAAAATTCTACTGAATTTCTCACATATGCTTAAAAATAGGTAATATATATCATTTATGTATGTCCACAGAGGTATAAAATGTGTTTGCATTTTGTGTGTTTTTATGTACATAAAAGATCTGCCTAATTTATTATCACCATATCTGAGTAGCTCTCCAGTGTGAGAATTACATCAGTGATATATCTTCCTTCACACTAAGAGGAAGGTTTAGCTTGTTTTGTTTTGTTTTAATACTAGGAAAACAAAATATGAAGACAAGAATAAAAGCTAGGGAATCAATACTGGCATGAAATAGATGTATGGATCCACCTGAGATTTAAATGTTTACAAGCAAACTCAGCAACACAAAATACTCAAAACTGGGTCACATACCATAGAAAAAGGACTTGATATGTATCCTTGAAGTCAACATTAAGTGGGAGAACAGACTTTTGATAACAGAATGTTAAAATTCAGGATTTGCTAATTTATTTCCTGTGTCTGCTCCAAACTAAACGTGTGATCTTGGCCAGGTCAATTCTGAAAACTCTTTTGCTTAACTTTGTGTGGTAAAAATAATATTGTGACTCTTGTGGGTCTACACACAATATATTCAGCTGAATATGAGAACAAATACTTTCCAGGACCTAAACATGTCTGTGTACAATTTTCACTTTGTAAAGTGGACATAATAATATTATTTTTCCCCAATGCTTTGTCTGTTTTATTTGTCTATAAATTCTTGGATAGGAGAGCTGTCTTTTGTATATGTCTGTGAATCAGTAAAAAAACAGAACATTGACATCATCTGGGCCTTGAGATACAACTCTGATACAAACAATTATAAATGTTGAGGCAAATGTTACTTCAGGTAGCTTCTCTAAAGGAAGACATAACAAAACCCAGGATGTACAGATTGCACAGGATTTACTAATTTTTTGTAACCAGGAATTTAGAAAAAGGTGTTCGTCTGAAATCAGGAAAATATTATGACAGTAAACACATTTCTAGCATTTTTTTACAACAGTCCCTATCACTGCATATGGAAGCAACCTCACATTCCTGCATAATGGGTAACTGAAGATTTAATACATGCTGTGTTCTAGGAAGATACTGAAGCATTCATGTGGTGCAGAGCACTGAGCTTGGGAGTTTTTCAAGGATCCTCTGGCATCATACCAGCTTTCAAATTCTTATCCAGTATTTTAACTGGAACCAAAAAATTTCCAGAGTGATGATTACTAGGGTTTGATTACATTTAGTAAGCTATGGAGCCCCTTCTCTTCGAAGACAAACTGCTGCCAGAGACAGATTTACCACTGACCAACAGTGTTTTTATGCAAATGTGCCTGAGTGAGTGCAGTAACCCCAAGTTATAATAGTCTCATTCAATCTCTTGCCAGGACAGCAATATTTATATATTGCAAAGATGGATTGGATATCAAAACCAGTTCCATTACAGAGGGAAACTTCTCTATGTAAATCAGTTTTTCTAATCACACCATGTTTCTTCCCACCCACCCCCTACCCCATTTTGCTTTCCTTGCTTTATCTTCATAGATGAATTCCAAATGTGTTTTTCTGTTGTGTGTTCACTCTGAATATTGAAGCATTCAGCTAATGCCAAGATAATGGATAACGTAAACTCATTACGAAACTTTAAAGTCTCCAAGTGTGTTTCTTTGTGCCTTGGGAAGGGCTATAAAGGGCTCATAGTCACATAAAATGTTTTGTCTGCCACTTGTGCAAGTTTCTGTTTGAACTTCTGCTGCTGCCTTATGGGAAGAAATGGGCAGTCAGCTCCCCAGTGACTTTATCTCCCCATCGGGAATGAGTGCAAGGGGTCAGATGCCCCTCTGCTTGCTAGTCACCGTCTGCTGACAGCAGTGCTCCCCTGGGAGAGCCGGCTTTGTTTACTGACAGGGCTAATGTGAGGAGACACGTGAAGTACTTTGGTTTGTGGAAGAGACAGGAGAGACATGGTGCTGTGAAAACATTCCCACACACTCTAATGGCTCATTCACATAGAAAACAAGCGAGAGCCTCCAGCTCTTTCAGAGAGTTTAAAGTAGAACAAACGGACTGGGGAACCCCAAGGCACCAGTCAGAAAACACTTTCCTAATGGACTAATACTGAGATGCTCTCTGTGATAGCTTACCTAGGAGACCTCAGCTCTCCTTTAGGCAACTAAATGATAGCAACTGATAGTTGCTTTTGTTCACTGTTAGCTGTGAAATTCTTCTTGAAAATCTAACCTTTAGTTTCCTAAACCTAAACTTTCTAAAACTAGTTATAATAGGTGAAACGTGCATTGGAGAATTTTATGATTACAATCACCAATAATTTATCTTCAGAATAAAATCTGTAGGATGCAGAAACAACCTACAGATGTGCAGAAACACAAGAAGTACGTCCCTAAAAAGAGAAACATTTTTCTTTACAGTTGGTAGAGACACAGATAGACAATTTAAGAATATAATTTGAGGATTGAAAAGAGTGACTTTCACAATGAGGTCTCAAACACAATAGGGATACATGTCACAGAGAAGTCCACATTATAAACTGTTTTAAGTGACAAATGATGTTTAGTGAGCAGCAGCATTCATTATTCTCCATTACAGTTTATAAGGTGTTTTAAAAGTCAGCAAGAATAGTGATACTACATCAACCCCCAAGTTTGTCTAGCTCAGTATCTGACCTCTAACACCAACCTTTATTAGAAGTAAAGCATAAGAGAGCAAACTTACAGTGATTCTTTTCTGTTAAGATATCCTACCGAATATGTATCATTTTTGATTTAAGTAATTTCAGTCGAGTGTGGCCTCATGGCATAACAAGATATTATGTAAAAAGGATTTCCTGCTTGTCTAGAAGTACTATGAAACTCCTCGGTTCTTGCATTTGAGAAATACTGAATTACATTACTGTCTGCACTTGTATTTTCTCATCTTTTCTCCATTCATCTCCTTACTTCCTGAAGGCTACTAGTCTAATTTATTTTCATACAGGAGTTGCTCCATATTTGTTACCACATTTGTTCATCTGTCGTTTCCATTTATTTTTCTTCCTCTGCATTGCTGAGTGAACTGGAACTACAAATTCCTTACTTTACGGATGTACCAATTTCAGTATTTGATGATCATAAATTGAGTATTGAGCTGGTATTTTCATAGAACTAGCCACAGTAACTCCACAGTGTTCATTCTGGCATGCCAGTATCAATTGTAGTCCAGCAAATAAGCATATACACATGGAGACACACACACCATATTTATCTCCAAATGTTGTGTATATATATGTATGTAACATATATATCTACATATCTGTAGTGAATGCTCTTTGTTCTCATGGACATGAAGTTACATATATTGTACTTTCTGCCTTCATAAAGCCCTGTTACTCAGTACTGTAAAATTCCTAAACTTTTTTTATAATTGGGTTCTTTTTCTCCTTTGTTGAATCTTCAGTGCTCACTGTCTACTTCTGTTTCCGGATTATTTTGCGGTATATGCTAAGCAGTACTGAGGCCTGCACCGATCATGCAGAAAAATCAGTGATAAACTTGCACCAGAAGGAAGAATGACTTCCCCTTTCCTATCTTTTAATTTAATGGAAGGTCAGATCTCCTTTAACAGAGCTTACTTAGTCTCTTTTGAAGTCTTTGGTGAGGACCTTTTTAAGAAGAAATATCCCATTGCTTATGTCTTGACCCTTTATATTCAACCAGTGTACCTATAGCCATGCAACATCATTGAAGAGTAGGACTAAAATAAACACTCCCTTTTCCACTTTTCAGTCGAGTTCTTATCAAAGTCAATATATCTCAAGGATTTGTTGAAATGGATATGACTATGCAAAAGTCACTATCTGCAAGGGCAGGAGTTTGAACTAATGCAGTCAATAATTGCATGTTACATTTGCTTTAGTTTTTACTGCTTCTGAAGGAAAGTTATGTCTAATTTAAGCTTGATTCTAAAAATATTCATATTTGGCCTAAAATAACTCCACTTTGGGAATGTGCCACTGCAAATGTGAAGTTTTTGAAAGGGCTTCGCTGTTTTGGTAGATGAGAGTATTGTTCAGTTCCATCTTTCAATGTTTAATATACCACATTTTTTGAGAAGTGTGGTATAGGTCAAAGGGCAGGATTTGGCCCTTAGTTACCTGCTGCTACTGGCACTAACCTCACAGCTGTTGAAAAATGATGCATCAAATATATATCCCTGAAAATGTCACTATTCTTTATATTGCATATATTGCCTGAACTGTCAGAAATAAAAATCTGTTCTTAATTATTCTTCCATTTGAAAAACCAATAATTTTCTAATGGCCCAGTGAATAGGAATTTGATGTTTTCTTTGGCTAAATATTTTAATGATTTAGTACTTCTAAAAAGGTCTATGTGCTTTAATAATATGTAAATTTTTGAAAATGAATAGTTCTTTCCCAGTTAAGTCTCTGTAGCTACCAAGAAAAGCAGCATTTTTTTAAATCTCACTGAAGTTTAAATGTTAGTTACTCATGGGAAACATTTAAAAAAAAAAAAAAATGCAGTGTAAAGCCAGACGTACAAAATTGGGCTTACATGTATTACACGGATACAAGATATAAAAATATATAGTTAGAATTAATCATATTGTACATTTTAAACTTTTGACCATCTTATTGTTTTCCCTAAATGGGCAAGAATATTGTTTATTTTTTTTTTCATTAACATTATATGGAACTGATTTTACTGTGATGAGAAAATTAATAAAACAGAAAATATTAAGAAAGTATAAGAAGAAAAATGAAGGCTTTGGATAGTATCAGATTTTCTGCTGGAAACAGAATAATCCAGATCATAAATCCTATTTGCTTTTAATATTTTTTCCCTCATCATAGTACTTCTTTCAGTTAATTACCTTCATTGAAAGCCCAAAGAAGTGAACAGAAAAGACTCCCTTGAAACTTTGGAATAGCCTTATAGATATGATTGTTAGCATGAAATTTTACCTTCATTAAGGGTTGAGGGTTTAAAATACACAGAGTAATGTGGTCTCTTTTCTTTAGTTTTTTCAATGTGATGATAGACTCTAACATTTTAGCTCAATGCTTTGCTTCACTGAATAATGTACCTTTTGGAAACACTGATGTTAACAGCCAATTTATAAAACACACATATTATATAGCTAGAAAAAAAATGTTTCATTTTCTTGTCCGTTTGATCTTGGCAACATGTATTTATGCAGGAGAATATAAAACATTTCATACAAAACACCGTAGTTGATTCTGGATAATATTTCATTACCTTGCTTGGTTGCTTCTCAAAGTAGACTGCTTATTACTGCTCAGGTATCTGTTTGTACCTGAAATTCTAGACAGAATTTGGCCTTACTCCTTGAAGTCAAGTAAACAAATATTTATTTAAATATTTTTGATGTTTAATGCCAAAGTACTATTTAGTCAAAAAGAAGTGTGAAACAAAAAATAATGTAACTGAGTGCAAACAAGCATGACAAAGTTGGAAAGCTAGGTGGATAGTTAAGGTGGTTTTCTTCCTTTTTGCACTGCATCTGTGTACTAATTAAGACACTGATCCAATGCAAAAAATAATAACATCTCATAATAATGCATGCACATAAAGGCTGAAGAGAGTTGTACGCATTGTCTGGAAAGTGCTGTATAAAAGAGGATCCAATAGGGTCTGGAGCACTGACTTTTTCTTTACAGATTTTAAATATCTGTTGAAAAAATAAAAAGCATAAATTTCTGCACTGTAAACATCTCATTCTTTTTGTGTCAGGTAACCAAAATGAAGGAATCTCTTCTATTTCCTGATATAATTTCTGAAATTATTTCTTTAGTCTTCATGTATTAAAATAAACCATGGATATAATTATTCTATTTCAGAATACTTTTGGTTAGGATATTGTAGAATCGTGTGACTGCAGGGCCCAATTGTGTCAAACTTAAAGCTGTTACTCTCCTTAGGAATAATCATTTTTGCCTGTTCTTTTCTCCATATCTTTTGTTATCAGCTTGTCTTCTGACAGTTCTTGTTGGGTCAGTATGACTGCTTTCAAAATGCTGCCAAGACAAAATGTGGATTTTTTTTTCCAACTTTTGCAGATCTAAGTGATCAGCTTATGGAAGTGGTTGGTCTGGAAGGAGCCATGGAGATGGGACAGATATACACAGGTCTGAAAAGTGCTGGAAGACGGCTTGCCCAGTGCTCATCAGTTGTCATCAGGTATCAGCAGCTTTAACTTACACTGCACTGTTGTAGTGAAACTGAAGAGTTTTATATATTGACTTTCTTTTTTAGTTCAACAGTCATAATTATTATTTCTTGTGAAAGTATCTTTTTTGTGTATGAAATTAATCTATCCCATCCATATTCTATGCCCATACATCTTCCTTTCTTTAAATGTGTCAAAAACTAAAAAGAGGGTGCTTACATTCAATCTTCACATGTTGTGTTCAAGTGCCATTTTGTCCTATGAAGAAGTATTGTCAAGCATTTGGAGCAGAATGAATAAGGCGTGAGCATCTTGGGGTTTATTGTTGACATACACTCCATGCAATTTCAAGCCAAAAGTAATTTAGCATTACTTTGTCACATTTTAAACCATTTATAATGCATACCACACCAGGGAATAGTAGCGTGTAATTAGTAATTGTAAAGCACTTTTTGATCTGTGGAAGTCAAAGTGCTCTGTTTTTAATTTATTTGTTATTTACTGAATTCTGACAAGCCACTATTATTAAATCTGTTGGTATGTGTGAGCTGATGATGGTGGAGTACACTAATTTCATTGTGTTTTATCATTTCTAAGATAAGAACATTCACAATAGAGTAAACTTGAATTAGAACCCAAGGAAAAAGTAATTATTCTATCGTTTGGATTAAATAAGGACTGAAAAAGAATTGACCGTCTCTCTCTTTTTCAGTGAAGAATTCCTCAGGAAGAATTTTCCAAAATTTATTAAACCCATAAGCTCTGCAATTATAAGCCTAAAACAGAAGAGCAACAATAAAAATAATAAGTAGGAACCCTTCCTGAACTATAAAGTGAGAGCTCATTAAACATTCTTCCCTTCCTCCATTTATGGCCATAGGTGACAGTGGATAATTCCATGAAATGTTAGTTGTTTTCAAAAAACATCCAAACCAGAATTTCCATTGGCCAACATGAGTCACTAATTTTTCCATTATTAGATTTATCCACTCCACGCTGTTTCTAGTAGTCTTGTATGCAAGCTATTATAATGCAGAAATACAGGATTGGAAAAGACCAAAAATATAGCATTTTTTTTTTTTCTGTTCTCATTTTTCTATGCTTTTCTTAATGTGGCATCCAGACTAGAGAGGGAATACTGTGTATCTTTCTGTTGAAATCAGTGCCCCTTTGCTAACAATTTCAATTTATAACATGGCATGTCAAACACTGAATATAGTGTAAACTTCATTCTCTGTGAGTGTTCTGTCTAACTCAGAGTTAGACACAGTGATTTTAGTAAGTGGTGATGATAGACCTAACATTTATTTCTTGTTTCCTTTATAGTAGTATAATATATATACACTATATACTAGTACAGTCTAAATTGTAAAAAAAATAGCACAAATTTGTTTGTCTTTTCTTTAATAAAGTTTGGTGCTGAAGTTATTGTGTTATTCAGTCATTATTTCACAAATTACAGACTCTTCTTCCATGAAAGAGTAGTGTATTATTAGCAAGATGCATGAATATTTGCCATGTTTTTGCTTTGTGTTTTGAAAATCAGACCAAGCCTTTTCAGTTACATTTGTAAGCATATTGAGTCATAATGGAAATTTCATAGGAGTTTAGGGGTAAATCAGGGTTCTATCTGCATGCCATCACATATATGTCTTTTTAATAAATACATTTAGCAATTTGTTCTAGTTCCTTTTTCTTATATTATGAAATTTGTACCTTTAGGACCAGCAAGTCTCTGCCTATGCAGATAGATGGAGAACCTTGGATGCAAACTCCTTGCACGGTAACTGCAACTGATTATTTTTCTTTCTCTTCTTTATCAATGATAGAAATATTTCTGTTTTGTTTAGAAGACAACCGTTTTCATCAGTTTTAACTCAATTTACTTAAATAACATCTTCACAAACTGTTTTCATATACTTCAGTACCCCCTGCATTTTCAGTTTATCATTCTGAATTCAAATACAGGTTAGAATGGAATAAAAAGTCATCTATTTTAGAAGTTCGGAAAATACTTGAAAAGTGCAGTCTCAGTATCCCTTTAACCAATATGGCCATTTATTTATGATGATGTATCAGATTTAGAGTCTCTATTGCTGAGGAAAATTCAATCTTTGTTTGGATGCTAAAATGTATAAAGTAACCAATATCAATCTTAAAAATTTAGGAAGATTTTCTATTGTGTTTTTTAGAGTTTATATCCAGAAAGTTTTAATTAAAGGTGAAGTCTTAACAGTTCTGATTGAACTATACAATAGAACTAGTGTTTTTTAAGTCCTTACAGATTAAGGGGTAAATAAATAAAATTAATTAGTTTCTTGTTTCAGTACCCACACATTGGAAGAGAGGGCATGCAAACATCAATCTGCATAGGCTAGGATAACCTAGGATAGAATAGGAGCTGTCTCAGAGAAGGTTCTTTGAGTGACTCTTTAGAGACAATGCAAGAAAAGGTGTATCTGTAAGAACTCTCCATTTTCATCTCTCTCCAATAAATTACAGAGCCTAACCAAGCATTCAGAGAGGAGGCTGAAGAAATCCAAGTTCTTTATTGTCCTTTGTAATCTTAGTAACATGTTTCAATATACAGGTCTACTAATTTTGGTTCCCTAGAGACCTGTGCTTTTAAGTAGATTAATTGCCTTAGCCTTGCAGCCTGTAAATATGACCAAATAGTATTGGGACAAGGAAGAAATCCCACTACAAATGGGAGTAATTTTCAAAAAAAGGGTACTGGATTCCTTTCACGAGCTTTATGTGTGTGGTAGAATTAAAAGTTACACAAAAAAAAAGGGGGCAATGTTCAGTGAGATGCTAATAGGTGTGCAACTGATAATATATGGGTTAGGATGACAGAAGAGGGTTGTGGTAGTTCATGTTTACCAGATACACCATAGTGTACAGCTGAACAGTGTGAAGGATATTGAATTCTCATTCTCTAGGGAAGTGCTCAGATTATGCAAAGTGAAGAAAACCATATGAACACACACTGTGTGAAGGCAGAACAGTGGGGATTTTATGAGATTTGTTGCAGAAAACCTTTTGGAGTTGAGAGATATCCTTACCTTTACCTCTTCTACAACGATGGCTCAGTGCAGAGCAGCAGTGCTGAACCCAGTAGTTACTTGTGCAGGAAAAAGACGTAATTTTTCAGTTGCCAGATTACAGAAGAGGACTTGGGGAAGGTTGCTGGCAGTAACATGTGCTCGTCCTGATGCTTGCTCTGTGCAGAATCCCTGTGATCTGATTGATAATGCTAGCAGAAGCTGCCTGTGCAATTGAGAACAAACCTGGAAAAAGAAACAATTCTTACATTTCAATTACTGCCCTGAGGAAACAGTAAATTACTACTGATAATTACTACTGTCCAGTTTTAAAGGGGATAGAAATGGCACATACTTTTCTGTGGAACCTATTCCTTTTTCTGTACCATTATTAAGAGAATATACTTGGCGCTGCATAAGAAAACCATGCTGTTGAATGTACTTGTTTCCTCTGAGGAAAAAAATACATGAACTATTTGCTATACCCGTGCACTTCTATGAATTTAGATACAGAAATGTTATTTTTTGTTATTTTATTCATTTTTGAGGATTTTGTTTTCTGCTGAGGAGCTTAAGTATTTGTTGCAATAACTCCTTGCATTGTTGTATATGTACCACACTCTGTTTTCTACATCTTACAAAGTAAAAAACATCTATGGTCCGACCTCTTTCCTCCCCACTAATTCTAACTACATAGAGTTTTTTTCTTGAAGTTGTCTGCAAAGTAGCTAGGAATTCTTCCTTAGATAATGACGTAGGTGGATATTAACTTTCTCTCAAGCAAAGATCAAGATTTGATTTCTGAGTTTGTTCTTCACAGCAGTCTTTGTTTGGAAGCCAAAGCGTACTTGATCATGTAAATACCAGGGCAGTATCTGTGATGGGTGTCCAAACCAGAGTCTGTACAAAACTCCCAGAAAATCAAAATAATTCTTTAGGCCTAGTCAGCTATGTAATCAGTCATTTGGGCCAACAAGAGCTCAAATTTCAGAAAACTAATAAGGAGGCCAATATAAAAATCACAAAGTTTGTCTTTTTTAGAGAAAAAACTGCTGTTTTTTCTCAAAATGAAAGCAAATGAATAATGACACATTTTTAAATTAAAAAAAAAAAATCATCATGGCCAAATAAAGTACTCCATAAGTTTAATTCCCTAGGACACATGTGATAATTTGCCTTTCATTTTATTTTACCTCTTAGGAAGTTTCTTTCTCTAGTCCTTACAAGAAATTGAGGCCTGTGTATAGAGATGCTGCCTTTCCTGCATTGTGCAGAGACACGGGGAGATATTCCCAGGCTACCTCTTTTCTCAATTAGGGTGCTGAGGCAAGGCACTTAGTAGTTTACTAGCTATGTTGTTTGAAGGAAAAAAGCTACAGTTGTGTTTGGATATACCATCTCACTGGTTTGAGGAGAGAGAGGTCTGCACCTTGTTAGGTTGCACACATCAGTGAGACGCAGCAGCTGAGCCTCAGGTTTTTGATTCTTTGGTGTTCCAGCCAGAAAGATATTGTTAAAAAAAAAAAAAAAAAAAGACTGCTATCTTTCCCCCTTCAACTGTCTTTAATGAAGTTGAAATAACACATTTTATTTTTGCTATCTTAGGAACTTCAGTGTCATCTAAGTTCAGTAGTTTTAAGTACTGACCTATAAATATTACAGAGACTAAGTGAGAAAGAAATTAATAGTATCAGCAGGTATTGAATCAACTCTTGCCCAGGTTGCAAGTACTTAAATTCAAAAGTACTTTTTTGCATTGCTTCAGGTTTTGATATAAATGAAAGTATTTTCCAAATGATTTTTCAAGAAATTAAGTTCCACCTGATCAAAATTCTCCTGCTTTTCTCTTATGCCTATTCAGGAAAGCAAGTCCAGCCTCAAATCCCTGTTATGTATAGGATACAGCCTGCACATGCAGGCTTGGAAGTTTTTTTCCTGTTGAAGGAATCAACATGTTTCTCTTTGCAGCTTCTCCTTTCTGACTGGAAAAAAAAAGTTTCATACAAATAGCATGAGTTGCTGACACTGTGCTTTCTCATACATATGGAGGCCATGCTCCTCCAAAATTATACTGTGAGCTCTGAGAAAATACTGTGCAATGTGGTAGATAATGCAGTGATTCTCCAGAAGCTGTGATCTGTGATTTTTCCTTCCTGTGATCAATTTTAGGAGTAAACAAATAGTTGTGTGTTTATTTTAAAATCTTTTATGATACATTGTTTATGCACCTGTCATCCCTAGATGAGAGCAGGTATGCACTCCTGTAGGCTCTGTGCATTCTCAAAAATGTGAGTGGCTTGGTAGTCCAGAATTATTCAGTATGTTGAACACATGCAGAATGCAGTGTCTCACAAAGTCACTCTACCCTGGTATAGTAAGATGAAGCATCTGAGCATCAAATTGTATTGTTTTCACTGTTTTTTATAGGAGACTCTTTGGGAGAAGGAAAGATGATAATGTTAATATTATGTTAAACATCTTGTCTGATTAGCTGAAGAGGAAATTCTATCAGAGCTCTCCCAGACAAATATAGCAACATGAAAGATATCTATGGTTTCACCTGATCTCCAAACAGGTCATTAATAGTAATGAAACTTCAAAGACTCTCAAGTTAATTCAATAAACTTCTAGCTTTAGCCATCAGGGTTTTTTTTTTAAGAAAAGTAATCTTTCAATTTAGCTACATAAATTATTAGCAACATTTTGAAAAAATCTATAACAATGTTCCATCCTAATTAGAAATAACTGCAATTTCTGTTCTTTCATCTATTCCTGACTTGCTTGGCATGATATCTGAAAGAGTGTCAAGCTTCTAGAAACACTAGATTAAAAGTAGAAGACAGAAATGTCTATAGAAGGTGCAAGAATATTGCTTAAATAAAGAAACAAAAATAAAAACCCATAGTCATAGCTCACCTAATGGATTGCCAGAAATACAGTTTCAGGTATCTGAGACACAGTATTTTTAGAATTGTTTACTGATTGCTTTCTGTTACTTGGAGTAAGTAATGGAATAATGTTACTCAAAATTAGTATTTCAAAATATTGTAATTTGAATGCACCTTAAAAATAAGTTTTGAATGAGTGGTTTCTTTCTAGTTTTTCCTTTGGTCCCTAGAGATCTGATGAGCCAGGGCACAGAGATCTTACTGTCCTGTAGTTAAATACAGAGAGAAACAAGAACTTAAATCAAACTAAACCAAGCTTTTATTAATAATCACTGTGTGCCAGAGCTAGGTGAGAAAACTGAAAGAGAGTTACAGATTTGCTTTTACATAGATCCATTGTCTCTAATACCTCAAACATCACATGAAGCAGCTGCAGCTGTATTCTAGACTTTGTCTGTAAAGTATCTTCTTTCCATGCTTCTGGTTGTACCAGTATTTCCTTATCAGTTCTTTATAATGAGAGAATTCAAACTACTGCATCTGCCACTTTAGAGCAAGCAGGAGCTGGGTCCTAGATATGGTGGCTAATTTCAATAGAATGTTAGCCAATTACTACATAGTTAACCCAAAAATGGAAATCACTCACTAGAGAAGATTTTTCATGTTATACAAAAATGCTGCACTTTTTTCCCTTTTCAGCAGCAGTGTGCATGTTTCTGTTCAAAGGCCAGATTGATTTATTGAGTTTTTAACGTTTTATTTTGCACCTGGGCATTATTTTTTGTGGTCACAGGTACACTGCACTTTAATTATTTTTGTTTATGTATGCATATTTTTTTCTTAATTTCACAACAGTAGTTTTTGTAATTGACAAAGCAATTTACTGCATGTGTGCTTTCTGCACCCCAGACAAATACTCTAGCATGTAGTGCACCTTTCTTTCCAGTTCAGATTGTTAAGAAAAGAATTAGTTGTGACTAATTGCCAATTAATTTGCAGTGGTTTTAGGGAGGAGGGGGAAAAACAATTGCACCTACTAATTAAAATTTAAAATATTCCGAAGTGTCATCTTTAGGTATCTGTGGAATACATAATTTCCATTTTAGTTCTGCACTGGATCCATAACAACCCTGAGCTGACAGCTCTATTAATTTAAAATCTCAGTGATACCTATTAGTACAAAACATGAAAAAAATGCCATTAATCATTTATTTTAATTTTGCAGCTCTGTCATTTTCTCAGTATGTTTAAAAATTATGATGACACCGTAACGTTTTCCAATCTACCTGTGTGAAGGGGAAACGGATCACACTACTTAGGAGAGAGACTAGAGTATATTATTAGAGCTTAATTAATGCCAAACTGATTAGATTTGATTGCGCTTTGCACAATAATATTGTTTAGAAATTTATTTAGGATGTGTTGCATAACGCTTTTAAAACAACTAGTCTAGATCTGAGATATTTTGCCCAAAATGCCACATGATGCAAGTCACAGGTTAATTTTGCTCAGCAGTGCCTACATTCCATCGCTCTGATTCATAACATGATGCCCCATACACTCTTGATCACCTCAGGAAGATAAAAGTATTTGGCACTCTTGTGATATAGAGGAGCTGCATCTCTCCATTTCCTGTAAGAGGAGCAGCGTTTGGCCATCTAGACTGTGAGAAAGCCCTCATACCCTCAAAACAACCAACATCTAAACCCTGCTGAGAACATGTGAAAAAGTGACTGTAAACTAAAAGATCCAGCTGGATAAGGCTGGGGGTTTTTTCTGGCAGTTTTTTCTCTCTGTCTTTAAAATACAGTAACATGTTCTTTAACTTTAATTGAAATATTATAAGCAGAGCTGATTAGCTCTATTTCCAGTTTTCTGTTGTCAGCTAGCGCAGTACTTTAGAACCTGTATTTATAGCACCATGTCTTCTGAAATAGTAAATAGTAAATGTTTAGGCATTCTGTGAAGTTAGGAGCATGAAGGTAACCAGCACATACTGCAGAAAAAGGAACATGAAAGCAAAACTGACTGACAGTGATATTGTTATGATATTGTTATCATGCTAAAATTATTGATGCTCACTGCATTTTATTTAGTGGATACATTGTATTAATGTGGCTTCAAGGCATTTCAAAACTCTGACCTGCTCCTAAAACAAACAAAGGCCTGGTTTATGCATTTGTAAGTCTTTTTAGTATCAAAAATTCAGGCTTCTTTATCAGAAAATTTTCTGTTGACATATAGGGAGATACTACCATCTCTTCATTTGAGAATTATGCTCTTTCAATTTGACCTAGTGTTCCTTGCCATGAATACCACCACTGGACATACTTTTTAATACTGGAAAGGTGTTTTCTGCAAATGCAATATTTTTCTGCTAGATAAATATTTGCTATATATACAGCCCTCGTGGGATAAAATCTTGGCTTCAATTAGTGAATAAGAGGTTTGGCATTGGCTTCAACACTTTAAGTTTAGCATAGAATGTTGTGTATCAGGCTTACAACAAAAATCCATGGTATCTTAGCAATTCAGGTGGCTACATACTTACCCCCGAAGTGGAATAATGTTATTTCCTGATTTTGTCTATTTTTAAATATAAATTTATGATAAGTATGTAAAATAATTTCTGTTTTGTTTTGTTGTGTGTTTGGGGGGGGTTGTTTGGTTTTGTTTTTTTGGTTGGGTTTTTGGGGGGTTTTTTGCTGATGTTGGTTTATGGGAGGGGGATTGTTGTTTTGGGTTTTTTTTTTTTTTTGGTTGGTTGGGATTTTTTGGGGTGGTTTTTGTTTGTTTGTTTTGTTTTTTCTTCCAGCAGCAATTCAGGCACTCAATTTATGTTTAAAATGTTCTCTATATTACCTTTGAGTTATTACATATTTTCAATAAATTGAGTAAGTGATCTCAAAAATTGTTTGCCAGAATTCCATAGTAATTTCTGTGAGTATATATCATCAATTCCTAAAAATACATTAGGTTGGGATTTTAGCTTTCTGGATCTTTGCCTGTGCAATCTCTTTTTCTCATGTGCATGTATGTATGTGATTCACAGGTAAACCTAGGAAACATTAAATTTTAAAGAAGGGTCTTAGGTAAAACTTTTATAATTGTGTTTCTACTAAAAAAGACATGAAGATGCTTGCTGAATGGAAGAGAAACTGAATGGTAAATGTTAGTCTTTAGACACTCCCTGTGCACACACACAGAATCTCTGTAGAGCTGTAAGTAGGAATTTTTAACTTAACAAAGTCTCAGTTTCTTCTAAGTAAAGATGTCTCATTCTCTCACTCTTTCTGTCCTCCCATAGAGCACTTTCAATGTTCAGCCCTACTTTGACCTACAACACTGATTCTCTGCCTGAGATCCTTAGTGCTTATTCCCATCTTGAAGTATGCACTGTCACTTGTCACCCAGACTCACAGCTCCAACTCTGGCAGTGCTGCCAGTATGAGAACAGAAGCAGAAGTGAGAGACCAGGGCAGAAATGCAGTGCCTGAGAGTCCTGAGAAAGACAAAATTAGCCTTCTTCAGGCAAAATACTGCAATGGTTCAGAAACATACTGATCTCTTTTCATCAGCCAAAAATAAGATTTTTCAATTTATTTAATTTTTTTTTAGGGTAGGAAAGTAAGGAAGTGATGGTTATTATTGTTAAACAATGCAATGTTAACAGACACTACCATGACTAAGTAAAAATATATACTTTAACTTTACAATTTTATTGTAGCATTTTCAGAATGTAAAATATTTTACACCATTGAAATTGTGCCTATTTATAACGGTTGAAAATATGTCTTGGAGAGAGGCATATAGGACTCATCCTCATGCATGGTGGTGGTTTATCATGTTCAGGCATGTTAGCTGATCTCAGCTGATAGGAAGCAACATACTGAAGAGGTCGTGGTCTCTGAAACAGATGGCTCAAGCCAAGAAAGAACATTACAAATGATAAACGTTTACTCAGTATGTCATTGCATTCATCCTGAGCAGCATTGAACAGCCCCAGCCCCACACGCAATCTGTACAGGCTCTCAGGATTACCTCACCCCTTCATACTAAAGCCATCTTTTGAGCTTTGCTCTTTATTCACTTTAAGATGCAATTACTGTGTTTTACCTCAGAAAGGAAACTTAAAGGCATTCCTACTGCCACATCATGGCCAAGTCTTGCAATAAGCTAAACCCTTTATGACTTGAAAAATTCACTCACACCAGCTGTAGGTTTCTTCATGTCATGATCCTCAGGATCACGTTGATATCATCACTGCTCCTGATCCCCAAAATGTGTCTTATGTGTGGAAGTTACAAAAATAGGCAATTTTCCAGGACCAGATCATCAGCTGGTACTGACATCAATGGAATAATGCCAGCTTACCCCAACTACAGATTTGGCTTCCAAAGTGATGCCTGAAGAAGAATTTATTGTGAGAAAATATATTGCTGCCAGTCTTTGAAAGCCAGAGTTATTATCCATGTGAAAGTAATCTACATTGCCAAGAACCCCCCATATGCTATATTCGATACTAATGAATAGTGTTGACAATAAGAGGTCCCACGTGAAATTTGAAGTCAGTGAACTAAGGTGGCATGAAAATGAGCATTTGGAGAGTAACATAAAGGCTCTAAGAGAGTTAAACCAAGGCACAAGCTCTGTTGAGATTATGTTTCTATCTTCTTACATTGTAAAGTAAATTTCCACCCCAAGAAATGTCCTGAACTATATTTTAATGAGCCTCTCCACGTGACATACATTTTTTGTTTCATTTGCTATTAGTGAATGACAAGTGAGGGATATTCATTTTAACTTGAAAATGTCAGGTATGCACTTTAAGAGATCTATTTTTCCAGTTTTTAATGAGGTGGTGTTTCTTTTTGAAAGAAATACCCATCTCTGATGTGGGTACTATGCAGGTGACAACTGATATTTAATAAGTGATGGTTCTTGTATTAGTCGTAGTTCACTAAAGAAAATGTCTCGGATTGCTTTTGAAAAACTCCTAACGTCACTAGCCCAAAGGCAAGATGTGACCTTTTTATTACATAATGAGAATCATTTATTATCTTACAATGTATCTTAAAGTCACAGACAAAATGCCACTTTGATAATTGCTTTCAATTAGCTTTGAGCATAGCATACATTCATAAAATGTCTTCTCTAATTTAGACTTGAATTAGAGAAAATTGCAGACATAATCTACTTTAAGGTTGTCTCATTTAAGGTGATTCGTAGTTCTATATCAAAGAAATCAAAACGGGTGGTTTTAGAGCAGTATTACAAAGTGTTTTAAGTAGTCTTTTCAATATTTGAGTCTATTCTCTTAAGAATTAATTAACAAATTAGAATGCTAGTTCATCTTTTTGGACCTTTTCTTGTGTATTAACTTTATACTTTTTGTTAACTTTATACTTTTTGTTTTGTATACTTTATACTTTTTGTTTATACTTTTTGTTAGCTGTTTTGAAATTAAATACTGTCCTGTGGTAAAAGAGTACAGCTTGATTAGATGTATAAATAAAGACATAGCTTATATCTTAATAATAGGCAACAGCTTGGTCTGTCAGCATGTATGTTCTTTCCAACTTTTAAATTCTTCCTCAACAGCAAGCAATAAATCCCACACTCAAAAAGTAAGATTGTATATTGGCATATATTTTATTGCATGTGTTTATTAACTTTTTCTTGCGTATATTTGAAATTATTTGTGGAAAAATGATTATGCATAGATTGGTCTACTGTGTATGGAACATCATTTGTAAAAAAACCCAGGTATGTTCCTTTCATCTTAGATTAAATGATGCAGGTCTGGAAGTTTATATACAAAGATAAATCAGGCATCTCAGATAGATAGCTAGAACCAAACTAGCTCAAAGGATAACTCTTTTTTTCTTCTTTCTTCCCCAGATAAAAATTACTCACAAGAACCAAGCCCCCATGTTGATGGGACCGCCTCCAAAAACCGGTCTTTTCTCTTCTATCATCAAAAGAACAAGGAACCACAGCAAGGAATGAGCCTATGTAGTTTAGTTAAAAAAAAAAAATAAATAGCTTTGTTGGGCTTTGTAATATTTATGCTGGAAATCTTTCAAGAATTTTAGAATATCTTCTATTTGCAAAATCTTGGAATTTGGTTTAACTGTTCTGTAGCTGAGCTGATGTAAAACTATGCTACTAGAAAAAAATGTTGTCACAGTTTTGTAGGCATTTTGCATGATGAAAGCAGATGTTTACATACAGTGATACAGCACATTTTTTGTTGCATGCGTTACCATTTACTAATCTATGGGCTAATTCTGCCATGGAATACGGGAAGACAATGTCATGGATAATTTGATTTTCTCTCTTTTCTGTTTCAGCTTTTTCTACTACAATAACCATATGCCATAAGTTCAGTAGTATCTCTTCAATCAAACATCTTTACATGAATAGTCAATCTGACCTGTTTCAGAGTAAAATCATTGCAGGTCTCATTAACCTGTGTTTTTGGTTTATCATTTCTTTCTACCCTGAGAATATTTTTATTCAACTAAGTGTTAAAATCGTGTAACTTATTCTGATAACTCCTATGTACATGAGTAACTGTACCTGCTGAAAACATCTAACAATATGCGCAGTATTCAAATGATCATGATTGTTCTTGTGTAAGTTTTTGTTAAGATTACAAGTTGATGAAAGTTTGAGCAAAACCTATGGGACTTAGAAGATCATGCTGAGTGAAGACAATAATACTTGCAAAACTAACCATCAGTGTTTGTTGAAACCCTAGAATTATTTTCATGAGCAATACATCTCTGTAACATGGCAAACTTTAAATCATTTTCCACATTGACCAATAGAATAGTGCATATGCACACAAATAACCAAAGCTCATGCCTAATTAAAGTGCATTTCCCACCAAAGATTTAGTGAAGGATGCTTCAGAGAAATGGCTTAATGCATAATTAATCAAACTCACTGGAGTAAACTCACTTCTGAAAATTTACAGTTCTTTTGATTGCATTGTCAATGTTCAGACAAATGTTGGGGTAGGGAAAAACATTAAATTAATTTCAAGTAAATGCACACTTTTCATTTGTTTCATAAGTTGATTGACATAGTAACATATGCTAAATACTGAGACATAGATAAGAACTCTAAATATTAGAAAATTAAACTTATATTTTTTCTGTCATAATAATTTATAAATTTATGCCATTTGTAATTACCCATCCCTTAAGTTAATCTCTCAAAGAAATGATGAACTGTTGTCTATTACCCTTTTGTAGTCTGCTATCTGGAATCCAAACATTTCTTGTCATAAATTTTAGTGAGGCAGTTGATCAGGTTTTAACTTTCTTAGCTCTCTGAGAGACTTCCTAACAGCTTAGAAATCATAATACAGGGATTTGTCTGAGATTTGCACAGAACTGTCTAATGTTGAAAGGAAGTCAAAGAATGGCAAATTTTTTCAGTCTTGCACATAAACAATCTCAAACAAAACTTTTTGTGCAGTATTAACATTGTTCTTTGTTCAGAGTGAGCTGCTTCTCAGCTCTGCATGTCTTAAGTTCTCAGAGATTTCATAAAAAAAAACAAGGAAAAAATAAAACTTTGCTTGAAATGCATGATTTCCCATTTTTATCCAGACTTTAAAATGTTAATTATTTATTAAATCTATTTTTCTATTGATTCAGTCATCCATTTTAAATATAATACTTCATCATACTGTGGTGCACGGTACTGTGCATGTATTTAAATAAAGTTACAATCATTTGTTCCTCAGTACAAGAATTCAACAGGGTCCTAATTTATATAATAGACATTAAAATAAAAGTCAGTATATAGTTGGTAAGGATTATGTCTTTGAAATATACAGTCTATGTTCTGTAAACATTAGGAGGTAAATGCCAATTAATGTTTTGTTCAGCATTAGGTAGAAAAATATGAAGGTGATTATTTGCTAAAATTAAGATCTTGTAATTCACCATTCTTGGGTCCAGTGGTGTTGCCATTTACAGTTACCATAGGAGTAAACTAGTATTTTTCCTGTGCATTGCAAACACACACACACACAGAAGCATTTGATGCACTGAACTACAAACATGCATAAGCATAAGGCAAAGGTTATTTGCAAAAAGAAGGAATTTGCTGATATATTATTACGTAAAGTGTATATTGGTTTTATGAAATTATGGTTACAGGTGATAAATATTTTCACATAACTTGACTTAGGATTTTCTACCAATGCTCTCAACTTTTTGTGGCAAAAATGTGTTTAACAACAATATATAATGTGTTCTCTATGATTATCTCATGAACATTGTAACTCTGAAAACAAATAAAATTATACATAAGCTATTACTTAATAATGTATGCAATTTTAAATGTGTCAGTCTGTGATAGCAAGTTGGTCACAACACACTTCTTGTATGTAAAGAGGGATAGATGAGTCCATGGCATCAGAATTACATACAATTCTAAATAGACATATAAAAAGTAAATCAGATCTGCTGGTCGGTGTGTATAAATTCTCACTGCAACAAAATACAACAGAGCAGCCATTATACTGAATTAACAGTTCTCATAGCAGAGACTGCCTTACTATTAAATCTTGGTTGTTTGGGTTTTTTTAGCAAGGCCTCTTATAATTTAAAACCATTCTCTGGCTGAAAGTATTGATGGTGAAGAGAAAATCTTAAGAGTACATAAAACAGAGTATGAAAAGAGAATGGTTGATTTAATGAAAGAAACTTAAAAAGTGAAGATTCTTTTCTTCACTTCAGTATGCACAGAACTAATATGAACTTATTCATTGATGTAAGAAGTGAAACAAAGAATATAGGCATATATCTACATACAGCTGAAATAGATGCACTGTTCTTAGGTTGACTGAAGAGGATATCTGTAAACCTTCTACTCTTTACAATGAAGCATTCCTTAAGGCTTCATTAATGACATTTGCAATGTAAATGACAATTAGGATATATAGGTATTAAATGTGACACTAGATTTGCAAATCTTTGATCATTGTGTGTCAACTGGGCAATGTGCTGACAAAAGAACATGATGTCTCAGGAAAAATCTTTAACTTCTGATACTGGTCAGAGTCTCTCATTTCTCATGAGTTCCTGTTAAAAAGAAGTGGAAGAAGAATTTATTGCAGAGACTAATAGAGAATTAGTGTTTCCAGTACTTGTAAGATATTTGTATGCAAATCATCACAGTCGTTTAAAGCTAGGGGTGAGACCTCATGATTTAGGCTTGTTGGTGTGCATATGTGTGTGTTCATGCCAGACCAGCTAACCTGCTGGTACGCTCAGGACTGGTAAGACAGGAAATATTTAGTTTCTGAAACAGGAGTAGACTTTCTACTACATTTGCTCACTCTTACCGTATCTTAATCTTCTCTAGGATTGCATGTACATCACAACAATGACTAGCTAATATCCAAAATTATTAAAGGCAAATAAAGTTACAGATTTCAACATGTTTCAGAATATCAGTGTAAGAAGGAATATAGTCAGCTGTGGTACGAAAGGCAGAAAAATACCTTTTTTTATTTTTCTAAATCTTTAGGTTACCATTTGTTTGCCAAGTTTTCAGCATTTTAGTGATTATTAGTGATTTACGGTACTAGTGGTATTTTACAAGTTACTGCCTTCAATCCCAACTGGCTTCTGGGGCTTGTGACTTTGAGGCAGACCATAGCAAGACCAAGACTTTCTGGGAAGCAGACACTTCCTCACCTCTCTGTAGGAGTGACTAGGGAGAATAACTACAAAATGGAAAAAAAAAAATCAGGAAGAATTATCTCTAGACAAGGAAGCAGGAGAAGATCAGAGAACTCTGCTATGGAATGAGAAAGCAGATGCTCAAAGTGAAGCATGATGCAGTGGCACCCACAAAAATGGTTGTGTGGGACCTGGGTGGACAGATGAAGGCACTCAGGGCTAATGAGCAGCAATGAGCTAGATAAATGGGTTAATTACACCTATCAACAGAGCCTTTCCATTTAAGGCCAAAGGAGGAAAGTAGTATTTCCTTGCTTTGAGGGCACAAAGACCCAGAGAAATTTGAGCTGAAGTACACAATGCAACCGAGCCCTTCACAGGATGTGAGAAAGACTTGCAGGCAAAGGGGAGCTGAATGAGTGCCATAAGAAGCCAAAGGACTTTCCAGAACTTTATCTATTTCTTTCATACCCTGAAAAAAAAAAAAAAAAAAGAAGAAAATTTGCCTTTGCAAAACAGCAGTTTGCCAGGCTACTAAGTGGTTAGCCTGAAAATAAATAAATAGTCTAGAAAGCTGAGGTGGGCCAGAGGAGCACAGCTCAATGTTTTATGCAAGAGCGGTGAAGAACGTGTCAGCCTGTTGTCAGCTAATTGCTGCTTGTCTCCAGCTCCATCAGGTCTGAAAGCATTCTGTTTTCTCTCTGTCCATAAGGAAGGAAACTTCTTGTGGTCCTGCTGAGGTGAGTAAAAGCCTTACTGTAGCCCTGGCTGGAAAATGAATAAAACATGGGCGAGACCTGGAAGCTGTTAATGAGAAATAAAGTAATAGCTTAAAGTCTGTGGCATGTGAGGCTCTGAGGGTGTGCTGTGCAGCAACGACTGAGGCAGAAACTGTCCTCATGTCTGTCAGGGTTTGCTGATGTCTGCCCAACCTGGGCTTGTGCTGTGGGAGCCTGATGGCTCTTATTCCTCGTTTTTGTTCAGACTATGGATTTTCAGTTGATTTTGAAATAAGGGGATTTGACCTTTTCTGATTTGCGTGTGTGATTTACGGAGCTTTTCCATTATTAGGTTCTCTTAATTTTACAAATACCTCTGAGGAAGAGAACCTTCTCTATGACCATTGACTTCCATTATGTGAAACTGCCTGACAGCTTAGAACTATAAATAGACAACAATACTTCTAGGCATCTAGAGTCTGGGTATGGTGATATTTGGAGGCTGCTTTCTTCCCTTTCTAATTCATGGTACAAAGACACTCACTGAAAAGCACCTCAGGGTTCTCTTCATATGTGGCTCATATAGAGTAAGTGATAATCATCAGGCTTTGTTACTTATAGAAAGGGGGTTGTTGATGTTGAGACATCAACATAGCTGTGCTGATGGTAAAGAAGCAGCTTTAGGTGAGGTGCCCAGTCTAATAAGCATGGAAAATTATTTACTGGGTCTGAGTGAGAAGGAAAGATCTTGAAGTTTTCAGGTCAATTTTTGTTCTAGTGTTGATATGAGAATCATATCTGCTGCTGATGGACCTCTTTGAAATAAACTTTTGGTTGGTTGTTTTTTACCTAGGGTGAAATTTGCATGCTGTGAAGGAACACAGAAGTTTGCATTAATAAGCTTTTTTGGACAGGGAAGTGAACACTTCTTACTCTTTTGGTGAAAACCATCTTTATGAGCCAAGTTGTGCCAGCTAATAATTGTGAATTTTCAGGGCTGTCGTCTATTTACATTAAATATACAAAAAAAAGCTCAGGCTACCAAACCACATGATAACAACTGTTCTTTAGACTATTTGTACCTGCAGAGAGAGATTGATGATAGCTCTGTCCCTTGGTGAGGTGGACATTGCAACATGAACATTGATGCTGTAACTTCTGCCCAGCCATGAGATTAGCTGTTGCAAAGGATGTGGTGTAGGGTTTGTCAGTGTGATGGTTTCTTCTTTTGTTGGGTTTCTGAGTAAATATGAATGCGTTCTAAACCTCTCTTTTTATCCTAAAATGATAAGAACTCAAACTTTGATTCAGACAGATATAAAATATGTTTATTGTACACACATATGTAAGCAAGCCAATGCAGGAAGATCTATTCCATCTAAATTGAATTTTACTTCCATATGTTGAAATTCAGTCCTATTATTCAAGAAAAAAAAGAAAACTTGTTAATTTGGGTAGCTTGAAAAAATTTGGGTGGGAAATGGGTGTGTTGGGCTTTTCTTCTCAGTAGTAGGACCTTGTTACAACAATATATACATATAGATTAAGGAACTTTTACCTCATTGATATCAATGACTGTTTTCTTTGACTATAATCTAAATACTGATGGGATTTTCTTGTTGTTTGTTTTGCTGTGTTGTTTAGGGCTTTTTCTGGAAAACTAGGTAAATCTTTCTTTTAATGTTTCAATACAAATAGTTTACAAGAAGCTTTGAAAGATTTGGTCCAGCTGCCTGATTTACAAATTCTAAGCTTGGACTGAGATGCAAATTCAGGCCGTCATACTTTGTCAGTAGTGCTGGTCAAAAATTACTTAATCTCTGTTTCATCAAAGTTCATTAAATTGTGTGGAGGAACCTGCCTTCCCTAATCTGCCAGTTTTTTTCACTGGATTCCCATTTCAGAGCAAAATAAGACTTACTTTTTAAATGTCAAAATATTTTGTCTTTGGATGTTAAAAGGAAATGTAAAGTTTTGTTTGAGTCATTATTTTTGGTTCATTAATGTAGTGATTAGCATTGTAGTATAACTGACTTTTCACTTTAAAAAGTAAAATGTGGATAAAATTATGCTATTTTTAATTCACTACAAACATAATCATTTCCTTTAAGAAAATTTTTTAATTCTTGTATTTGTTCAAGATCCTGCAATGAAACTTTCAACCTTTGTGCCTCTACAGTTGATAGCAGAGTAAAAGGCTGCCCATCAAATTCTAGTATTTATTTAAAATACCTGCATTTTTGGTATTCCAATAGGTTCACATCTCCTAAGTGTTACATTCCAGGAGTTGCTTTTTCATTGTTTCTCTTTTTTCAGATTAATTTGTCAGTACAAGTCTACATGGTTACTGAACAAAGAAGGAAAATTAAGTTATTAAGTTGTTATTATTAAGTTATCCTAATTATTATAAAATAAGTGACTCACAGGACAATATTTTAGAGTAGGCATTGTAAAACTAGTTATTGACAAGGCAGATATTATGCTTGTTTTTATTCTAAGGTACAGAAGACACTGTAACTTAATTGAAAATAACCATTCAATCATGTTGATCAGGCATCTGTATGTCACTGTAATTCTCAAAATCCTGTGGTCTTTAATGCCTCTCAGTCTTTTAGGTGAATTATCAGCTACTACTGTGTGCTAAATAATCTGAACTCTTTTTACATCAAAGTTACCCAAAACATGTACACTGTCTGAAGTTTTGAAATCTTCTTATTGGCCACTGTACCTTTATCACTAAGTACTCTCTACCCAATGTCTAACCCCATTGATACTATGTTAAACTTCTTGCTGTGATAATCATCTGTCTTATTTTTATGATCTTGGAACACAGGTTAGTGGACTGCATGATGTTAATGGGGCTTTAAGAAAATGTTACATTTCATTGGCACAAGATAAGGTTCCTTTCTTATGGGAGTCCTGTTACCTTTTAAGATATAACAACTTTCTCTGTCAAAGAGTTGAGATATTAGTCTGTGTGAAATGATTTATAGTTTTTCCTTGGCTTGCCTGCTGAATCTTAGGCAAAAAAATAAATCTTATGGCAGATGCCAATTGTTTCCTTTTGTTATGCATGTAGAAATATGTGTTACCACGAGAGCTAGTGAAAGCATTCAGATATAACCAGAAAAGCTGTGCTGACGACAGAGTAGTGCTCAGTGCCTGGAGTCAGACTCACACAGGCAGAATTTGAAACATACAGAAAAGGGTTAAACTCCCTTTATTCGTTTCTAGGGTGACTTCTGTCTAAAAATGCAGGAGTACAAGTAGGTATTAAATACGTCTGTAGCTTGCCACTGCTAATGCTCATATGTCTGCACAATATTTCTGCTGTTTTCTTATCTCAGATATAGCACGAATGGTAACTTTTAACTATTTCTACTGTGTGCTTCCTCTACAAAGTACAGTGCAATAGCCCAGCATAAAAGCAGATTTTAATAAGTGCAGTAAAAAAATGTTTTAAGGAACCCAAGATACCTTCTGGTCCAACATCATAGGACATAAAGGGATTTGCAGGAAAAAAAAAATCACATAATTCCAATTCTGCCTATTCTCAGTAAAAGTTTGCAACACAGGACTTCTATCAAAATTACAATGTCATTTGTTGTTTCGTTCTAGCTTGTTCACAATGAATTTGGAGAGTTCCTATGATATGATCCTTATCAGAATATGCAGCCATGATTGCCTAAGGGAGTATTGAGATCTGGTTCCCCTTACACGTGTGCCATGCTATTTCTGCTACACCAGTGAGGATCCCTTGAGAGCATTAAAGTCCTAATGTAGAATGTGATATTAAAGCAAAGTTTTGGAGATTATGATTGAAATATAGCCTTGGTTGAGACAATGTAAACTGAAATTAAGGATGTGGATATGAAGTCTCAACTCCACTGAAATCCTTGGTTTGCCATTGCAAACACAGAGCCTGGGTTTTATTCCTGCCATCTTATGGTAGGGCTAGGAACCTCCTTCCTGTCCCAGTTAAAATGTCTGCGAAGAAGCTCAAGTAAGAGATTGAGAAGTTATGTGCATTCATACATCTGTAAAAACCCACTGAATGGTTGCACCTGCAAAGTTTCTCCACACTATTAGCCTTGAAATGAGGTCACCAGGTCTCTTCCTTTCAGCAGAGTGCTCGTTTACCTTTCTCACTCTTCTGTGTCCTTAGCAATCCTGTATTTCTGTCTCCAACAGCATTAGCTTCAATATGCTGTATTAGAATATGTTTTCATCTACACAGTTCTGTAGGTTGGTGGTTAGGCACTAGGCTGAGAAATGGAAATTTTTAATTTCTCAGGTTAAGGAACAAATCAGACTCCGGTTTTCTAGCAAACACTGTTCGTGCTATAAGCAATGTTATAAGAGAGTCCTGCTCAGTTAAGGACCTGTCTTAAACTCCACCCTCTGAATCTCAAAGGCGTGAGAATTTTCAAGCTCCAACTAGGTGGAGTTCACACATCACTGTTTTATTTTGCATCTGCCAATTCATATGTAAATTTTATGGATTCATGTGTAACTGTGCCTCTTCTCACTATTTGGAGCCTTAAAAATTTACCCTTAATGTTTGAATCACCCTGCTGGGGTAATGTAACACCAAAATGAGTATGAATGAATAAATAGTTGCTTTGAACCCAGCTTTTAGGACTTCACCAGAATGTTGACTTGGTAACAAATTCTGTGCTGTTGCCTTAAGAGGCCCTGACACGGTGCTGCAAAAACCAAGTCTATGTACAGCATAACACAACCCACTCCTAATTATTTCTGCCTAAAGTAGCTGCTGCTGTTGGATTTCTTGTCTTTCATGCTTAAAACAGCAGTGACGCAGTAGTGAGTCAGGCCTTTGCCAGTGCTTAAATACCAGGGCTAGGTGCTATATAAAAACATTTAATTTTTTTTTTTCTAAAAGCTGGTATGTGTGTAAACCTTGAATAGGATGTCATAGGTCCAAGGTATGCAAATGGTGTACAAAGAGTACATATTCAACCTCCTACCTTTGCATACTGCTTTTTGTTTTTACTATCAGCTAATGTCTGTGTATTCTGACTTCTGTTTTGTAATTTTTTTGTCACCCACTGCACACCTTCAAGCTTGCTCTGTCTTATGTATAAAGCCAATCTAATAGCTCATTTTAGTGTTACTAAAATGTTAATCAGCAGTTAGTATAAAGCAGCATATTAAAACATCAAATAGAAAGATTTTGTGGCACTTTTTATTCATAACTAAAATTGAATTTTCTAAAAATTGCTAGTCTTATTCCTTAAAAAAATGTTGCATGTAGAACTATAAAAATATTTTAAGTTAACTCATTGTTCTAATCTAATGGTAAAGAAAGGCTGAGAATACTTATTTGAAGCAATAATTTAATTGTTATGTGACAATACTGAACATAGAGAAGATACAAGGTTCTTGTCCTTATTTATTTGATTTCCATTATTTCTCTGTTTGATTCAGATGTTGCCATGCATGCCATTAAGCTGGACTTCTGCTTAGCAGTTCTTTGATTTCTGGCTCATCACTGTTCCCTCTTAATCTTCAGTCATAAAATAATAACTGATTGTCTTAATTTTCCTCAATCTTTGAAGTTTTTGTTTGTTTTCCCATCACTTTGTTTTCCATCTGCTAGTTTGCTTCCTTTGCTTTGTTCAAACACTTCTAATTAGAAGTACTTGTTATTTTGATCTGAGTCACAGCCCTTGTAAATTTTCTTTGCTATTCAGATCCATTCAGAGTTCACCTCTAAAGGATCCTTGGTCTGTCAGTTCACAATCTTATCTTCTCTCAGGAACCATTCTCAGAATGTTTTCTTCCCTGACACCCTGCCCCCACTTCCCTTCCTTTCCTTGTTACATTAGGCACAGGTTATTTGTCTTTACTTATGAGGCCTTTAGTGGCTTACCTCTACCTTGACAAAAAGTATTTTTATGTCTATGCCTAAAAACATTTAATGTTGAGATGTCTCATTTCATAAAATCATTTTGATCGAAAGGCAAATGCTTATTCATATTATCTACATCCAATCAAGTCATGGCAATATTCTTTAGCCAGTAGTTCTAGATTTTAAAGCAAATATTTTGGCAATTTTAGCGTATTTAATACACAATCAAAATTCCTATGGAAATGTCTACAAAGGTACTCCATTACCTTCCTTCAAATACTTCCTTCAACTATTTACAAAAAGACCATGTTGTAACTATTACCACAGAAATCAGAACCTGTTGTCTTTCATATTCCTACATATCTGTACTTGACAGCTTTTAAATTACAAGCTTGCTCCTAGGGATGGGGGGAAGGGAACTCCACGTTCTGTGGTGTTAGAGCATCTCGCTCAATAGGAGTTCTGCTCCACTACTACATCATTTAAATGGTAGGCCAACAGAGATATATCTATGTAATTTTGTGTTGGCAGATGGATTTATAGCCCACTGATGATTACATTCCATGTC
Source organism: Promerops cafer (assembly GCA_013398275.1). NCBI lineage: Eukaryota > Metazoa > Chordata > Aves > Passeriformes > Nectariniidae > Promerops > Promerops cafer. Next base: position 1,908,449 of record VZSE01005451.1, on the reverse strand, counting down.
CCATCTGTACATGATCTGCAGGAAACATGAACCCAGCTAGAAGATTTACTGTGTCTCAGTTTTAACTTACTGTTTTCAAACTTTCATCATTCATTCTCTCTTCTGTTGGTCAAAACCAACAATCACCATGTAACTTGGTTATATGGAGATTTCACTTCTTCCCACTGCATTCTCCCCACAAATAGAAGAAACTATACAATCTTTGTCTCACAAGGCCCTGTTGGTGTGCTTCTTTAAAATCTTAAATGCCCCCTGCCTAAAAAAAGGAATAAAAAAGGTGTGACAGACACACGTAATCCCAGATCCAGCAACACTGGAGACTTTTTAGGAAGATGCTGAATAGACCAAGTTTGCATGCTTCCTTTCTCTCCTGCATATCCCAGGGACGTTGGCCTTGTGAAATTTTCTAACATTTAATTGATTTGCCAGTGATCTGATTCAGGATCAGAAAGAAAGATGCGAAAACACTTGGTCTGGATTTTGACTTGAATTTTCAGGTAAAATACCCTGTGATATGGGCATGCAAGCTTAGAACTTGAAGGCTAAGTCTGACTACCTGAGGTCACAAAGAGAGATTCCTGGCCTAAAGTGCTTCCCTAGACAGGGTGGCTACAGTGAGGGAATGGATCACATACTCCTCTCTCAATATGCTTTATTTATTTTATCTGCTATCTACTTTCTGTGACTTGTTTCACTTCCATTCCTCCAGTGAGAAGCTGCATTGCTAAAGCTCATTCCATAACTTCAGTGGGGGAAGTTGCAAGAATAAAGAAGTATATGTATTAAAAATGAAGAGAAATAACAAAATGCAGAGTTTGTCATAACTTCCAGTAAGCTACTTCAGTTTTGTTGCCCCTGCCTGTTATTTCCCCTTGGTGTTCACCCAGGCAAGATGTTTTCAGGGATAAAAGAGAGAACGTAAGATTACTCAGAGTCAGGGGAAATTAATGTGTTATTTGCAACAGAGGTGAAGTTCAGTGTATTATATAGAAGGTAGCTTTAATTAAAACCTCTGTTTCAGAAATAAAATAAGTAGGTTGAATTCCAGGTGAAAGAAAGGGGGTGGGGGGAATAAAGGTTGCATTCTCTTTCCTTTTTGCTGTTTTAGAGGCTGCCTGCAAGCTGAGGGCACTCCCTGTGCCAGGCTTTGTCACAGGCTCTGCAGGCAGGTGAGGGGAACACGCTACAGCCTCCTGGATCAGAAGCCTTTTCAATAGCCCTGGTTTCTGCAGCCTTCCCAGTCTCCTTTATGAAGCAAGCACTGGTCTTAAATCTACATAATAATGGTGACCCCATCCCCTCTCTAATGTGGCCCACTGGCCTGACACCTTTTAATAAAACTTAGGAAAAGTATTTAAGAGTAGTTAAAAGATTACTCATATTTTGTGCCTTCTTGGACAAATCTTTTCAGTGTGTTTTCATCACTGTCTCTAGCTGCACACCTTGCCTCTTCGTTTTCCTGTACAGCTAATTCTTCTCCTAGATCTTCAGACCTTCTTAATATAAGAGCTAAAATTTCAAAGAACTTACTGTATAGTATTTCTTTACAATATATTTTTTGTCAGGGAGATGGATATGTTTCACATTCCACCCCTTTGCTGACCAGATAGTATGCACAGAGAAAGCTAAGTACTAAAAGGATTAAATGTTTTACTCCTCCCAAGATATATTTATTTTATTTGTTGCAGTCTGTTCCCTGAATGAACATATAGAAGAAATAGCTCTATTGCTGTCTTGTGCATTTCCTTTGCAGAAATGCCAACATTTGGACTGGAATTTCATTCATTGTAATGCAATTTCACATCAGCTAAATTGTTCTAGATTTTACATGTGATTAGAACACAGCCTGGAAGGTTGGTTAAAGATCAGGATAAGGAATTGTTCTGAGAAGTATTTAAGGCTGCCTCATCTGGTTTGACTCTACAGCCATCAATGTGTTTTACAGATGTAAGGAATTTGAGATGCTGTTAGCTGTCCTGACAATGGTGTTCTTACTGCCTCGAGTTGTCATTCCTTTCAGCAGCAGTATGAATTGCAAAGTCTGGCTCCAGTCCCCAAGGGAACCTACCTATTTTGGAGGAGATCTTTAATTCAGCAAAATTGTCTTTAAGAGGCAAAACTTTCTCAACTCTGTAGAGAATTATTTATCAGTTATGTCAGAAGTGCTTTAGTAAAGCAAAGAGAGTGAACTGGTGTTAAATGTGTGACTTCCATTTTTAAAATAAATAACTAGCTCTTACAAAAAGGTTTTCATTCTGTATGTTAGACAAGAAAAATCCAAATGAAACTTTTGAATTTTTTTCTTTTATTTGCATTAGAATTATAAAATTATTTGCTTTTTATTTTAGAAAATGAACTTTTGAGAGAGTTCTCAAATCCTCATTGAGAACTTGTTTAACTCTTACTCAGTTCATGTTGGGTGATGTTGTGGTCTCACCACTACTATGTTTGAAGTTTTCAGTTTAGTCCAAAGGGGGACTTCTTGATAATGTACACAGGGTGCAAGCTTATTTGAGGTTTGCTTGAGGAAGAGATTCAAGAACTTGACTGAAGGTTTTGAAAACTGACTAATAGTTTACAGAAAGGGCATTATCAAGACAGCTCTTTTCAATGAACAGAACAAAAAAGCTATAGCCTGCAAAACCCACAAGTCAAGACTGGTTTTGTCAATCAAACTCCTACTTCACCACAGGCAGCTATGACTCGGGACCTAACCTGAGATGTGTGACTTTGCTTGTTCTTTTACTCCCTGAGTGCATTTGTTCACTTACTGCCATGCAGATAATGCATTGCATTTCACAGCACAGCAAGTTTAATCAGCACGTGTCATCATTAATTTGTACCGATACGCACTGATGGACAGGGTTTTCCAGGAGCATGACTAGCTGTTTATCAAACAATCATCAGTTCTGGAGAAGAGCTGGTGCAATCCCCCTGTTGTTTTACAGCATCTGCTTTATCATCTGCTCACAGGAGTACCTTTTTTTCCACTCCTTCTCTGGGTTTCCCTTTGTAGCTGTCACTTGTAGACAGCTTCATTTATTTCTGCTGCTTTCTAATTCCTTTAGGAGAGATGTCTAAAAGATGTGCTTGATTTATGGAAACATGTTGTGTAACTGAAATGGTTAATGATGGCAAGACAAGACTAAATACCACAATCTGCATTTGATTTCTGAGGTTTTCCTGTTATTTACCAAGTGTCTCTTTGAGTACCATAAATAATTTACAGTTCAAAGTGAATAATTCTAAGTGCTAAAAAGCCAAATTCACATTTATTTCATTTGCTAATGTTTTCACAATATAACAAAAAGCATAACCCCCCCCTCACTGCTCTATAGTTTAACAAAAGAGCTGTTAGATTAGCACAGTAACTCCAAAGGACTCTCATAACAGTAGGTTAAGGAGAGGTATCAGTTCTTCAGTCTTGTAGTCTCTACTATGGTAAAATTCTAACTCCAAATACCAAGAATTTCACCTGACAAAAGACACCAGGGTCAAGCTTTTAGCATGCAAAACTTATCTCACAAGTGCACTGTTTTGTTGCTTTAAAGAATTTAACAGTGGGAATGACTCTGAAAGCTAATCCTACGAATGATTTAATTTTATTTGGACATATTGTGACTTGTCTGTAATAGGTAGAAGTAGTGCACATGACTTACACAATTAAATCATAATCACAAATACTTGAAGAAAAGATCCACAGAAATCAAAATGTTTGTCACATACGCAGTTGTGCACATAAATTTTAAACAATTCTTTCTATTCCTTTTACTGTCATATAGTCTAAGCCAAGTTAAAGGAATTTGTAGAAGCATTGACTAGTTGAACACTTCCAGTATTTTATCCAAAACATATAAGTCCTTATTTTATAATGCCTAGTTCTTTTTGAAGCTAAACATCCCAAATGTTACTGACAAGAAAAAAGAAAAAAAAAAAGGCGAAAAAAGCAGCCATTAATGATGGAGCAAAAAAAGCAAAAACTTAAACAGAACAAGAAAAGCTTACTCTTTTAAAAATTGAACTTGATATCTGTATGATGATTATCACATCGCAAGATAACTGACCTCATTAAAAGTTTTGCTGAAGGAGATCAGATCCAGTCCCTCATTTTCTGGAAAAAGATAAATACATGTTTTGTCTCACATTTAGAGACCAAACAAATCACTCTAAGGGACATCTCATTTAAGGTGAAATAAGAAATGAGCTGTATCTGAAAACTGTATCCAGTATTTGCAATCTTATATAATTTTGGTATTAGAGTATCAAATATTGACCAAAAAATTGAAATGTCTGCAGAATTTTTGTAAAGAGAGGGAAGATGTTAAGCACATGTCTGTATTCAGTTTATTCCAATAAAATATCCTTAGTACTACTAGCACTGACTTATGAAAAACTTGGCCCATCAGACGTATTTATTATCTGTCATTATTTATTCACCAGGTTTTCCTTCAGAATGATCAATGTTTCCTTTGCCTACCAAAGCTGATACAAAGGATTGCTACACTCACAGTTAAAATTAGTCTCTAACGTTTAACATTACCTAGCGACTTCACACAGCAGCGTAAAGAGTGAAGGGAAAAACAACCAATGCCCAGAAGGAATTTTAGGGGAATAGATAGTAACTCATCACATCGACATTTCGGCACTGGGGACAGGTTCAGAGTCGAGGCAAATAGGAGCAGTTGTCTCAGAGTCAGTGGAGTTGATTTATTACCAGCTGAAAGACCAGCGCTAGACCAACAATGTCCCAGCCCTGTGAAAGGACGTGCGCTATCCTCGGTGAATACCAATGGGGTGGGCCTTTTCAATGGGCCTGAGTGGACGTTTTGTACGTCTGTGTGATTTGGCAAGAGGTTCATTTTCTGAAGCCTGAAACGATTTGCAAATTTGGAGGAAGAATCCGACCAGACGAAGGGAGGGGGGAAAGAAAAAAGAAAAAGAGGCCAAGATTTTTGGTAGATGAAACCATAGGGACAGAGTGTCTGTGCTACCCTTCTAGCAAGTGAGATGGAGCTAAGGGCACTTCCACTGCAAGTACCAGCCTAAAACTATGTCCACATTATGGGACTTGTGCCCTCACTCTCCAGTTTTTAAGAGCTTTCTCTAATATGGTACCTGGTATACTTCGAACATACTTTGGAGCAAGCCCAGATTTTTTTTGGGAAGGAATGAGTAGATAGACTGTTTCATGGGAAGGAATAACTGCCTCAGGACAAGGACTTGGATCTCTCTCTGAATTGATAGGTTTCACTGAATTTGTATTTGACAACTGAAGAAATGATGGATTTTGTGGCAGGCTAAGAAGGTGCTTTGTACCAAGCCTCCAACTTTAACTCTCAGGACCCTCCATTTCCTCCAGAACTGTCAAGGACGAGTGCAGAGAGATGCAGGAGAGGAGCAAACTGGCTGTGATGCATTGGACACTTAGGTTGCAAGCACTCAGCCTCAGTTCAAGTACTCTAGGCATAGAATGAGATTCTTAAGCAGTATATTTCATGTAGCTGTTGATAAATAGTTTTCTTACATGTATTTGATGCCACTGTCCTTCATGATACCTTAGTTTACCTTAGAAACTGCAGTGTGGGAAGTGGGAAAGTATTGCTTGTGAAACAGTTACTTCAGCTTTTTAATGAGTTGTTTGTCAGCATTTCACAAGAGACTTGCAGATTATTGAATCTTTTTCCAGCTGACACCATTTAGCAAAAGAATAATCTTTCAAGAAATATAAAAATATAGCTATATACATAAGCATATTTATGAACCAGAGACAGCTATGAATGTAGTAGTTATAAATTAAATGTAACAGCTAATTAAGAGGTGCAGTTTCAATGAATAGAACTATGGATTTGGTCTTTAAATCCAAATTTTCCTCCATTTAAATTAATCATTATTGCATTGATACTGCCTTAATAACTAAGGATGCAAAGCAAAAGCAAGAGAGGGACAGTGTAAAATGCCAGAAATCTTGGAGCTGTATATTCAAACTGAAATGTAGTTACAACTGCAGGCAGCTTTAATGATAATGTTAATTGTCTCCCCTCCCCCATCCCTCCAGCCTCCCCATCTCTGCTAACATTCAAATCCACTATTTCTTCTGGATTTCATTTGGCAGTCACATCCCACTCAATATGAAGGCGTGTAAAAGAGAAAAATCAGTCTGCTAGCATACTATATTGGACCCAATTTCTTACTCATCTCATGGCACCAAGACTTCTTTTATCTGCAGGAATGCCAACTGATAGAGCAAATGACAGATGAAGCAGTCACTTGCAACAGTTTGGCTACAGAATTAGGGATACTTTTTTTCCCCATTGTGAAATGCCCTTTGGTACTGGCAAAAAAACTCCAACAAACCAACACAAAAACAACAAAAACAAAAAAAAAAGCTTGAAAAATCGGCAACATTTTCAAAGGCATCCAAATTAATTAGCATCCAGATCTCACATTCCTTTGTACCATTGCATGAGAGCTCCACATTTATTTTTCCTAGATACACAAATTGTTGAAACTCACCAGTTACTGACTTGTTAAGGAGAGAAGTGTCCTTACTTTCTGAAAGGCTAAAATTACTCTTAAGTTTTCTAGTTCATCAATATGTAGAATGCCGTGGGAAGATAGACAATTTTTTTGAAAGGTAGTAGCAATGTATTTTGATCTTGTCCTGTCTTAAATCCTATTATTTTTATTCAAAAGGTTTCCCACTTAACATTTTTAGGATTTCTGATCTTCTCAATTCTTTGTGAATTCTTTTGAAATATCCTTGGACAAAACCAAAAATTAGAATCACAAAATAATTTACATATATACGTCTCAAGATCATCAGGTCTTAGCCTCTTGCTTAAACCAGTCTTGCAGGCCTAATGTCTCTGAGGTTAGACAAAGGCCTTGTCCAGTTGAGTTTGGACTATGTCCAAGAGTAGAGATTCTAGTTTGTCTCTACTACAATGTCTGACCACTGTCCTGGGGAAGATCTCTTCCTAGTGTGGATCTCTTTCCTAACTGGAAATTCCCTTCCTGCAAAATACGTCTATTGCCTGTTCTCTTCTCCACTGGTTAAACTGATCAATCTGCAGTGACCCAGATCTGCCCTTCCTGAAAACAGGTGTGACACCTGCTTGTCTCCATTCCTCAGAGAGCTCCCACACATGCTAGTCTATTCAGTCACTGACAAAGTGTGTCTCAGTGAAACTTACTGGCTCCCTCAGCTGCCTCTGAAGGTCAGTCTGGTTCCATGGATCTGCATGCTAAATTTGCTTTGAGTCTTCAATTCTTCATATTAACACAAATTATACATGTGCCAGTGTTGTTCCCCAGGATTAGGGGCTGAAAGAAGCCTTTACAAGTTACAGCAAAGCAAAGCAGACATCATGTTCCTCATCCTTTTCTTGTCCTCTGTCATTAAGTTCTCTGCCCCATTCAGCAGTGGGTCTACACTTAGTCTTCTGAGTTAACAATAAGTTCTTAACTGCTTCTTTTGTACCTTCGGGACAGCTGAGCTTCGGTTTTACTAATTTTACAACTGAATGCCCGAGAAATATTTTTGGGTCGCACAACATTGCTTCCAATTTCTGTACAATTCCTTTTAGCATTTGAGCTCACACAGAAGTTTCCTATTCAGGCAAGCTGGCTTCCTGTGCTTGACCTTTTGGCACATTGGAATGGACAATTCTTTTTCTTCTTCTATTGTTGAAGGTCAACCAGCTCACCTGGCCTCCTTCAAGTCAGTTGCTCATGTGATTCTGCCTACAAGTTTTACTTGACTATTTGACTTCCTCATGTCTCTCAGGATTTTAAACTCTGTCTCCTACTCAGTTCTGCCAAGGTTATCCTTAACTAATGCATTCCCAACCTGTTCTTTCTTATTTCTGAGTAGTAGCTATGCCAAGAAAGTATTACCCTCCCTGCATCTTCATTGCTTGTGCAGGAAATTTTCCCTGATGTACTCCATACATTTTGTGTGTTTGTGTTCTGAGATTTCCCTGCTCCAGCAGATATCAGTACAATTCAAGTTCTCCTTGACAAACAGAGTGTGCAGCTACAAGCCTTCTTCCAGGTTTTTCAAGAAGGCTTTTTCCATTTCATAGCAAATGGTATATCATCCATCCATTGCACCCCTCCAGCCATGGTATCACCTTCTGTCATGTCAAAGTGGGCTTGTGAATGTAGTCATAAATTATGACTGTGTCCATAACTTTTTTTTTTGTCACTGAAATGTAGAGCACAAATTCTTGTGCTGTTTGTTTGTCTACATTTGTCACCTTCTCAGAAAAATAGCTTACTCAAGTTGGAGGCTTGCTTTAAACAATCTGTGCATTCCCATGTTTAAAATTTTGCTGTCTGAAATGCAGGTTAAAGCACAGTTTTTCTGTGGTCTGCATGCCCTGAGTTTGTAGTGTAATGCAGTCTAAATTTTCTGAGTGTTGATAACTCTCCAGTGAATCTTTCGTTCTCTGACAAAAGGACCTACACGTAACTAAAGCGAGACCAGGAAAAAATACCATGGTGTCTTGTCTTGGAGGACGCACTAGGTGCCCCAGCGAGCACAGGGACCATGGCAACATAGAAGCCAAGATATGGCATTGCAGTTGGGCTCTTGCTCCAGCTTAGCCTGTACTATCTGAGGTTCCTGTCAACAAACTGTGCTATGCAGGTAAAGCTTTTGTATTTTATGTAAGTATGTATAGCCATAATAAGTATGGCTATGTTGTGTCTTGAAAAATAATACCCTCTCTTACATAATAAAAACATAAACTATAAAGACAGTGTTTTGATTTACTCAAATTTATTCTTTATCTCCACAATGAAAGAAAAAGAATTACTTTAGGTTATGTTTCACTAAATGAGAGAAAATGTTTGTTCTCCCTTGAAGAAACAAAAAGACTTTCATGCACCCATGTACATCAGAATAATTGAACTTTGAAGAAACCAGCAAATGGTGTTTTAACAATCGTGTGTTTGTTTTCCTCTTAGCAATTCTGTTGCTCAAAGATTTCACCTAGAAGTTGCTAAACATCTTAAAAGATACCTGAGTGATCTGGTGTAGCAAAAAGGCAAAGTTACTCAATTACATTGCATAGACCAGCAGTGGTCTAAAGAGCAAAAGCTGACTGCAAATCTTAATGACTGCAAGATTCACCTGTGAGCTACTAAACATACAGAACGTGTATATGTGATGTATATAATATATGGTATTTCCATATATTGGAACTCAGGGTTCTTGGACTCAAAAAAGGAAAGTCCTTATATGACCGTGCAGTCACTTGCCTGCACTGAAGTGGAAAATTCTGGTTCCAACTCAGCTCTTTGGGAATTGTCTTTTCTCTTAAATACTTCAAATAAAATGCTAAATATATCCTCAGCTTGCTAAAATTAGTGCAATCTGGTTGCTAGCAAAGGAGACAGTAGCTTGGTAGATGATTTAGACAGATGACATGTATGTGAATGATTTCTTTAAAGACAATGGATTTATCACCATTGTGACAGTAGAATATGTCTTTAGGGTTTTTTCTGTAATGGGGTTATTTTTTTTTAGAAAAATTTCACGACCCAAATTTTTGTAAGTGATCAGAAGGTACTCAGCTACTACAGACAAAATAGTAATGATTCTTTCTTCCCCTTCTGTGGAGGAAATAGCTCAATTAGCTATTTTTATTTGCTTGCTCATATGTATGAGAGAGTAGTTACCATCCATGCAGAAGTTAGGTCCAGTCAAGACAGCGAGTCTCATGAATTTCATCATCAAATGGTGTCCCTTTAACAATTCCTTGAAACAGTTTTCAGTGTCTAGGATTTATGGATTGCTGAGTTGTTGCTCAGGTTAATTTTATTTCTAGTTTTATATGTTTAAAAGACACCATGAGGACTTTGTTTGGAAAGAAATTTCCTTGCATTTCAACCAAGATTTAAAAAACATTTTTTTTTATCCTTCTCACCTTCATCTGCATGGGTTAGTTACTAAGGATGAATAGGAGCATGCATTTTCCAGCTGAGCAAAGGAACTATTTTTCATTAAAGCAGATCAAATGGGGTTCATAGACACAGATAGAAAGGTGGGTTCTGTTCATCTAACATCAGTCAAATGAAGCTGGGACTCTGGATATTTATATGTTGATAAACAACTGCAGAAGTCTGTATGTAAGTTTATAATTAGACTAATTTAATGTTTTTACCTCAATGCTGTCTTTGACCTAGGTCTTCTATTTATTACCTCTTTTATGGCAGTGGTGAGTTACTCCAGCCTGTTTCCTATTTTGAATTGGAATGCATGTTGATTCAATTGGAAATTCTGGCAAATTTTGGAGTATATAACAAAGGGGTGGCTTAGTTTTCTGAAACCTGAAGAAAGAAATGGTGAGAAAACTAGAAGAGAAGCCCCACAGACAGTGTGCAAGAGACATCAGGGGAAATTTCTGACTCATTTGAAAGCTCACATCATTAAAAAATTAAACAAGTGATTTACCAGAGCAATAAGGCAAAAATCAGAGGGAAAATCGAGGCTTAGATTTTGTAAGGATATCAACAAACTACTCAACTATTCTTGGTCTCGTTTCTATAGCTGCTTGTCTGGTATACTGTCTGGAACCCTTTAATTCAGAAACATCTGGCAATAAAACTTAGAGATTACCTTTCATGTTTTCATCACTTTCAGTCTCTAAGTCTTTGAGCACTCTGCTTCCTTGTCTTTCGAAAAATAAACATAAGGCTTTTCGAAAATTTTTCATAAGTTCATGGAATTGGATTTCACTTTTGTGTAACAATACAGATATTTAATCACTGCAAATGAGTTCCAGGTGCTGGAATCTTCACTCCTCAGACTAAGACTATCTTTATGGAATAAGAGCACCTCAGTAATTTTGTTCCTATATAAAAATGTTCATTTCATCTCTCATCCCCAATTGATTGGTGGTAGCATTTAACTAGTTTTATTTTTTTTCATCAGAGATGCCTTTCTTCTTCATACAAAGCTGCATTAGTTGATTATGGGACCAGAAAAAGAAGTTATGTTTTGTTTCTGTAAAATATTTAATTTTGCNAGTTATGTTTTGTTTCTGTAAAATATTATTTGATTTTATGATTAATTATTTAATTTAATGATTAATATATGGAGCCTTACCATTTTAAAGGAGTTGCAGTGATTTGAGAATATAAATCCAGAAAAATTGGAAAGTGAATAAATATCTATTTTTTAATGAGAAAAACTCTTCCTGGAGATTTCTGGGTAGTGTTTGACCCAATAGATATATTTCTTAAAATGTAACAATCCTGTAAAATATAAGTATTATAATTTTGGAAGCACTTGGGGTTATCTATGTTCTCTGATTTTTTAATTGAACCTTACACTACTGAATAAAAATATTCATCCTTAGAATTATCTGCTACTTATTCCATCCATTTTGTTCCAGGATCAGCTGCAGATTACACCTTTTCTCAAGCAAATTTTCAAGAAATATATCGATTTATTTGTTTATTGTATCACTCAGTATTGTTTCGGCTTTGAATTTTAGAAGTTTTCTTTGGTCACTGGGTGAGAGCTGAGCCTTGGTTTTCACTCAAGCTGCTGTCTACTGTACACTGCTGTGCACTGTGTGCTACACAAACACACATCCTAAAAAGGAGCAGTGCTCCAGGAGAACTGATGGACCCCTGGCATAGAAGAGATTGTGGAATTTGATTCTCTTCAGTATAAGTGGGTTTTGGTTGTTTGGTTTCTTTATTATTTTTTTCTTGATACAAGTTGCATTTTGACCAGCATCTACAGTCCTGACAAATTAGACAAGCTGCAACCAATCATTTTTCTTCCTACTCCCTCAGCCAGTGTGGACAGAAGACATTGCATCAGCCCTCTGTACAAGCACATTTCTCTCTGATGTACTTGGCCCAATACTCAAGGCAGTGAGATGTGAAGTGAGAGTCATTCCTTTTCTTTACTTCATTTGCTCCTTTCCCAGCTTTTTTATCACTGGAGTTACAAATCCAATGCTGCTGAGGGAGGGGAGCACTATTTCCCTGGATAACCTAGAAAGGCAGTGATGATTTCCCTCTCTGGAATAAATAGTCAATAAATAGTCTTTTCCTCTCCTGTGTTTGTTATTAGCCAATGAGAATCTGGGAAGGATAGGAGAAGCACCTGTGAAAACAAATAATTTGGTGTTTGCCCTGAGCTTCTGCTACCTCAGGGCAAAACCAGGAGTACTTCAGTAACAAGCACAAAAAAAGCATTACTCTGTTCACTGTTTGTTCCTTGAGACACACATACACTCACGCTCTTCAGTTTGAGAGGGGGGTGTGTGGGGCATGTGTGAGGGCGTTTTGCAGAGGGGAAAAAGTCATTAAGGCAGCTTTCCCCTCAGTGAATAATTAGAAGTTTGACTGGCCACACCCTGGGCTCAGGGAGAGGACAGGCTCCAGGGCTGGTGGGAGCAGCAGTGTGGCTCTGATAAGACACAGATACGCTCTGACAGGTAGTGCTTACTAACCTATTTGCTGCCATTCCAGCAGAATGGGCTTATCTGATCAAATTACACTACGTTATGAGCAGCAAATAAATTTGCATTAGACTTCTCTGTTGCTTGGTTGGGTTTTTAATACATCAGTGCTTCAGATATTTTGTTACTCAATCTAATCTAACATCTATTATTGAATTTTCGGTTTCCTAATCTGACCTCCATTCTTTCTCAAACTTTTCCTTCCAGACATTTAACACACAATAAAAACACATTTTCGCTCATCTCTGTCTTAATTTAGAACACAGTGTACTTTTGATCTTGATTTGTTCCTTTCCTAGACATAGAAAAATGAGAATGTTAAAAAAAAGGAGAGCATACATTTTGTGCTCATTTTTTTCTTTCTGGTTGGTTTTGTTTGTTTTGGTTTTTGTTGGGGTTTTTGTTGTTGTTTTGTTTTAGGTTTTTTTGTTTGGTTTTTTGTGAGGTTTTTTTTTTTTTTGTTGGTTGATTTGAGAGGTTTTGTTTTGCTATTTGGGAGAGGTTGGGTTTTTTCATCGCCAGTAACTGACATTTTTTGTTGTCATGACTTCGTAATTTGTAATAGTGTTTGTTTTCCATCATCTTCTGTATATGCATTTAGGGCTTGTGAAAAGTGACAAACTAGACCGACCTGTGAAAGCAAAGGCTTCTGATAATGCATAAAGCAGATACTCATAAGCAGTAACAGAAATCCTCACTCTTTTGTATATCCTTTAGGACTTAATTTTTGGGATATTTTTAAGGTTTTCCCCTCATGATATCACATGCAGAAATAATGGCTGCTGTTACTGAGGCTAACTACCGTAGTTGACTCGTGTTTATAACAAAGCCTTACCTGTGAAAAGGAATTTAGATTTTCAGTGTTTTTTTTCCTAACAGCCAACTGATCTAAATTCATCTGGTTTAAATTCATACAGCAGTTCAGGAAAAGATCATTGATTATTGGTTCTTTAAAAATTCCCTAGTGTGCTAATTCTAGTCGACAGTTTCCACCTTGACATCTTTTTGCATTCAAGAAACTGTTTTTAATCCAAATACTGTACTGCTGGCAGACTAGGTGCTTTGGGGGCTTGGGGTTTTCAGGTTATTATAACTTTTTAAAATTTTTCTGGGTTTTACTAGAGAAAGAGAGAAAAATGTCTATATGAGTTTATTGCACTCTAATATATGCACCAAGGTATCTAATAGTGCGACCGACTGTCTCAGACAAGAAAACAGTAAGAAATTGTAACAGAAGGCAGCCAGCAGCTTTAACCTGGAGTTAATGATGGGTAATAAGTTGATGACAACACTGATAACGGAATATAAGTATTTTACCTTTAAGTAAAATTAGAATGAAATACCAATTAAGCTTGTTTTAGAACCCTTATCATTGTTAATTTGCTTTGCAATCCAACTAAATCTCTCACATTTCTTAATTCTGCATTACATTGTGATATCCAACTAAATGATTTGTCTACAAATAGGAAATAAAAGCCTTATGATCATCATTTAGATTTCAGTTTGAGGGCATATACTCCTGGTTAAAATAAGCATATGGAACTTATGGAGTTATATGTCAACTTTGAATTAAACCATTCAGAAAAGTTACCTATCTTAATGATAGTTTCTGATATCTCTTTTCAGAGTTTTTTAGTAGATTCTGCTATATTAGAATTTATCCATTTTTTAGAGTTTTTTAAGAACACACTGGGTACTTAAACTTCTAAAGCAGCTTTGTACAATGTATGAATGCTTTTAAAGCTCAGCAAGTTTATCACACATGTTTATTTACCCCAAATGTACCTATTCTTTTAATTGGTGGAGACTGACGGACTACTTTACTGTTTTTATCACTTTGCAGTGGCATCAGCTGGCTTCCTTCCTGCTTTCTACATCAATGGAATAATGAGTCAAGTTTGATTTTTACTTCCCTTTCTTAGTGACAGTGATAACCAAGGAGGACTTTGGGTTCCTGTCTGACTCTGTGGCATCTATTTTAGTTTGAGTCAAGTACGTTTGTGTGCAAAATGCTATGCAGAAATGAACTTCTTACTGAAAACTTCAGGTTCCTTGGGTTTCAGGCTTTAAATATAGGTACTCTAAATTTAGGGTGAGATTTATTATCTTGCTGAGAACAATAACCATTCTAAAACTATAGCTCCTACTTTGTAGATCAGAAGGAAGAAAGATCTTGCAAACCATAGCTTTTCTATTTAATGTGGTTGAATCCTAATCATCCTGAATACACAGAGTGAAATGTTTCATGTAGTCACTGGAAAGATAAACATTTTTACCTAAATTGGATTTAGTTGGTTCCTTGTTTTGAAACAAGCATAAAGTAGGGCATTCTCACAGTGTGCAGACTTAATATTTTCTTCTGTGCATTAAGATGGCCTCTTCAATGAAAGTGGTGGACTGCACAGATCCAACTCACATGCTCCTTGTGTGTATGTCACACAGTACTAAGATCTTTTGTGGTCTGCTTTAGTTCAGGAGCTCTACCAGGCCAACTAATATTTCTGAGAACAGAAGTTTACAATGTGATTGTGTCTTTTACTGATCTCCTTAGACAGGGTGAGAACATGCTCTTGGACAGCACAGGGGACTTTAATACCTGCTGTAGTGGGCCACCTCATGTTAAGGAAAATATGACAGCACTGGTGTGGTTGAGGGTGCAAGTTCCCTGGACATACACACACACACAAGTGTGTGTGTGTCTCAGCACAGTAAGCACCTTTTCACACAGTTCAGTTCCACTTCTTATGTCAGTGCATCTGCTGCAAGTGTTGGTTAAATATAACACATAGAGCAGCCAAAGAAACAGTTCCTTAAAGCAGAATATCTCTTGCTTCATTTGTCTGTGGAGATATTTGGAGAAGAGCTTGTGTTGCTAGAAATGCAGGGAAAGAGAAATTTTTTTTGAAAAGGAAAATATGTTTTCCTGAGATTTCTCTTGCAGTACATTTAACTACAGATAGATGTCAATGAAAATTCCAGGCACAAGATTTCTAGGTGAACTTTGATATTGTCAACAAAGTTATTTACATAACAAAACTGTTTATTAAAAATAAGTTGTTCTGATTATAAAATGGCACAGAAATGTCACTCCTAGTCCTACAGCACAAGAAAACAATGGACCCAGAAACTTCATGTATATAACAGAGTCTGCCTTAAAGTTTTTGACAACATTTGGCAAATTTCATTCCCAGAGCAGGCACAATAGTTACGGGTACTACGGTTCAAGTTGTTGGTGCTGGGTACAAACTTACCACTAAGAGCTGACTACTAATGTCAAGCACCATGTTACTATTACCAGAGAAGACATAAAAATGTAACAGAAATTAAACTTTTAAAGTAAGCAAAAAAATCCACCAAGTCCATTGATAAAATAAAATTATGCTATCTTACTAGATTAAGAATAAAATAAAAAAATATCTTTTATTTGCTCCTTGATATATTTTTAAATACTTGTCCTCAGTACTGGGGCTGTCTCAGATCTAGCCTCTGTATAATAAGCTAAAAAAATTAATTTGAAAGGAAATGAGTAAAGAAAAATTTGGTACTTATTTCATGGGATATGTATAAATGTTGATGAAATTGCTGACCAAAAACTAAACTAAATACCTCTACGTGTATATTTCATTTTAGAAGTATTGGTTTCACGTAATATTTCAGATGTCTATGCGTCTAAACATTTAAATAAGTTCTATATGAAGTTTGCACTTAAAAAAGAATACCTACTTTAAAAAGAATACAGGGACTACACATGTGTGTGTCTACAACACTTTTTCATGTTGTCAATATTTTTGTGAGGTTGGGCTCTATTCAGCACTGGGATGCCTGTACAGGACTGAGGAGGATGTCGCCAACAGAGCTTACCTAGTAACAATCAGAAGACATCAATTAAATCCAAACTTTTAACTTACTTGCCATCAGACTGAGACATACTTCAACTCCAGTTTTATGAATTCCACATATCTTTTGATTATTACCACCTAATGGTCAGCATTTGATACCTCAAAATAGAGGTAGAAATTGCTCAAACCCCAGAAATACCTGCTATATGAAACTTCTGTTTCATAAAGGCCTGTGGGGGTTTTTTTCTGCTTTATCTTGTAAACCTTACCACTTGTATGTGCACGACTTGTGTAAGATTTATTTTGTCACGTTTGTCAAGAAATTTAACAGTAAGCTAGCATGATTGCTTTTTTATTTAATGGTTTTTTCTGTTCAAAGATAAATATTTCTCCTTGAACTTCCTTTCTTAGCTGTTGTACAGAAGAGGAATTCAGGTACCTTTTTGTTCATACGAGTTTTGCAGAAGCAGAAGAGTTGTTGCCTGTACTGTTATTTTGTCTGTATTTCATGATCTTTGAGCTTTCAACCTTTACCCTGTTGCAAACCAAGTTTCCGCTAGCACAAGCAGCTCCTGAAGCAGCCCCTGAAGCAGCCACTTTGGCCATAGTCAACCTACCTGGGTTTCCTGAGGATGTTCACCCTGTGGTTTCACAGATTCTGAAACAGGAAGCAATTTAGTGAATTCTATTTACTGGAAGGGTCAAATGCCCTCTGCTTAGAAAAAGACAACTGACCTAACAAACATTACGAAGTGGAAATAACTTCTTGTGTTTGCTGCTCAGTTACTTTATTGTCTTTCTTCCATTGTTAAACATGTTGTCTTGTTTCTGCTGCTGCTTTATATTTTTCACAACACTACTCCATTCAATAGATGTATTATATGAACACAGCTGAAATTTTTATTTACTATCTATAAACAATTTATACTCAAATATGGACAGATCTCCATAAGCAGTAATTCTCGCATTTTCTGTGCATTGGGGAGAGGAAGCTGTGCAAATTAGGTGTGCAATTCCAATTGACAAGCTCAGGACTCATAATCTTGAAGTTGTTCTTTAAGCTATATGAATGACGACAAGATACTTAACTTTAAAAATGAGAACAGTTGATTTCAAAGCTATTTTTTTCCCTATTACTGCTGTGGGAATGAATAAAGATTGAGGTTCTTTCCAGAAACACAAAAGATTGAGGTTTTTTCCAGTACATTTTCCCTCTTCTAGATACAGGAACAGAACTTGCAGAGGTTTGTAACTATTGCTTCATCACTATACTTTTCAGTGAATAAATACTGCTCATCGATAAAACCTCAGGCAGACAGTCAATAATGGTTGAATATTAGGTAAGGCTACAATGAATGTCTGGATAAATTTATAGGCTGAAGGAAAAGACAACAGAAAATTCTGAGGGCTTATGAGAACATTTAAGCATTCTGTAGGGATTAGAGCCAAGTTGTTCACTAGATAGCAGGTATCTTCTTACCCCTTTGGGAAACCTAAGAGTTATGTGGGATTTTATTATTTTATTATTAGAAATGCTAAAGAACAGTTATGTCAGCAGCATTATCTTGTCCTAAAGATTCTTGCTTAGGTCCATATGTAATTTTATTTAATCCCATTGAAAAGCAAAATAGATGTTTGTTTGCTAGGCATATTATAATGAGTTATACCTTGCACCAGAGGAAGTTTCTTTAAAACTTCCACGTTACACATGGTACCATAGAGCTAGATACATGTGCCAAGCCATGCTTTAGCAGATTATGAACCTGGTAAATACAAAAGTAGGGTGACAGCAGAAGTCATCCTCTGAGGTGTTCTCAGATCACATAGAACCCCTTTTTTCTATTTCTGTGATTTGAATTTATATTTTTTTCTTGTCGTACTGGACATACTAATGTTTTTTTTCTTGTGACCCTTAACAGGCATATTATCTGTTTCTTTGTAGACCTGAGTGTGAGTTAGACAACTAAATTTAAAAAAAAAAATCTGAACTTAACATGTTTGAAAATCTAGGCAAGAAAGAGAATTCCTAATTTGTCCTCCTACATATAAGGTCACACTTGAGAGCTTCAGTGTCACACTGGATTTTTTTCCCTCTCCTTATGGGTTCACAGCCATTTAATTTGTCTGCCAAGACTATGGGAGAATCTTTATTTATCCTCTGTCTGCAACAGGTACCAAATGTAACATTGCTAGAGCTCATTTATGTTTTTCCTGGAAAGTTAGAAGCATAACAAATCTACTGCAGAATAGTCTTTCAGTCCATCTCTGAAATGTTTTCAGAAACTTCTCATTGCTCACCTGTTTTGACTTCCTTTCCAGCCAGTTCTGGACAGCAGAATATGAATTAGTGTTGTTTTGTGCCTGAGCAGCCTCCTTGACTGCTGTTCTTTACAGTTCCATCAGGGAGGTGTGAATGACTTGTGTAAGAGTGTTTGCAAGTGCAGAAAGGTCCTGGAGGCTGCTTATACATCAGCACTAAGATAAAACTTTAATTTAGGTCCTGTAAAATGTATAACTCAAACCCATGTTGTAGGTGTCTTCATAATTATTTACTTCATTAAAAATTATCATGATACTTGACTCAATAGGCACAGGATCCTAAGATAGAAGATATCATTCCTGGGAATAGTGGGAAAAGCACAGAAACTCACCTTTTTATTTTTTTAAGTAGGTAAGGAATGTGTTAAATCTGAACAGTCCCTGAACCTACATAATTAGAATACCCAAATATCATATAGTCATTAACTATCGATGTCTTCATAGAAATGTAGAAATGAAGTCCTATTCATTACCATTTTCTGCTTACATAATACTCACAGGACTTAGAGGGTCTCTTGGCAGTGGGAAAGCCTAAGGAGAAAGGTAATTTAGATAGAAGATAACTGCTGTGTTAAAAGGAAAGTATTTCCAACATTTGGAAAGGGCCATTGAAGAATAGGATGAGGTGGCTTTTATTTGTTTTGCAAATCATTATCAATAAGGTTTTTCTGTTCATCTTTTTTATTTGGGCCTGGAGGCAGTTCAATGAAAGATATTCATGTTCATTTTCTTGAATATGAGGAATTGGTTTTCCAAGATAGAAGTAGAGCTATCTACCCAAAAGACTAGTTTAGGAAACACAGCAATGGCCATATTCCAGCACATAAAAGGCAGAGCCAAGGTGGAGTTGGAGCTGAGCTTAGCAAGGGATGCAAAGAAGTGCTTCTACGGGTATGTCAGCCAGAAAAGGAAGTTTAAAGAAAGCAAGTAGCCCTCTGATGAGCAAGGCTGGCAGACTGGTAACAAATAAGGAGAAGTCTAAGATGCTCAGCAGCATTTTTGTCTCAGTCTTCTATAGCAGTGTCTCTTTCCACACCTCTCCAGTGGAGGGACTGCAAGATAGGGACTGGGGGAAAATGAAGAAGGACCTTGACAAACTTGGTAGGGGAGTCCAAGGTGAAATTCAACAAAGCCAAGAGCAAGGGGAAATCCCCAGTATCAGCACGGTCTGAGGGTGAATGGATGAAGAGCAGTCTCTGCCAAGAAGGTCTTGGGGGTGCTGGTGGATGAGAGGCTGGCCATGAGCTGGCAGTGTGTGCTCACAGCCCAGAGAGCCAAACGTGTCTTGGACTGCACAAAAGGCAGCGTGGCCAGCAGGGCGAGGGAAGGTATTCTTCCCCTGCACTTCACTCTCATGACAACCCAGCTGGAGAGCTGTGTCCAGCTCTGGGGTCCTCAGCACAGGAAGGACATTGGCCTGTAGGAGCAGGCCCAGAAGAGGCCACAAAGCTGGTTAGAGGGATGGAGAACTTCTCCAAAGCAGAGAGAATCAGACTGTTCAGCCTGGACAAGTGAAGGTTCCAAGAGAGACCTTAGTGCAGCCTTTCAGTACCTGAAGAAGGTCTAGAAGATAGCTGCTGAGGGCTTTTTTTGCAGGAGCATATAGTAATAGGACGAGGAGTAATGGCTTTAAATTATCTAGGGTAGGTTTCGATTAGATACTTAGAAGAAACTCTTTACTATGAGAGTGAGGAGGCACTGGAACCGGTTGATCAGAAAAGTTGAGAAAGCATTCAAGGCCAGGTTGGATAGAAATTCGAGCAATCTAGTCTAGAGGAAGGTGTCCCTTAGAACAAGATTATGTTTAAGATCCCTTCCAAATCAGACCACTCAGTGATTCTATTATAAAAATTATTAACTTGCTAGATGTATCATTTCAGAGTCTGTTCACAGAATGATGATGTTTGCTTGACAAAAGAAGTTTGGTTTATCATTTATCTTTCTCTCCTTTTTCTCCCTTCCCCCCGCTTTGTGTGGTTGAAAGGTAGCAATATATTACACAATTTTCTGGTATAATGATGGTACTCTGAATCAATAAATGAATCCTCATGTTGCACAAAGGATACTGAGCAATTTTATTTCATAATAGGATGCAGAAAGTGACCATACTTTGCATTTCCTGCCCTTACAGTGGTTTTTGGCTTTCAAAGTCTCCATCAATATAAAGAAAGTAAGAGTCAAACGAGATACAAGAAGCAGTGAAGAGACATGAAAACTAATGATAAGGTAGGAAGCAGACAGATCTATACCAAAGTTCAGGTTACAGTCATACCTCTGTCTCCATGTATGTTGTCACACCACCCCCAAATTCTGTGTATTGAAGAAGCTATTAACATCTGAGAGACAGATGCTCTATGTGAAGAAAAGACCTCCATTGAGCTCTGCACTACCACATTGCATTTAATTAACTAGCAAGACACCCTGAAGTAAAATTGAATTAAAGGTCTCAAGCTAGGGAAGGTGAAGACTTTCAGACTCAACTTGACAAACAGTGTTTCATTATTTCAAAGGTAAGTTCTTACATAAAATTGGTTTCAGCCAACTGGGTCTTTGATATTGTAAAATTCTTGAATGTGTCTGTGCCTTAAGCAGAATTTCTTTTCTTTTGGACAAACTAAATTTACATAATTTGCAAAAATTTTGTACAACAACTCCATGTTGGCTGAGACGAATTATGTACAATACCCTGGGAGCAGCAAACAGACTCAGTGTTTCACTCTCTAATGGATGGGTGAGATAAGCTGTGAAGTTCTTGCTCTTCCTTTACTCTTGGAAAATCCTAACCAAGATGTAGGAAGCTGCTTTGAAGTGCAGAAGGATGTTTTTACTTACCTTCTGTCTTCATCTAATTTTTTTTCATGTGTAGTACATATCACAAACTATCACTCAGTTTCTACTACAGAAGCGAAATACCACCTCTCTTTGGAAATGTCAGCACCAGCTATATGTTCATAACTGACAGAATACATTGAATAGACAGAGTTTCCACACTGAACTTCTTCATTTCTGTTGTTTTGATAGACTGTTAACCAGCCTATATAAATATGCCAGACATTTACATTTTAAACATGGAATGGGTCTAAAATGTTGTCTTTCTTCTTTCTTTTTTAGTAGCCAAATGACATGTAAACTTTTTATATTGACATCATAATGGTTGAGAAGTCAAAGGAAGTGTAGTAGATAGGAATAGTTACAATATGAATTCAAGTTGTATTTTTTTTTAAAAGATCACAAGTGCAATAACCTCTGATTCCTTTCCATTATAACATCTCAAATATTGTCTTCTAAAAAAAGAGTTGAGAACATACCTGATATCTGCATACTACTTTAAATCCCAAATGCAGCTAATGCTGATCTTCATTTGAGCATAGGCAGCTATAAATACGTATATGTGGAAAAAAACCTACTGCCATGACACCTGATTTTGAACTTCCATTTCTGCAGTTAGGAGATGATACCTGCACAAACGATAAGATAATATGGTGGAAGTTGTAAAATTGTTAGATAAGTCAGCATTTCCTTTTGTGGAAGAACTTATGCTTATATAACTATGGTATGTTTTCATTATTATTCTCAAAACCTGACTGTAGAATATTCATCTTAATATTGGACTTACTGCAGATACAAATATAAAATAGTACTATCTCCCCTCATGTTCTATCCAGTTTCCTTTAATCTGTGGGCCAGAGGATGAGCTGTGTGCAGAGATAAAAGATTTGAGGTAGTTTATTATGGAAAACAGAAAATTCTGAAGAAACGTTAGGGCATCTATACATAAAAACTTAAAGCCCAAAGCGAGAGGTCTCTGCATACGGCAAGAAGTAATGTGATTAGTTTGACCATCAAGAACAACAGTCTTGCTAAGTTAAGCAGTGGAGTAGTTTGTCTAGGGAGACTGTGGATTCTCTGCTGCGGGAGGTTTTTAGGAACTGGCTAGAAACAAATTTTAGAAACAAATATGTTGGGTGTGGGGTTTGTACCACTTGTTATTTGGAACACAGGATGGACTAGAGAGCCTCCTGAGGTGTGTTCTAGCCCTATTTTTTGGTTTCTTTTATACAGGTTCCAGGACAGACTACATGAAAATCATTATTAAAAATCTATTAAAACAATTACAATCACTTTACCCAGCAAACCATCTCTTTTAATTTTTTTCAGAGATGACTTGGTTTATTGTGGCCTGATAGGTTTTATTAAATTGATCCTTGTCATTTATCATTCACCATCTGGTCTCTCCTAAGTGTTTATATATTGATTCCTTTGTTACTTAAATCTGACCGGGTAAGAAAAGGAAGCAGTCATCTTCTGTTCAGAGAAAACAAGAAAAGTTAACCAACACCTATAGCATGGCCTCTGCAATTCTTACCATGTTTTTATGTTGATAAATCTATCCAGCATTTTCAGTAGTCTAGTCAGTGCTGCTTTGCTGTCCTGAGTAATCCCTCAAGTCTCACCCTACGGCAGCCTTGTGCCATGCAGTTGGCATTAGATACCCTTGACAGGATTTAGATAACCTCCACCACCCCTGAGAGGAAGCGTTTTCTTTAAGCTGCACTTGAGGCCCTTACAATATCACAAGTTTTAGTCCTTCTCACATGGACATATGTCACACAGACATTTGTTCTCTCTAGCATTAATATGAATGTCTTGAACCCAGAAGTATTATATTGTAGAGTAACCCTATGAAAACTGGAAAGGGGGAAAAAGACAAGAACGTTTTTTCTCAGCTAGCTACAAGAACTTGAAAATAGAAAAAAATCTCAACTGAAATCTGCTTTAGATTTTATAAACCATTCATGTGAAAAACATTTCTTAAGAATCTTTCATACGATTAATTTTTTATACATGGAGGCTGTGATAAGCATTTTACACAAAAAGTGGTCAAAGCAATTTCTGTTCTGAAAAAGGGAACATTAATTTAAAAGACAACAGAACAAAAACTTATGAGAATTATATGACGCTATTTTATTTTGGCATTCTTTGTTATTCTTGTCTCTTACAGTTTGAGTATCCATTCTCTAAGACTGACATTTTCAGTCCTGAAGCATAGTTAAGTGTTTCTTCAATTAGAAAATCAGATGTGTATTAAGTTTTTGCCTGAGCTAGGCATTTCTTGCATCATATGTGTACAGCAGTAGTATATAATTAAACTAATAATATTTGCATTAGCATTAAAATTTCAGAAGTTAAGATTTTATTTTTGCAAGGTGGAGGAACTTTAGAAGCCCTTATTGCCATCAGACAGTAATGTACCTGAAACGTGAATGCATCCTGTTACAGATGCTGTAAAGAATTAAAGAAATCTTTGTGGATTTATCATTTACAACTGGTGAGTCCTCTTTCCTTAAAAAGGCATTTTACAGGTGTTTGATTGTTCTATACAACATAACCTTCCAGGAAAACTTGTTCTTCTGAATTGAATTACTGAATGTTCAAATGTTAACTAATAAAGCAGCTTTGCTTCAAAAATTACTGTGGCACATTTCCTACCATTAATTACTATTATCTATACAGAAATCAACTCCATTCTATTTACTTGTGTGCCACAATATTGCATATTTTCTGAAGTCTTTCCTTTGGAATAACTGATGTAAAGCAGGAAAATGGAACACTGAGAACAGAGGCATTGAAATTTGCAATGAAGTGTATTGACGTGGTATAAGGTGTGGTGATATTAGTTTGCAACATGGAGACACACCTGGGATAAGAATACATAGGTCTACAACACCTATGCCTTTTTCATGATACCACAATATTTTTGCAGTGAAACTCAATTCACTTTCCTCTGCATATCCTCAACAATTTACTATGGACATGTCCAGTGAAACAGAGGGTCTGCTTTGAAGCCAGCTTGAGGGAGTGCATCTTGAGATGATCAAACCCTTCTGGTGCCTCAGACCCTGAGATTAGCTGAAAACTTCTCAAAGTTGCCTGACATCCCTTCATTTTAGCCCTGTTCTTCAGGGAAACAGTAGTAAATTGGATTCTTAAAACACCTCTGTCACAGTGTGCATCCTCACAGTGAAACAGTAAGAAGCTTCTTACTGTGACTGGTTTATATGAATTGGTAAGAATTGCTGGAAGCATATTTATGATATGACACAAGCCAAGATAGTTGAATATTCAAAACTAATGCTTATGCTCTCTTCTTTGGCTTCTGTTTCTTTTCTAGATTTTGTGGGTAAGGGAACAAAACACAATTAAGCACCGTGTGAGACTTAAATAGGTAACCCTTTATGCCAAATTGCTAGCCTACTATTAATGTTAAATATTTCCAGGGAAATATAGCTTCTATTCCAACTAAGTTTAAAACAAGCAGCTCCCCACCTTCACCTACACAATAATACAAATTTAAAATTCACTTATGGAGGCAGGTTTTACTCTAATTATTTCACACAATTTTATATGTTACATTAGGGTAAATATTTCTTAGACAAGATGTAGTGGAAGGGTGTAAAAAAGTGGGATTTAATGTGATTAAACCCTACTGAAATTAACAGAAATATTTCCACCAAGTTAATACAGATGTAGGTGAATGTGTTGAATGAATAGAGCAGCTGAACAGTGACTGCAATAAAGCTTAATATGCGTCCATCAGCTGTGTTTTTCTGCCAAAGTAGCAACGTGCAACCAGTTCAGTAAACCTTCTTAAGGCTAAAACAAATTACAGTAGTCTGAAGTGCTCCATCTTCCATATATTTGAAGGCCCTTGTTGTCTACAGTGCACTGAATTTTTGAGCACTGTAATCTTTTAGAGAATTAGACTTGATATAGATGGGGATTACTTTGTTTCCACAAACAATATATCAAAATTTTCCACTTGTCTGTGTATTTAGTGGCTACAATGAAATTTTATTTATCCAAAAATGGACACTATTTCAAAATGCAATATCTATACGTGGAAGTAAACTATTTGCTTCATGTGCATTATTATGCAATTATTTTTAAAATGAAGAGGTGTTTTAATGCTGAAGGTGAGAGGAGTTACACTTTCCTAAGTATTACACAATGACCTTTTTTCAAAGTCCTCTTAAGTCATCACTAGAGAGTTGATGATGCTCTTACAAAACACTCAATTATTGATTTTTAAGCACTTTTAAGATTCTTGAGATGAAGCTTATATGCTTGTATAGTTTAGAAGATGCACCACAACTTATGCTTTGAAAAAGATGCCAGATATTTATGGTTGTATGTCACACATGAACTCCCAAGGAAGTACTCTTCTAGTTGAAGTGCAGTCAAATCAAAAGAATAGAAAAAAAGTGAAAAGCTTTAGCAATAATTAACAGTACCTAAAAACATCAGTATTTAAAACTTGATAGACATAACAACATGCAGTAAAAATGCTACTCTTCCTTCCATGTAATTTATTTCTTAAAATATTTCTCAAAATCTGTAGAAATTTTGGTGGACAATTCCTTTAACTCATCCATGGAGACAAATGTCAAAACAGAAAATGGTGTTTGGCCTGTGGCATACAGTGAATTAATTTTGTTGTTGTTATTGTTTTATTTGTGTGGGGTTTTTTTAGGGATTTTTTTTTTTTTTCCATTAAGGAACTTAGTATACAGCACTGCTACTGTATAATGAGGTTTTTATGTGGAAGTGTCTATGAAGTAGTGGCATTTTTACATGCTTGAACAGATGAGGATTAAATTTCCCAAACAGGGAACACAATCTCATTCACATAAATTGATAATACAGTTTTCTTTCAAATTGTAGACATTTATTATGAGATTTATATTTGTCTTTAGACTTCTGAATATGTTGGTAATGCATAGCCCCTATTGATTTCAGTGTGGATTGGTAGTTAGTTGTCCATCTTTAGGCATTTTTATATCTGTCAAAATCAGTTTTAACTTTGAATAGGTTTCTTCCTTTCAAAAACATAAGGATTAAATCAATTTGTTGAAGAGTTGTAAGAATGCATGCTCTAAACAAAACATTTGTCACATGTATGTATCTAAATAAATTTCTCAAATAATTTACAAATACTTCTGAGCTTCATTTTTAGACTAAAATTCAGAGACTATAGGCAGATACACTTATATTCATTTATGTGTTCTGTGATGAAACTTCAAAAATCCATCATTTATAAACCAGTATATGAGGTGTACTTACTGAGGTGTAAGTACTGATTGTACTTACAATTTTCAATTTCTGTTTGTACTATCTTTCAGAAATATTTTAGTAATGTTCTATTTCTTTGTTAACAACCTGGTCCCTAAAAGAATTTTAAATAGACTTAGCTGTAATTTTTGATCACAGAAACAATAATCTGGTTTGGTTAGAACCACATAGACAGGACTGAAGTGGAATCATTTACTCAGAAATATTTCTTTTATGAAAAATGAGAATTTTAGCTATTATGCCGATTGTTCTGCAGATGATGAAAAAACACTATTAATGGACTAAATTTAGGATTATAATTGTTGTTACTATTATTTTTAATATGCTACTTCTCTTACAAAATATTTGAAGTCACAATTGTCAGTTTTCATCAATGAATTATTCTAATGTTTTGTAAATATCTTCATACATAATTATTTTCACATTGCATCTTTTTGGCAGAGGATGGGTTGCATAACATATTCAGGTGAATAATGAGGATAGCTCAAGGACAGATAATGTGATTTCACATGTACAGACACAATGATCCATTTCATGTCCATGTGTCTAAAAATACTGGATGTTTCTTCAGAGATTTTGAAGGAAAAACCAGCCATATGTGTGGTTTCATGACTGAGAAATTTCCCTCACGGTCTCTTATCTGTCTTGTTTCTCTGTAGCCTCTATGTTACAGTCTATTAACAGCCATGTAGTTTGGAAAAGGGATACTTGTGTGCTTTGGCATGACTGCTGGATACTGAGCAGTGAAACCTTCCAGATGAAAGGAGAGATTTGTCCTTTCCCATAAGCAAATCGTCAGGCATAATTATAATAATAAGGTTGGCAAAGCCTTCTGGGGTTCAGCACAGAGTAGCTGAGGTTCTCATTTAAATAGTATTGCTTATTCCAGACATCCCCATGTTTAAAAATGTAGAGATTCTCATTTTCAAAGAGGAGAAAAGAAAAGCACTCACTTCAATGAAAAGTTGCAGAAGTTAGCCTTAAGATATTGGCAAAATTTTAATGACATTGCGCAGATAAATAACAGACCATTTTGTCAGATTCCATTTTACAGCTGCCTGTGCTGTAGAAAAAGTTGTTCTACTGCTGAAGAATTTTACTTCTTAAGAAAATAGAACATACTGAAGCCTTTTCCCTGTTTTTTCTATTGGAAAAAAAAAAGTAAAACGAAACAAACCACCCAACTCAACAACCCCTCCACACCAAATATCTGTGAGGGGCTACCAAGGGTTGATCTCTGTTCTTACAGCTGAACATGGCTGGGATATTGAAGGGCAGAGGGAGGTATGCTATGTAGCACCCTAATTGTTATCGTGTTATGCAACAAGGACAGCATGTAATTCTGAAAAGTATTACTGGGCGAGGGTGACATTCTTATAATCCTCACACTTTTATGTCATCTGTCCCAGTAAATCACTCTCTAATGTGTATTAGAGATCCAAGACTTACAGTCTTGTTGAATCTGTGTGGTGTACTGGTTCACCACCTACAGAAATGAGGAGCTGGCTGAAGTGAAGATTATAACTGAAAGCAGTGGATGCTTGTTAAAATTCTCTATTATGCTCTATTGGCATTTCATAACAGAGAATGGATGGATTAAAAATGTGTGCTGATTACTATACAGCTGGGACTTTTTAACAAAACGGCTGCATACTTGTGGTACACCAAAGAGCTAAACTATGTTCTCAGAAGCACTTAAACTGTGAATGTATGAAGACGCTTACTTGCAGGGATGAGGTCCCAGCTTCTGTCCCTCAGCATGCTGGGTTGTATTCCTTGTGTGGGTGATGTTTCTGGGAAGCATGGAAAAGTTCTGGGAGGCTGGTTGATGCTTTAAGTTTTAGTTTTCATATTTTCCAGATTCTGTACTGCTTTAGTATAACTCTGAACTTCATATAAGTGTTAGCAAGTTCTCTTCACAGTCTAGTTAGACAAAACAATCCTTTTCCAGCCCGAGAACCAAGGACACTGTTGCAGCTCCAGGCCCAAAAAGAGTAAAAAACAGCGAATTGAGGAGGGCAAACTGGGAGGATGGGACTTCATAACCTGAAGCTGTAATTGGACAATTAACCACAATAAGTAAGTGGACCAAAGCTTATGAAAGTGTGAAAACTCATGACCTGCCATCCATCTTGGGTAGAGCCATGGCCGGGCTCTTGTACTGCCCAAGGTGTTTCCTTTGAAGGCCTTTTTAATAAATACCTACTTTATTCAGTCTAATAAATACCTATTTTATTCATTTATTCACGTCTAGCCTCTGCTCCAGGTAGCCTCTCTAGGCATCATGGTTTGATAGGGCCAAGAAGAATACAATGCACTCTGCTGCTTTCTGTCTCTTTGTTACTTCACACACATTCTGTTCAGCTGCAGTAAAGCAAAATACACCATATTGCATAAAACCCTCACAAATATTTGAATTGCACCCTCTTTGCACTTTAAGGGCTCTGTTTACTCAAAATACTATGTAAAGCAGGTGAACCGGAACCCACAATTTACACAACTTACCAAGCCAAATCGAGCCCAACTCTAAATACAGTCATTTCTACCATCCCATCAGTACTGTGTGCTGTGTGAATTGAGATCTAACAAAATTCACTTTGACTTAAGATGTGAGATAAAGTTTTTCCTGACATCTCCGTCAGCATTTTACAAAACTTTTCACTGATGTTCTGAAGTCTTATATGAAATTCTTACACAAAATTTCAGACTGTAAAAGTGTAAATTACCTGTTATTTTGCCTATGCCCATTTCTTCTGTTTATCTAGTGTTGATGTGATGGTTTTGTTTTTTACTGCACATGCTTTTTGTTTTGCCCACCTCTCTGTAACTCCTGTAAATGAGACCTCTCAGGTGATATTCTGCACCTCCCCTTTCCCCTATTCTTCCTCTTCCCAGTTTCAGTGAACATAAAGGTTGTAGATTATGTAAAGGTTTGCCTTCTGTTCTTTGGTACAAAGCTGAATAACTGTATGTGCTATCCTAGTCCCATAAAAAGACCTCTAGACCCCACTAGTATTACTTACAACAGACATTACCCAGGACAGCACTTCAGTTATCATACCAGACAGCATTCCTGAGCTCATTCTGCATAATTGCCATCCCTACGGAAATTTTAGTCAGAACAAGAAAAATAATATGAGTCAGGCTAGTTGGATTAGTATCAATAAATAAAATAAAAATGGGAACTTTTGTGTCAAATTTGTATTGACAAGGTAAATTTTGCTTTAGAACCAGTGGAAATGTGGTCTGCTTCAAGAGTGGGTCACAACATTTTACCTAGGTTCTTAACCTTCTTTCCCCCTTAAATTCTTCATTTCTTAAAAATTTCTTAAACTTTATTTCTTATGTAAAAAAGAATATAAAAAAAAAGAGAGCTGAGACCATCCTACCATGTCATGTTGAAAATCACTTAGCTGATGACTATTGAGTGAATTGATCAGCTCGTGCAGTTTTCCAGATCTCATCTTCAGGGGTGCTAGGTGTGACTTATTTGATGTTTAACACTTAGGATAGCTTTCTCTTTTACAATAATGGTTACTATTTCACTATTAAAAACCTCTGCTATTAATAAGTAGAACTCACTAATTTATCATAACAGGGATAAATGGGATTTTGTATTCATGATGACGTGAGTTATGTTTAGTGTTTCACTCTAATGTGATGTGTAGTATTTTCACAAGAGCTGCTTCTGGAAATGTTGGTATAGATAAGAGAGGTCTTCTGAACATGCTCCTGTTACATTACACTATTAAGCATTCAGAACAGCAGATGATATCCATATGGAAAGCAAGAAAAATATAAGAAATGCTATATTCAGACAGAAAAAAGAAACTGCGTTTAGTGGTCTTGCAGAAGCACCACTATAGTTGGCAAGAATACTTTTCATGTTGACAGTTTTGCTCAGAAGTCTAAGCCTAAATGCTCATCAAGAGTCAATTGCACTCTTCCCATAGACATGTTCCTCTCGGAAAAGCTGAGGGATGTTTGTCAGCCAGCACTGGCAGCACAGATTTCTCTGCTATATTAAACCTAATATAAACTGCTACTTTTTAAAGGCACAGTGTGGGTACTTCTTTGAGTTGCCATTCCAGCATTTTCCTAAAGTGCTCAGTTCCCTACAAGATGGTGTGTTTTCATTTGTTTGACGTCTTTTAAAGAAAATGCCAGAAGTATTTGGTCTCTCTTAGCTGTGTTTAGGAACATGCTCATGCTTTCAGGAGAAAACTCTGAATTTAAGCTTGATAAGGGCTTTATAAATGAGCTTGCAAAATTTGATAGGCTGCACAACCCACAAAGTCACATTTAGCTGACAGCATCACATGCAATAAAAGAACTATTGCTAGTAAGAACCACAGGATAAATTAGAAAGCCTTAGAAGTTATAGTAAATTATCTCTAATAGTCTTTACCTACTACGTTGTTGCAGCAAAGTGGCATGGAAAGACTACTGAAGAACCAAAGCTAGTTTATGAAGAAACTATTCCTGTATCATCAGGTGCCTTCTGGAGAATCACAAGCCACTAGGAAGCAACCATTAGTTGGTATATGGGGAAATCACATCCCTTTAGTAAAGTTATTGAAGGAATTTTACAAACACTGGCTCATTTTTTGTGACCTGAGCTCTAAAAAAGAAATCTGTGCAGCCTACCGTTGCTCTTTTCTAGTAAGGATGGCAGCTAAAACAATTAGACAAGCACTAGTTCAATCATCCTTTGTTACTTTACTATTTACTACTAGAAATTAGGCCAGCATCCCTGGCATTCGTCATCTCTAAGAGGTAACACCTTCTATTTTAGAAAAATAATTGTTAATTACATTTTCTTTAATTTTTCAAGCTGTCAGCTTCAAGGTTTAGTTTGCTCCCTTTTTGCATTGGCTGGTATGGATGCAATATTAAACTCTAGAACATAGATATTTATTTTATGGATATCCATATTTTTACTCTGTGATTCAGCCAAAACACTTGAATATTTTCTCTTCTTACCATTGTGATTTGTTTATGGTATTTTTAAGTAATTTGACTTTATGTATATAAATGTAGAATCCTTGTGTATGAGTCGCATTATGCATGGCTGTAACAATTTCCTTACTGCTTGATTTGAACATTGCCCAAGAATATTCTATCAAAATAACTAATATATGTCATGTACACCCCTTTTACTATCCTAAGGGTGAGGCTATGAGTGAAATATTTAGCTTTTGAGTGATTTTAGGTCTGGCTGAGTGCACAGGTGCTTCTTTGTGTATATTACTGCTCCTTTTCATCTGTGTCATCCAAGGAACATGTACCAAAGATGGCATGTTTATGGTCATGACATGGACTTCTCAGGGAGGCAAAGGAAATTTTCAACCTTCTAGGTTTTGAAATTAATATTTTGACAACGCTTTAAAAACATTGAGTGTAAAGAATGGCATCTAGCCTAGACAATAAGGCAACAAAACTATTATATCAACTTAGAAGTCTTCCTTGGAAGGTTTTTCTTTGACTTGTAGTAAAGTTCTAGCCCTCAAAAACTTGGTAGATTTTTTTGTGCAATAAATTGGATTTACACAATTAAATTTAGTTATCAGAGTTGGTAAAACAAATCCACATTAGAAGAAAGGAAGCAAGTTCCATAACTCAAGTATGTTTTCATTTCTGTCTTCCTTGTCCAAAGGGCAAAAAAAAATCACAGTGACTCAAGGGTCTGTGCTCAGTAAATTTTAGCTTTGCTTTGTGAAATGCGAATAGGAAACATCTTTCTTCCTTAGGGTATCATCAAAAGCGTAGAGAGGATAATATAAAGATTCAAGAGAGTTTTCAACAGGAACATCCTGAATAAAGTACCAGATTTCAGAGATTGTAGTCTTAGATATAAGGAGCCTTATATTTTGGGTTTTTTCTGAGGCAAATCTACAATCCGAGGAATTTTATGTCATTCTGAGCTTCTGTGCTTATCTGCACTGGATTCTAAGTGAATGAGAAGATTTTTTTATTTCTTTTTAAATGTAGTCTGGCCCTGTTCACAATGGGATTCCAACATTCCCTGTTAGAGCATGATTTATCAGGAATTTAATTAATCTCCAGTTCCATCTGTAGTACAGGCCTCTAAATTTAAAAAGAAAAATAAGCATAGAACTTAACAATGAAAGAGTCTTAAACTTAGAATTACAATAAATAAAATAAATAGAAACCTAAACAAAAATTACAAAAAATAAATATGAACCCAAACCAAAATTGGAAAAAGCAATGCCAGTCAAGTATTTTATGTTCAAAAGCCAAATATGATTTCTGTATTTTAAATCTTAGGTAAATTGTATAATGTAATTAAATACTCTATGTCCTATCAAACATAAACTGTAGCTTTTATATTTCTGTTTTTCTTAGAGATGTTAATTTCTTGTCCTTCCCCCTTTCTCAAGCTAGATATGATTTTGAAACACAAGTGAATAAATGTCAATTCCTTTGACCTCTGTTCTGCCATTCCACTTCTGAAATTCTGCCCAATTGAAAATTTCCATTCAGACTGACTGGCATTTGTTGAACTGGTGGTTGTTTTATTATTATTAATATTATTTTTTATTTATTTATTTGTTTGTTTGTTTGTTTATTTTAACACTCTTTTGCAAAAGTCGTGGACTTTGTGCAACCCTTGCTGTGCCTATGCATGACATTTTAAAAGCAGCTGCTTCTGTGGATCTTTTTCACAATAATACATTTTTTTTCTGAAGATACTCTGACCCTCACAAAAAAACCCCTTCAGTTACTTTTAAGCTTTGGTCTGTGATGTTTCCAAACTTCTATGTGGAGTAGGTACCACCCAATTTAGTATTATGCCAACCTGAGGAATACAGAGACCAAATAAAAAGGTACAGTAAAGAGTAAATAAGATCGGTGGAAGATTTTTCAATATCTCTACCCCCTTCTCCTCCTTTAAAACAAAATAGGATGTTGTACAGACTTTGTCTTCAAAATCTCTTCTCTACATTATACTTTTTTATGATCAGAATTAATAGGTAGAATAATATGCACAAGGAGATAGATGGAGCAGAATGGCTTATGGGGGTTTCTTATGTAAAAAGTGTTTTTCAGATTTACAGTAATTTTTTCAGCCTGCAGAGTGTTAGAAAGGAAGATAAGACCATAGAATGTCACTATGCTACAAGAATCCTTCTTGCTCTTTGGGACAGTACAGGTGCTGTTTGCTTATTAAGGCAGCAGACAGTTCTCAGAAGATGTCTTATTTTAGTTATAGAACTTATTTTTTTTAATACACATTAATGGAAAGTGACTGGAGAATTCTTCTATAGTTCTACAGTCCTGAAAAGACTAAAATTGTGTGAATTCATAGCAATATATTTCAGAGAGCAAGAGCTCGACAGCTTCCTTTAACCTGCAGTCATTTTACCTTGCTTGCTTCCCTATGGTGAACCTGTAGCAGTAACAACAGCAGTTGCAGATGGAATTAGAGCATATTTGCCCCATTTGGCCCTTGTCACATATATCAGGGCTTGAATTCCACCTCCTGCTTTCAGTTCCTTTTTTGTTTGATTGATTGATTGAATGTGGGACATTTTAAAATATTATTCTTCAAAATAGGAAAAAAAAGTCTTTATGACAAAATAAAATCCAATAAGAACCAGTAACTTAATGCCTTATTAAAACATAATGCTTTCAAAAATGAAAATCCTAACATTCAAAGATTGCATGTTCTTCTCTTCTCCCCTCTTTTTCAAATAACTGAAAACTAATGAATTGCAAAATTGTGAATAATGGTAACCTTGCGCACTCTATGTGGAAGAAGCCTCTAACATCACAGCTGAGTTTGGTGACCCAATATAGCTAGGTCAAAGAAGAAATGAAGTCCTGGAATATTACTGAGATCCTCCCAGCATGCAACATTTGTCCCTATTATTGATCCTCGGTATACTCGCAAGAGCCTAATTTTCCTTTTTTGAAAAACAGCTATAATTATTCTTTCCTATATTGTGAACAGATTTTGGGAGGTGCAAATACAAGTTTTTAAGCACATTAAATTCACCAAATGAAAAGATTGCTTCCTGCTTCTAAATGTTCTGTGTTTTATAATTCTAAGGGTTCAAATGATATCTCCTTTGTGGCATTTATTATTTCTGCACAATTTGTCTGGTGGGACTCTTATCTATAGTTCCTGTACATCGTATTACATCTGTACATATAATTTTAGTCTCCATTTTTTGTTTATTTTTTTCCTACCTCGCATTTCCTCCCAGGGAAGAATTTACCTACCACATGACTCCACATAGCTGTTTAGTCCTCAGTTTCAACCTTGCATTGTCTTTTCCCAGTCACTGTCTACCCACAGTTTTCTTGTATCTGAACTTCATTTTCTCTTTTGGCATCTCTGCCTGCATGTGCCATGTAGTGCTACCAAGGACTAGCTCCTTGTCTGTACTGCTGTCCTCTCCTGATTTCCATGCTCTCTTCAACCACCCCTTTGTCTCTTTGCAATGCAGTTTTACCTGAGTGTGAGATTGGTTGCTCTAGGTAGCTCTCAAATAGCTGTAAGAGCCATAAAAGCAGTAACGACAGCCTGCAGTGCCCCACGTTTTCTTCTTACTTTTTGCTTTGGATGGGAAAAGTTCTCATGGAAAGCTCAAGAACCTCATATATGGTGTTCTCTCAAATGCTGCTTTAAAACTGCTAATTTAAAATGCATCTGCTAGGCACAGATAGAAGTGATACAATAGATACTGTCTATTTTGTTACCTCTGTCTCTCAAGGATACTGGGTTGGGGTGGGAGGGAGAACACGCTTTCATTTCTGTTTTGATGAACCTCTGCTCCCTAGGGCAGAGACCACCATCTTTATTCAGCACCTTCACAGGTACAACAAAGCCCTGCTACAAAGGCTGGCATTCCCAGCAACTAAAGATAGAGGACATACTAAATATGGCAAAAGTCAAAACACAATGCATGTGATCTCATTGTCTTCACAGAAGTTAACATAGTCTGTTCTCCTACATTATCTACTCTATAACAAAATACATGCCCTATTGCAAATGGGCACAAAAAAAATAATTCCTCACCTGAACACCAATGGCAACACATGCATGCCTGAGCCTCTTAATAGCAAAGCTACTTCCTAATTAACTGGAGACTGGGGCAGGGTTTGCCTCTGAAACAACATTTACTGTGTGCTTTTCAACCAATGTCTTGGTTTATTTAGGTCTTTTTATCATCTTTGCTAAGCCTTTGCTACTTAAAAAACCCTAAGAAATACTATTCTCTGTCTTTTAATTTTTTTTCTCTTAGTAATCAACATCTGCTTTTCAGTATCTTGTCATTTTATGTGCGTGGAGCTGTGTTTAGGTTTTTTTGCTTTTCCTTGACTCTTCTGTTGCTTGTCTTGGAATACTCAGGTGTTGTATGCAGACATCTGGGCTTAACGATGGTACACAGGTGGAGGTGGATGGCTAGGTTCTAATGGTTATACATGTTTATTATTTCAAATGTACATATATATGATATAATATCAATATAGCCATTGCCTGCTAATAGTAATAGTTTTGATTATTGCTGTAACTATCAAAATTCATAAATGAACAATTGTAGAGAGAGGTCATATTTTTTACTAACCCATTTGATGCAGTTGCTAAAAAAAGGAAGGGCTTAAGGCCCTTCTTTGACTCCACAAGCTTGTTTGGTTTTTTTGTCATTGTAGCCACTCATTTAATAAATGGCATTGCTTTTCCCTACCGACCCCTTGCTGCTATGTTAATATCTGTGCTCAAGCTCTGAGCATGTCCAATAGTGATCTTGAGTGAGAGCCTGTAATTCTGAAAGGGCACGTTGTGTCATCTTTGTGTCTTCTGGGTTTAAGGAGGGCTTAAAGGATGACCAAAACCATTTAATGTGCACTGAACAACTTCTAAACAAGAAGTTTTCCAGCAAACTTAGTAAACACAATCTTTAAGCATTCCTCTTCCTGTTCCTTGCTTCATATTTACTTTAGACTATAACTGCATCAAGAGATTTGAGGTTTTCTACAAACTCTATGAACTACAGTGGGGCAGAAATCTCACAAAGTATGTGAAGGATTCTGAAGTGTTTGCACGATTCTCTCTTGGTATCCATACAGGAGGACATGCAAATTAAAGCCATCTGTGAGATTTTGCACAAATTCTTTTACTGGCCTGATATTCAAGTGACTTCTAAGCTACTTCATTATCACTTCATCATGGCTGGCCATTTCATTAATTTAATTACAAGGAGAGAAACCTTTAAACTCCACTGACCCTGCAAGAACCTATTGCAATTTACATTTACATGCTTTAACTTGCCTTGTTCTTCCACTGACTCATACATTGCTATATTAGGTCCTGGACTAATATAATTTTTTTTTTTCTCAGTTGGTAAGGAAATGAGTATTGTTGTGATGGGATTAAGATGATTTATACAACTCAGTCAAAAAGACTTTTGAGTTTTCTCTAGTATTTTGCACTAGAGGACTGCCTGATGCTTTGGTTGTGTTGGCACAGAGAGTTGAATTCATCCAGATCATGGATTCATACTTCTAGATGATTCACTACTGTTGTGTAATAATTGTCATTGAAATTAATATGCATGAGTAGCATTTTTGCTCCTCAAAGGTTCAGAAGGAACTAGATTGGGACAAGGAGCTAGGTGCAGCCAGTATCTCCGCAATCCATAGTAATAGACTTATCGTCAACAGTACTTCTCAAGTTAAGAACTCGGTGCTCAATATCTCACTTTATAGGCACAAAAACCCCAGTGAGATGACAGGGGTTGCCTGTGTAGGTTGCCTGTAGGAATTACCCAGAAGACCACTAGGAGATTCAGAACAATACTGAGGTTACTCTGCTCCAGCAACTGGGCCAGTGCTCTAAGTGAATTGCCAAACCTTTTCCTTTCTAAAGCTTTTATACTTTGAAGTCTTGGTTATGATGAAGGCTGAAAATATTATTACACTTAACTTACTCTTCATCTTTCAGAGAATCATAGAATGGTTTGGCTTGGACCAGGCCTTAAAGGTCATCTAGTTCCAACCCCCATGCTACAGACAGGGACACCTTCCACAAGACCAGATTACTCATAGTTCCATCCAGCCTGGTCTTGGACACTTCCAAAGATAGGATATCCATCACTTCTCTGCAAAACTTGTTCTAGTGCCTCATCACCTTAATGGTAAACAATTTCTTCCTAAAATCTAATCTAAAGCAGCCCTCTTTCCGTTTAAAACTGTTCTCACCTTGTCCTGTCACTGTATGCCCTTGTAAAAACTCCATCTCCATCTCTCTCGTAGGCCTCTTTATGAACTGGAAGGTGCTATAAGGTCTCTCTCCCTGAAGCCTTCTCTTCTTCAGGTGGAACAACCCCAAGTCTCTCAGTCTGTCTTCATATGACAGGTTCTCAAATCCTATGATCAACTTAGTGGTCCTGTCCAACAAGTCTACATATTTTTTTATTTTGGGGGCCTCAGAGCTGGATGCAGTATTCCAGGTGAAGTCTCCCAAGAAGAGAGTAGAGGGGAAGAATCTCACTGAGCTCCTGGTCACACTTCTTCTGGAGCCCAGGATATAGTTGGCACGCATTGCAATAAGAGATTTGTCTGGAATTTTAATTTCTTACACTCTTTGTGAAATATTTTAATTTTTGTTTTCCCGTGTAGCTTAATTTTCTAGTACATAAAGTTTTGAATTTTCTGAAAATTGTCCTGCATTGCATTATCAGGTAAACAGACATTGAAATGCAGTTGGTTATGGGGGCCTCTAGGTTTGTAATACTAGGTCTAAATGACAATGACGTATGCAATGTGCTGTTAATTCCTACAGTCAAACTGAGATTACGCTGTTGTTTTCTTTCATTTTTCATTGAAGATACTTGTTTGCAAGTACTTTTAATTCCACATCTCATAGTTTCACACATGAATATAATCACCATTTTTTTTTTCCTACTGGTACATTCCTTTTTCCTGATTTAAGGTTTAGTCCTTGATGCTGCATTTGAAACAAAGGCTTTACAAAAAGCCATAATATTGGGCAAGTATCTGCCCTATTAATTTCTCTGGTTTTTTCTTTTTAATTTTGCTGTTATATTCTATTTTGTTATATGACACTAGCATCACGATAAAATAAACACTGTTAATCCTTAAAGAGTCAGCGTCAAGAGGTTAAAATGTGGTCAAGGGTTAATTTACCAGATAGAAATCTCATTAGGTTTTCATGGATTTGCTGTAGTCAGTCACATACGTAGTAGAAGACTCATTTTAATGAGTCTTCTATAGACTATGCTTT
Source organism: Promerops cafer (assembly GCA_013398275.1). Classification (NCBI taxonomy): domain Eukaryota; kingdom Metazoa; phylum Chordata; class Aves; order Passeriformes; family Nectariniidae; genus Promerops; species Promerops cafer. The sequence goes on along the minus strand of VZSE01005451.1, from coordinate 1,869,402 downwards.
AAAAGTTGCTGCTCAACAGTTGTTTGGATGGAGGGCATTCCTTTTCTTATCTGTCAGGCCCATCAGTGACATCAGAGTTTACTGGGGAAATACCTGGAAGGAATGGATAAAGCAAAAGAATTTCAAAAAAATAGTAAGGCTTTTCAAACCTAGTTTTGAAATGTACCTGTATATTATTCTCCAATTGTGACTATCATTTTTCTGAAGGATTTTCTTTGGTATAAGCATAATTTTATGAAGGTGTTCAAAAGGTTTATTTTTTCATCATAAAGTATTTTTGAATGTATTTCTCTGTCTTGTTAGAAAGTAAATTAATGATCTTTATTTTTTATTTTTTCTTTATATTGAACTTAGATTTTATCATATTGGATTATGATGGTTTATTTCTTGATTTGAAAATGTGCTTAAACTCTTTTTACATTTTCCAGAAGAAACCAGTATTTATTGAATCTTCTCTTTGCTCTGTCTGGATTTACTTTTATTTTTTACATGACAGCAATTATTTGTAGCTCCTTAGGGTGTCAAATTGAACAGAAAATATTTATTTCATTGTCCTCTTTCAAATAAATATGCAAAGTATATATTGCCATTAAGAAATTGAAATAATATATAATTTTCAATATATAGTGAAGCTTTATAGTGTAGTTGAACGTCTGTTTGTAAAAGAGGACTAGTACCTTATTTCTTAAGCAGTATTATTAGAAAAGTTGATTTAAAAATAATTTCTTATAGTAAAATAAATTCAGCACTTTTTTTTTTTATATTTCCAATTTGGTAAAAACTGTTTTATCTTTTCAACTAAAAATGGAAGTAATTTTGAAGTTAATTTTTCAGTTTCCAAAAGGATTATTTAAAAAGAAAAAATATTTAATAGTACAGTACTATTAGAAGTAGTTATATTTTAACTACTCTTTCTAAAAAGAGTAGTTAAAACATAAAAACTTTATAGAAACCCCAGAAGTTGCAAGAATTTTGAACAAACATGTAAATTTACAAAGTAATTACTATGCCTTCACCAGTTAACATATGAGACAGTTATGACTGATGATGATACAAAATTGCAATTCAGCACACAGAACTACATCTACAGCATCTTCCACTTAAAGGAATTTTTCTGAGTACCACTCAGCACAGTGGATGAACAAAGATGAGGAGAAAGAGGGCTTCAAAACAGCTTTACTTGTCCTTTCCTCCCTAGCATGTGTAACAGGGCCAGAGAGGGGGAGGAGGGAAAGAAGAGATGTGTGGCATGAGGAGGAAGAGCAAGCAATGCGGTGCTTCTCCTGCCAGGATGCATTTATTGCACAGCTTCTCTTGGAGTTACAGCCCAGCCGGGACCACAGAGAGCTCGGCTGTTTGCAGAGTGTCGACCTCCTACAGCTCAGTAAAGAAGGATGCCAAGCCTGTGCACATGGAGGGGGGTGGTGGTGTGTGCTGGAAGGTGGCCACGGTGCTGTGCCTGACTTTGTAAGGTGCAGGTTGTTATGTAGGGAAGTGCAAGGTGGGGACCCAGCCATGTGAATTTCAGAGGTGATATCTAATACGTGATGGCTCTGAGGTAAATTTGGAAACTTCACTTGATGTTGGTTTAATTACCTTGGCTGACTGACCAACAATTTTTAGTGAACTGTTTAAAGATAAGAAAATCCATTACTGATTTTCCTTTAGAAGAATTTGTGGTGAAGTCTAGTGCTTTGGGAGCTTAGTTGATGAGTGGTTAAGATATCCATCCAGTGGGGTAGGGTAGTCAGCTGGAGACAGTTGCTTCACCAGCTCTGCTGGTCCAGGGGTTGAATTGGCCACTTGCTTCCCAGGGTCATATCTGTAGCCACAGCCTTGCCATAAGCTCAGCAGCTGCTCCAGTCTGAGTAGGGGTATAAATAAGAAAATTATGGCCTCTTTAGAGAAGCTGTGAACACCCCATCCCTGGCAGCGTTCAAGGCTGGGCTGGATGTGGCTTTGAGCAATCTGGAGTAGTGAGGGCTGCCCATGGCGGGGGGTAGAATTACCAATTATTTTATCACAAATGTGGCTTGCAGGAAGAGCAACTGAGAGACTTGGTCAAGAACAGAATAAGATTATTATAGGTTTTTAGAATAACATTACTCTCTTGTAATTGCAGGTATGCTGGGATGGGCGTATGAAAACAGAAGAAGCAAGAACACAAAAAACGAGCTGCTAGTGGTGGATGTTTTCCCTGAGAAGGCTGTATGCGAAGGACAGGAGTGCAGGAACATGGTGCTTCCCTCTTGCTCAGCTGGACTGGACAAGTAAGTATGGATAGTGAGGTCAGAAAGGAGGACAATCAAAGTGTTGTGGCAGAGAGTAATATGCTCCAGAATAGAGTGTAAGGAAACAATTACAGTTTTTGAAACAAAGTAGTATAGAAGAAGTAACCTGAATATTGCTAAAACCACCACAGGGAAATTATGCAAAGGCAGATTTCTTTAGTTGGCTTTACACCATCAGCTATAAAGTGAGCCCTCGGAAAGGGGCCGAGTGAGAAGCTGGACTTGCTGGCTTTGGGGCTTTACTTGTTAAATGCTGAACTACATCAGATCATAGAAACCCGAAACTTCCTCTCTCACAGCAAGACAGAGTCATGAATACCTACATTTACCACCTGATTGCTGTAATACCTGGAATTTACTGCTCAAAGAGAGGACAAATATAGCTGTTATGAAACCACACAATCTGCTTTGGTGCATCTTGGCAGTTCAGAAAGGCAAGAGTTTTTGGACACAGCCTTCCAACAGCCACTCTGTCCAAGTAACAGGAAAGCTTGTTTTCTTAGAGAAGTCCTCAGAAGTCCTGAACTTGGTAGGTCCTGGCACCACTATACTAAAAATTCCCCTAGATCCGGTGTATGGGTGCTGCCAAATTCTGGCCACAAAACCTAGAAATTATGTCATCCTCGTAGAAATAAAAATTGCTTTCTATGATTCAACGAAAAAAAAAATAAAAAGAACCAAAAAAACCCACTTCAAAACCGCCAACCAAAAACGCCCAACAAAAAAACCAAATCTAGAGCAACCATGAGCTCTGGGATGCCACCAGCTCCGGGCAAAACGGTACGAAGTATCTCTCGCCGCGCTCACCTCCGGGCCCCCGCGGCGCTTTGCGGGGCAGCTCTGCCACCAGAAAGGGCGCGCGTGTGCGTGGGGGGTGTGTTTGGATTTACGGAGTCAGGGAGGCGAAACTTTTTCTTTAAATAATTTTTTATTTTTGTGAATGGAACGGGTTTGCCTTGCCACCCAGGGGGGCGTAGGGGACACGGCGTGCCCGCAGCAGGATCCCGGGATACAGCCGGGCACCCGAGCGCCGACTTCCGACGCGCTCCCCGGCCGGCGGCGAGGGTCGGGGCAGCGGNCGCGGCGATCCGGCGATCCGGCGGGGGGCGCGGGGAGCCAATGGGCGGCGGGGATCCGCCGGCGCGGCTCGGGGGCCCCTGGAGGAGGAGGAGAGGAAAAACCACGGGATTGAGCTCTGTCAGTGGCGCTCGCGGCTTCCAAGGGGGAAGTGCCGGGGAATAATTAATGTTTTTATTAAATTTGGAGGGAATTTTTTGCAGCCGATCGCCGCGCGTGGCCTTCAGGTGGGTCTTCCCCCGCAACTTTGCCCGCCGCCCCGCAGGATTGCGCGGCGGCGGTGGGGCTGCGGGAGCGATCCTGTGGGAGAAGGTGGCTGGTGCGCGGGGCGGGGGGGCCGTGTCTGTGTGTCTGAGTGTGTGCGTGTGTCTGTGTGAGCGGTGAGTGCGTGGCCGCCGGGCGCCGCCGCCGCGAGGTGCGCGGCGAGCCCCGCGTTCGCCATTACGAGTTGAGCACACGCTTGCGAGAGCCGGGGCTGCCGCCGGCGCGGATCGCCCGCGGGCGCGGCGCGCAGTGTAAATAAAGCCCTGCCTCTCGCCCCGCTGGCTGCCGCCGCCGCCGCGGAGTGCTTTTGCTCCGCGTTTTGCTGGCAGGAGCGTGTAACCCAGGTGAAGGCAGAGAAGGGAGGGTTGTTTTTATGAATGGGACTCTTTGAGGTTAATTAGGTATGCAAATGCAAGCAGTTCATTCATGCTGCCTTTTTTTTTCCTTTTTTTTTTTTTTTTTTTTTTTTTTTTTAAATCTAAAAGCCATCTTGTATTCCCCTCTAGGCTGATTGGAGTCCAGATCCCGAGGAAATCTCCAGATCAAATGCCCAGTAAATAAAAACACTGAGCTAAGACTCGTGGAAGAGCTGCAGAATGGATGGATTTTATGACCAGCAAGTGCCTTACATGGTCACCAATGTGAGTGATCAGTTCAAAGTTGGTGTTTATAAACTTGACTCCGACTTATTTCTGTGGGGGAGTTTTACAGACACAGTCTCTGCTTTGTTACGGCTGTAGGGGCGACTCTTCATCTGGGAGCTTTGCTTGCAAGATGAGCCTATCTTCTTAGTTATTGCAATAAAGCATCGTGTTCTTTTAAAGACAGTTTTGGGATGATTAAAAAATCATGCACATGATTAGCGGATGAGGGAGGCGAGAGCAGCAGCAGCTGCATTCAAAGTTTCTGGCTGCGTTTGCCTGCAACGTTCAAAAGAATGAAGTTGAGGCAAACATTAACCTTTTTTTTTCTCTCCGTTTTTTTTTTTTTTTTTTCTTTCAGGACTTTGCAAACAATTTTATAAGTAACACAGGGGAAAAAAAGGAGTCTATTATAATTTCATGTCTGGGTTCTCCTGCATAGCTTATGCTATGGGGATTTATGGGCTATTGTGTAGGTTTGTATACTTTAGATGCCAAAAATACGATTGGTATTGTGTTGTTGCTTGAGCACATTATATATGTACTGTACAAATAGATGTCTACATAGATGGAAATGTGTTTCATTTAGACACAGGAATCTTTTGGAGGATGTTAGGTGCTCAGCAATATCTTTTGTTAGAAATTGAAGGCTTGCAAGAGGTCCCTGTTTGAAAATGTAAAGAATTTATGCCAACTTTGCATATTCCTGATTAAATTAAAAAAAAAAAAACCAAAACAAACCCAACCAAGTCG
>VZSE01005451.1:1742457-1859864 GCA_013398275.1 Promerops cafer | reverse complement strand
TTTTTTTTTTTTTTTTTTTTCCAGAAACCTTTAAATATTTTGCATGTTATTTTTGTCTTTGTATTTGTAGTCGTGAGATGCTGTACCGGGTGATTAGAAAACTAACGTCGGTCTGTTTTACACATGCATGTTCTTTTAAGTATTTCAAATAATCTTGCAGAGCACATTCTAGTGGAGAGACAAGGTTTAAGAACAATAATGTACAAATCTGAATTTTGAGCCATTGTTGAGAGATTCATTTATCAGTAACAAAAATGTGCTGCTGCATTAGGAGAACTTTACAAGTTGCAAAGTACCTTTTTGCTTGTTCAAGTCTATTTGTTTTCAGCAACATTTTCTGATTTTTATTTTCCTTTGATATTTGCAGTACTGTTTATTTGAAGCATAAAGATTTTTGTGCATTATCTCTTCTTAATATTTCTGGTCAATTTTTTATGTAAACTTCTGCATCTGAAATAGACATAAATTTCATTCAAGTTAAAATAGTCTCTCCAGATTCATCCTGATTTAAATGACTGTGAGTATTCACATATGTTTAAGTTTTTTCCTGTACAGGACTATGCACAGCTGTTTATAGAAGAGATGTTCTGTGATTGGGGTTTTTAGGGTTTTTTTTTGGTTTGCTTTTTTATTATTTTATTTTATTTTTGTTTGGTTTGTTTTGGTTTTGTTTTAAAGGAGGGGTGTTGGGTGAAATGCTTGGTGTCGGTGTTCATAGAAAGGGAAATATTGCTGATGAGCTGTTTATGCCCTTATTCTGTTTTAACAGCTTTTTGTGTAGTTTCTTTACCTATAAGTAAGTTGTGAGTTATTGTTCATTTTGGTTATATTTTTATTCTGCTAGTATTAGTTTTAATATGAGGTTATTCTGTGTATAGTCAAAAACCTCTCCTGAAATTAATGGAACAGAGGATATATTTTTATGAACTAATGCAATTCTTCCCTAATAATTGAAAACTGGATGTCCTGAACTAGGATAATTTTTGTAGTATAATGGTCAGATGCAACTATAGCTGTCTCCCTGTGGTAATTTTCCTAAGGAACTCTTTACATTGTATCATCTCATTCATGTTAGCAAATAAGAAACATGTTAAAATGCTAGTCAAAAGATACTATTTTTAAATTTAGAGGTTAACTTTCAGTTTGATTTTTTTTTCATTGGCATGGATGATTTTGTTTCTGAAAAATGATTAAATTTCTTTGATCTCAAGTCAGAAAAAATACAGGCAGATTCATAATGCATGTGCAGATAATAATGGAAGTTCAAAAAATAATGCAAAATTTAAAACTAATTTGACCATTTACATAGGTACATAAATTAATGTAATGGCAGTTTTTATTCTGAAGGCACTGCTTATTTTAGACTGGAATCACTTGTTTGAGAGCCTTTTAACCTCTTTATCAGAGAGTATTTCACTGAATAAATTTGGATAGGTTTTGAGAGAGGTGTCTAGTCCCATGTCAGCCAGGTTGAATAACCTTTATAAAGGTAGATAAAATAATCTGGGAAATATTTAAAAATGAAAAAAAAAAAAAAGGTTCTTTTTTACCTAGCAGAAAGTAATAAAGCTAAATAACGCTATCTGTCCACAGTATATTGCAACTAAATATTACAGGTTTTTCAGTGTTTTAGAAATACTTTAGGAAATCTCTGTTTCGGGCCATGCTATGGTTTGAGCTGTTTCATGAAACAAACTTTGCACAGCTTTTCTTAAGGCAAAACTGAAATAAAAAGTTAAGATGTCAACATCAAATATTGAACTATTAGCTTGATCCCAAAGTTTTATGGAAAAAAACCAACACCCTTAACAACTTCTGTTAGTCTTTATAATATGCTAGTGTTTGAGGACATTGTAGCTCTGCTCAAATGTCTATATGGATGAACTTAGCCAGGAAATAGATTTTGAAATCAGACTTGTTTACCCATTGCTAGATGTGTCCATTTATGTTCTTCTGGACCTTCCTAGGCTAGGAGTCTGCCAATTTGGCAGCATCAGTACTGTTTACATATTTCTTTTCATAATGCTCTGGAGCCAGGGAAATGACCATGAAATTTTAAAACATCTTGACCCTTTTTAAGAAAAGCAGTGGCAGCTGACCAGGTTTCTCCCACTAGTTCAGATCCCCACTGGGGAGTAACCAGGTCAAAAATCTACTTATTAGTTAGGAGAAGAAAGTGAGTTGCATTTTATGACAAAAATAATGCTTGTGGATTTTTCTTTGTTTTGCTTTTCCTGAAGCTGTCCTTACTGCATCACATATTTTTGCCTGAAGATTTTCACAGTTAGTGTCACCTGTGTCAAGTTGGTGGCAAACAAGTAAACAGAAAAGAAATGTATTCTTTTCCTCTTGAAAATGGTGGGAGGTTCACTTGTGTTAAAGTATTAATCCAAATGTAAACAATTCAGTAACCTGTTTAATATTTTATTACTACGTAATTAACAAGCTGAATACTACTTACAGAGAGCTCACAAATGTATTCCACTAGCTGCATAGTAGATTTTTATGGAAATCAGTTTTGCTTCTTACTCTGTGCAGCATTATATATGTAAGAAAGACTCTAAATTATTTTGATGTAAAACTTACTCTGAATAAGGTTACCCCATGTCAATTGTTATGCAAGACAAAAGATAGAGTATAACAGTTTTCTCATGCTAGAAATTGAAAATGGGAAGCTTTTAATAATTTTTTTTTCAATGTTCAACCTTGGAATAGTTAAAGTTGCCTATTGCTAACCAAGATAAATATTATTTGGATTTTATCTTTAATTTTATATTTAAATAACTCAGTGGCAACATTTTGACATGATAATACTATAAAATGACTTTATTGATTCCATGAGTTTGGAATCAGATTGATTCTATCAGGTAGCAGTTGTTCAGTGACTTGAAAAAAGTGGTTAAAATATTAATCCAATGTTATCTTGTCACGGTAGCTCTACCTACTTATTGTGGAACAAAATGAAGAGAGAACAAATTGTTAGTGACTGAGGGTCTCCTTTCTATGGTGAAAGCATTTGGTTTTGGGAATACTAGATTAACAAAAAACTCAGATTTTTTTTTTTTTAAACATTATTTAGATACTAATTTCTCCTAGAGCTTGTTCAAGATACATAAAAGGCATCCCAAGCAAAGACAAATAATACATTTATGCACTAGATCTGCTTCTTAGAGCAATAGATAATAAGCTTCTCAGATGGTAATATACTCAAAACTAAAATATAAAGTTCTTTGTATGATTTGAAAAGCACACAAAAAGATTAAGTAAACAGTAAGTGGTTTGAAATAACAGCTACAGGTAATGGGTTTGTGCCTCTACCCCAACTCAGCTAAATTGAGTGGATGGCTTCTTCAGGCTTCTTCTTGTATTCAGAAGCCACTTCTTAGTATCTGAAAGTAAGTAATTTCTCTCAAATAATTATTGGCCAGCTTTGGAATGGACTTGAGGAGATAAGTTTCTTCCCTCTGTTCTCCTAATGTCTTCACATGCTCCACCAGTGTTGCAGTGATGTCTAAGCGAGTGTTGACTTGTAGTTTATTTCTTGAATGAGGAGGTGTGAAAGGAAATAGTTTCTAGTTCTTGAAGGATTTATTTTAATAAAAGAGAGTACTGGATCTTCAAATATTAGTCTAGTTAGAGTGGCTTTGTTTAATCTGGCTAACTAGTTTTTTTTCTGCCAAAAAGTTGTAAAATTTAGCCAGTGTAAGGCAGATGTTATGTAGCCACATTCAAGAACTATCCACATTTTTATAGGAGTAATAAGAGTCAAGAAATTGTAATTTAATACCTCCATGACTGAAATCTGCCTGACAGGAACAAACACTCTTAAAAGCAGTGAAATCACTTTCAGTTTGTAGTACAGAGAATATCTTCTTCTTTTTTTTTTTTTCTTGGGGACTCTAGTGATCTGATAGATTTGATTTTCTAATACTCACAGCTCATGATCATAAATATCTGCACAAAAAAAGAACAGTTAGATTAGGCAAAATGGGAGGGAAGGGGAAGTTATTAAAAAAAATCCAAAAGAAATAAACCCACCAAAAATCTACAAGTCTGAAACTCTGTGTAGTAATAAACTTTTTCATGTTTTTCTTGTTTGCTAGAAAAGTAAATAATTTTACTCAAAATCATAATTTTTAAATGCGTAGAGGGGTTTGCTAACCATGAGGCATGTAGCGAAATATTAAATGTGAATACTGCTTTTAAAGCTAACTTTTTTTCTCATTTTTAGTGTAGCAGCAAATGAAGAACAGATTCTGCAAACCCATCTTCATATTCCTAGGGATTATTCACATAAGGAAGAATTTTGAGATCTGGAGCTAGTTTTGAAGTGCATTTAAGTTTATTAGTCAGAGCATCTCTCGTTATGTAAAAAGGGTTTGAGGTTGTTTTGACAGCAAATCCAGTGCTTATGGGAAATAATATTTTTTACCATCTTGAAATTTATCACTGTTGTACCTTCCCAATGTTTCTTTGTTAGAAACAGTTGTTCTCGTGGAAAAAGTGCAGCCACGACCCAACACCCCCCCACCCCAGCTCTTGCAGGAATACTTACAATCTAGCCAATCTTTCAGATATTCAGAAGTGACAATGAATCAAAGAAAACTCAATAGATCCATTACTGTTGAGGCCCAAAGTCTTATTTTAGCTGAGGCCAAAATACTACTGCTCATGTAGAATTTCCTGTCAATTTCAATTTCTTTTGCCACTTTGAATAAATGATGGATATTTTAAAACTAATTGCTCCTAGCTCTAAAAGTGAAGCATGAGGTCAGAGCGCACAGTACTGCAGGAAGTGTTCTGCTACCCAAAATAAAGTTTTAAGTGAAGCATTTTCAGCTTCTTGTTTTTCTGGACAGTTTCCAGGTTTTTTTAACAGGAACACCTTTCTCTGGAGTGCAGCTGAGCTTGTGGAAGCAGTTTGTGAGTGGGAGAAGGAAGAGTTAAGTTTAAGCCCTTTATAGTTTGCTTAACTTTTCATTTATTAAATAACGTTCCTCAGCAGGTCTGTGCTGCATCTTGAGACAAAGCAGTGAAATCACTGTGTTTATGCCTAAAGTTCAAGTTTACTTTGCTGTAGCTTTCTGGAAGGGTGTGACATGAAAAGCTTGTGGTTGGGGCCACACGGTTCATGCTGGACTGTGTTTTTGTGAATGGAGGCAGAACTCCAGTTCTGACTGCTTGTCTTGAGGAATTGCTTCGGAGATCAGCTGTCTCATTCACTGGCAGAAAGAATGACTCATACATCTTCTGCCTTGTTTGGCTCCAGGTCATTGTTACAGTGGATAGAGCTGGTTTTAATTAAATATTAACTCCTTTTGTCCTGGATGCTTGTTAATGGGGACTTTTTGTTTACTTGCAATGAAAGCAAGCTAACAGGCCCGAGTTCAAAACCTTTTTTCCCCCCCCAAATTGCTTTCCCTTTGCAAAATGAGCTGCCAATTCAGCCTTTCAAAGAGTGTTTAAAGCTTTAAAAACTACAAACAAGTATTAAGTATTTTTGTGCTGTGAATGTTTGCATATCTCAGTAGGTAGTGAAACTGTAAAATCTAAACTGATAACATCTTCAAGATCATCATTAGAATTTCTGCATGCTTTCCAAATCCTCTTGAGACATTATAGCTACAGTCAGAAGAAAAAAAAGAAACAACTTTTAGTAACGTTCTAGGCTGAGTTGGATAGTTTATGCTGCAGATGTTGTCTGCTTAAGGAGTCTGAGACTTGATGGCTCTGAATGTGGAATGAACTCATGTAGCTGCTTCTGCTATAAGCAGTAAAAGCCACGTGCTTAATATCCTTCAAAACCTTTTATCAGTATTTCAGAATATACTTGCCTTCTCAAACCCCCATAATTAAGTAGCTCAAGGAAATGTTCTTATTCAGATGGGTGATCATTTCAGATATATTTTTTCAATTTCCCTCTGAATGGCAAAGTAAAAAAAAAAAGTTTTGGTGGTTTCTGCATTGTGTCTTTTGTATGTTAACAGAAGCTTTTATGGCAGCCTTGCTAAGTTGCAGTATTTGTGAATAAAAGAGGAAATGAATGGCCTATGTATATAAATGTGTAGACAGTTGTGACTCTGCAAGTTACATTTTCCTTTCAGACATTCATGTTGAAATGTCTTTACCTGCCTATTTAATTTTCTGCAAAATCTACCTGTACTTATCTAAAATTCAGGTAGAAAAGCCCTCTTCTGCTTGAGCAATGGGGTGATGTATCCCAACAATACAGCATTTCACAGTGAGATGCTGGTGCAAGGAGTCTCTGTATGACGATGAGTGCTTGCATTTCAGCAGTATGATCATGTACGAGTTTCAATTCTGCTTGTTTAAGAATAATATCAGATTATGTGAAGAAATAATTTAAGTTCTTATTTCCACCGGTTAGCAGGTCCTTTTAATTTCTCTGTATGGGCTTGTGGGCTCATTTCAGAGGTACTGATGCTACTAAATTTGCATTCCAGTTGGAAATGCATGTTCCTAGTTTGAATGTATTGGATGCTGTTATTTGTTTTGTTTATATTTAGCAGGGTTTTAAATACTCCTTAACTTGTGCTGTTCCTTTCTCTACAGAGGCTTTTAAGGCTACGTTAATATTGCATTTAAAGTAAATTTTGACAGCATAGTCTCCACCTGTTTCTAGAGTACTGATGAAGTGATGTGCTCCGTCTCTATTAAATATGCCTTCATAAATTTTGGAGATCCATGAATAAAGTACATTATTCTTGTTTACTCCATAAACAAGAGCAAATCAGGGGTAATGGCAGTAATGTAGTGGTTTCCATGACAGTTCAACCAGGTATATTTTATTTTTTTCTTACTCTATGGCTGGAGAAGAAAAAAAAAAGGACCTTGCTTACTGATATATACATAAATCTCCACAACAGATTATTTTTCTGGACTAAGTCAAATAAAACTGATAAAACCAGAATGAAGCACTGGTGATGCTGTCCAGTGCACAGAGGACACTCTCCGGAAAGTTATATGAGATTTCTATCCCTTTTCTGCAACCACTAAATATAACCTCCTTATTTAAACAGAAGGGGGTTTTGTTTTCTTTGAGGCTTTTAGAGATATCCTAGATTCACAAATTTTTTATATATATATATATCTACATATACATGTATATATAAAACGCAGGTACATGTTAAAAAAAGTAATTTTGCTAGCCTCCTTGCTGCATCTGAAAATGATAGGTGGCTTAAGAAAATTTTGTGGGATGTGTCTTCTGTAAACAAGAAGTTACTTGATTCAATTACTTTAACTCTGAATGTACTCACAGATGCTTCAAAAACAAGTGAAAATATTAGAAATCTTAGGAACTGATTTTTAAGTAGAAGTCCTTGATTTCATAATCAGTTTTTTCTGTGGCAGTCAAATAGTTGGTATTTTTGTAAGGAAAATGCCAAACATTCACGTGTAGTCAATTGCATGAAATGTCAGAAATTGCGGAGTGTTCGTATTTGGGCTCATCATGTCACTGAGTTCATTCTTGGTAAAACTTCTGTGGTTTCTCTGGAAGAAACAGAAATTGAATGCACCAAAATACTGGGAATATATGGGTTGGTAGTGTTTTATAGAGCTTCAAACTTCGAGGAGCCAATATGTCCTCAGAGGTACTGGTTTATTCTGAAAGGATTGGTTACTGTCAGGCTTGATTTTGTTTGGTATTTTATTTTTTAATTAGAAACTTGAATAACAAAGCAACAGTAGCTATGTTTCTTTTTTTCAAAGTAAGCCTAATTACACTTAGTGTATTTATCTTACTCACACTTTTCAAATCTGTATTTTCACATTTCCAAGGTCATTTGTTTTTAAGGGATATTTGCTGCAGTTAAGACAGTAGGATTTGAAATTTATTTTAAAACCCAGAGCAAATAATTTTTCAGTATTATGAGCCTGATTCTGAACTCTTTACCCAGGAAAAAAAACTTCCAGTTAAGTCATTAGAAATATTTCCTGAGTAAAGGAGTGGAGATCTGGTCCATGAAGAGCACTGTAATGCACATTCAAAATAATTGTGAGTAATTTTAATTAAATATATATTTTTAATTCAAACCAATTATATTAAAACTAGTAGAAATTGCACATATATAATGGGGAATATACACTTCCTATACTAGAAAGTGTTCCGAAGGGCATGGTAGTCACATTTTATCAGTTAATGTTATTTGAGAACATTTGATTGTCACAGTTTCGTGAAATGATTTTATAAGCAGCATTTACCTTTCAAATCTTGTTGGGTAAGCAGATCATGGCAGATGTTAACTTTTAGTTAAGATCATATGAATTATTTCCTTGTCTTTGGACAAGTTCTTTGGACAAGAACTTGTCTTTCTGACAAGAAAGTATTTTTAAACAATAATTTTATGCAGCTTTGCTGTGGCAATTCCAGTTAGTGTGTATGTTGAGGAAAAGATGACAAAGTTAGGAGAAGATAAGCCGGATCTCTCTCGCGATGAACCAGAAACAGTCACGCTCCGAGGCCGCCGTTTCTCTCTGTAATGTTCTGCAGTTATTTGAATGTATTCATCTATAATAAACGTTTAGTGCTATTTCAGCTTAAATGGTTTAAATGAGTTTACCACGCAGTTTGAGAGATGGCTAATGTCTTAGATATACAACGAAAAGGAAATGTGGTACCAGAGAAGCAAAATTATCTCTCAGCAGACCGTGAAATGATTGTATTTAATAGCTCAGGTTTGTGATGGAAGTTTCCTAAAAGCAAAGATGATTCTTACAAAAGGCAAATGGATATTAATTGTGATTTTTCTTTAAGTAAATCTTTTTTGATATCTTAAATGTTGTCAATGAACCGGGAATTCTGTGGTCTGGTAAAATAGTTCTTTTTGAATATTTAAAACAATAACAGAAAATCCCTACTGTGTTGGCTGACTGCCACAAACTATTGGAATCACTTTTAAGTAAGCCGAAGGTGTGGTAGTTTCAGGTTAAAGAAGCATTAGTGTTAATCAGTGGGATTTGGTTTTGTGTGGACTTTATGTGCAGATATTTTGAAAATGAGCACTAATGAGTTTTACCAGTGGCATGGTAGGTCCAGACCCTGGTACAGGGAGTGAGGCAGGGCCAGTGAGCCCCCACATCCTGCCATTCCCACTGCTCTGTGCTGGGGCTTCTGTGCACTCACACTGCACCACACAGCTTCACCCTAGGGTTTATCTGATATTAAAATGATGCGCTTGCCTGATTTTCATACTCAACAATGAAGAAACAAAAAAATCATAATTTTAAATTTGACTGTGCTGTGAATTAAGTACAAGAGTCTTTATTTATGCTTTAATGGCTTATTTTAATTCTTGTTTCTTGTTTTTTTGTTTGTTTTGTTTCGGTTTTCCTTTCTTCAGCTCAGGTACCTGACAATGACGAGCAGTTTGTGCCAGACTATCAGGCTGAAAGTTGTAAGTATACTACAAATCATCACTTTCTTAAAATATATATGTTTGTATATTTATATCTGTGTCTTCACATTTGTTATTTATTTTGTCATTTGTGGTCATGTGATAGCTCCTTTTGCTGATCGGTGACATCAGTGTGATGAGTAGATAAAGCAAGTGGCATTTTGATGTGCAGCCAAAAGAACTTGTTTGGGCTGAAGGTATAACCTTTAGCATGGTTTCCTGTCATTTCCACCCACAGCCCCAGGAAAGCATGGAAAAACTGAGGCTGTGGAGGTGGAAGGAGTTTCTTTGTCTCTAGAGTGTGCAGAGGAGCTTTTTAGCCGATACAGATCAGATACTGTGGGACGTAGGATGCATCTCTGCTGAGCAGAAGTCAGGCTGCTCAACACGTTTTGTGTATGGATAAATAAATAAAATTCTCCACATAATCAATCAAGTACAGCCACAGCTGAAGCATTTTTAAGTTGTCTTAGCATGTGGCATTTTCTTGCTCAAACAATATTTTCCTTTGAGTTAATTGGTGAAAACAGGAGTTAAGCCGGGTGCTTTGCATTGTTTTCTACTTACTTAACAAGAGTCTAAACTTTTTTTAATCAGCCTGAACCCCTCAAGTCTGGCCTTTACCTATTAAAATGCTCCTATTCTGTTAAATGCTGGCTCCGTTTTGCTGTACCTGCTGTTCTGTGGTATTGGGTGATTGCAAGGGCATAGCATGAAAAACATCAGTCACAGACTTCTTGGAGCTTCTTTTTGTAGTTTTCTTCCTCATGGCAAGGCTTTTCCCCATCATCAGAGGTGTCTTCTGGACAGCGTCGGCTGATTGTAGCAGAACACATGGTAGCTTTTCCATTTTACTAAATAACTTACATAGTTTACCCTATTGGAGTGAATTACTGCAGTTCACTAAATCAGATAGCTGTTAAACACAGCATTCATATACTGAAATATTAAGATTAATATAGAGAGATTAGGAAGAATTGCATTTAAATAGTCTTTAACCCAAAAAACAAATTCACGCTTGCTGAATTTTCCTATAAATCTTTTAGATTATTTTTTCCAGTTATTAAGAAGCTGTTTTAAGAAGAATTTATTGAGAGTATTCATAACAGCATTTTGTGAGGCGAAAAAAAGCCCACACTTTTTTTAATCCCCTGGAATTGTTGCTGTGCGGGATAGTATCCCTGCACAGCAACAATTTAAATCAGTTTTCCTCTCAAAGTTCCTGTACATATGCTAACCAACAATCATAGTCACTTTTAAATTTTGAAAATTGCATTTTATAGCAGAGTTTTTTTTTTACTTCTGTCTTCAAAGACTCTTTTTTTTTTTTTGATTAAATTATAATATTAAAGACAAAACAATTTATAATTTGAAAATCAGATGTTACTTTACATATGGATCTGTGTCCAAATATAGTCATTCATGCATATACCTTTGTGTAAGAGTACAAAGTTCAACCGGGGCTTCTATTAACCCACAATTATCGTTACACAACAAGTCAATGATTCTTGGAAAATAATTTGTGGACTGTGAATGAAAAGCCCCATTGAAGCTGGCCACTGCTTGTGGTGATAAAGAAATTCTCCTAATATGGCTATTTTATTAATGCTGTTGTGTTTCAAAGTTCCTTAGCCACAGCTTACACAGTATTATCAAAGGAACATTTATTTCTTCATTTCAGTTGGTTTCTTTATCTTAAGTAAAGGTCAGGAGAGCTTCCTGGAGAGTTACTCTGGCAAAGGTTATGGAGTTTCAGACATATACTTGGATATAATGTATGTAGCTGTGGGCTCTGCAAAACAGGAACGGAGATCAACATAACCAAAGCCATGGGGAAATTACTGCTGCAGAAGTAGCACAATTGTGACTGTTTTCTCTAGGATCCGAGCCTGCCTTCAAACTCCATTATAATGACTTGCTCTATATAGTCTATAACTGTGCAGTACTGAGCCTTTTACTGGCAGCAGTCTGGCAGAAACACTTGATTTCTTCTTTAAAAAATCTACTTAAATTTATTATTTTTATTTTTATTTTTATTTTTATTTTTATTTTCATTTTTATTTTTTACATGGGAGAGAATGGACAAGCTCTGATAGATTTAGTGTTTAATACATTTAAGTGAGCAAAAAATGAGGAAGGACATGAGTGTAAACCCATGAAGGGGGTCACAGCCACTTTGGTTCAAAGGCATCTAAACAAAACTGTGCTTTGCTGCAGAAATTTCATTTATGGAGATGTATATAGATAGGGGTGTGTATGTGATGTGCAAAGTGTGTAAAGAAAACTGAAATGTTCCAGTGAAACAGTTACAATCTGCAGTTCAGGTACAAAAAATAATGACATTTTATTTCTATCTTTGTTGCTTGAGAAAGGGGCTTTAAAGCCGAGAAGATCTGTGCTGTTAAATTTTAGTTGTGATGTTGAATTGAAACATTAAAAGGAAATTTCAGAAGCTTCAGTAACAGTGGCAGTTCTGGAACAGTGTGGTTAAAATTTTCTTGCCTAGAAATCACCAGCTTGGTGATTTGAAGAAGTCAGCTCTTGAAGCAAAATGTGGAAGGTAGTGGAGGAACTGATACTGCCAAGATCATGTGCTGTGTCCTAGAACTGAGCAGGATTAAATGCCCCTTAAAGTGCTGTGGCTTTTGCATTTATTTTCTGTAATAATGATTTTAACTAGTGAAACTGCACTGGTATTAGTAACTAGGGAAAACATGTAGTTTAGATTAGATATACAGTCCACTTTATCCACTCAGGGATTTAACTTCAAAGCTAGCTTGGGACCATGAATATTTCAATTATGAGTTGCTATTAAACTTCAATCAGTTTTTGAAAAGCAAACATAATATGTGTATTTATAGTTAGGTGTGGGCTTTAGATATTATGAGTGAGATCAACAGCTAGCATAACTTCATGTGGTATTACTGATGTTATTGGAATTACGCATATTTCTGTTAGCTAAGGATCCAGCATTCAAGCTTTAAGCTTCAGTTTACCTGTTTAAAAGTAAAATTTATTTTGTTACTCCTTTATGCCTTCTGGAAAGAGGCCCTTCCATAAGAATCTTAGTAATGCCTGCACTTTCAAACCTTACTTTTTTTGTCATCAAAGCCCCATCTTCTCTTACCTTTTTATTAAATACTTTTTAACTTGGCATACCTATCCCAAAGAACCTTTTCATAATTTTGTTTAGAGTGAGTGGAATTTAGAGTAGATAACACCTAGCTTGTTAGGCTGAAATTCGAAAAACAAAACACAGTTTGGTTTCTTGTACCTTTCTGCTTTTTGTGAGCACTGAAATTGTTGAGTTGTGCGAGACAAAAATGTGTATAAAAAAGATTTTTTGTTTGTTTGTTTGAAATTATACTGGAAAAATATTAAATTGCATATTAAATATTTTAATTTTCTTACTTTTTCATTTTCATTCTCACAAAAAATAAAAATTCCACAGAAGGAGTGAGGAATCACTTCTACAGGCTTTTACCCAAAATTCTGTTTGAGGCAGGTTGGTTTTTTCTCTTTTTGAATCTGTTTCAATAATGCAGTTCACTTGTTTGCTGAACATTCAAGTAACTTCCTGATGACTATTCTTTAACAATAAAATGAAAAGCTGTGTAAAGCAAAGATGTGAAAAATCTGTCTCCTCTAAAAAGGTGAATGTTTTGGGATGGTTTTTTTTAATCAACATCATGTATGTGACACTTTTTCCTAATTCTTATCCAATTCATAAAACCTAATTAAGCTGGTTTTCCCTCCATGTAAAGTCAGTATTCACATTTGGAGAAGGGTGACCTGTGTTAACTTCCTCAGATAAGCTTTCCTATTGTTTCAAGTCCATTTTCATATACTGAGGAGGAGCCAGATCCTGAACTGGTTGTAATCAGTGGCAAGGCTTTCAGATACCGTGGAACAGCAAGGACTTTCCACTCCAGGAGCAAAAATGAATAAAGTGTTCAGTTTGCTCGAAGTCAATAGCTGTTGAGGTGAAGATTACTTGCTCCCATTGTTTGGATGGTTTCTGTGACAGACACAAGAGGAAGTAGGTAGGATTTGCTGGTGTTTAAAAGATGTAGTTGGCAAAGAAAACTTGGTATTGTCAACAAAACACTGAATTGTAATGCGACCTTGGTACAGTTGGTTATAAATGGGGATTGCTGTGCACCAAACTGGATTGCCTGGTGTCTTAATATATAATCATGGTTTATTTTTGTTTTGTTTTAATAATATGTACTTGCATGGATCTACTTTTTCAGAGTTTTCTTTTTTTTTCTTTTGCCCTGAAATGTTAGTTACGTATTTAAAATTAATGATATATTCTAGATTTTGGCTTTTATTTGTTGCGGAGTTTCTGTTAATGAGGATTGTCTTGTGCTTCACCTTCTTGATCAGTTTCCTTCCTTCTCGTTTATTTTCTTCCTGTATTGTTTCCGAGATCATCACAGCCTTAACTTGACACTGCTAAGGGGTAAATGTTAGTGTTAGACCACATCTGTTGACAGTAAATGGGAAGGGCTGGCTGTAAAAATCCATGCTTCTCCATGTCTGATTAAACTTTAAGATAGGAAAAATAATTTTTTTAGTAGTGATTTTGTCACTGATCTTTCATGACCTTTATTCTTTCTCTTACCTCTTTTTTTGTTCCTCCAGGTTTAGTAAAGGGGCGCTTTCAATGTAGATGCCAGGAATCTTAAATTATTCAGAGACGTGCTTTTTAGATGCTCTGGCTTCAATCTTTAAAAGCCTGTTAAAGAGAGATTCTTTACATAGGCTTCAGGTAGCTGTATTCTTCTGTCATTTTAACTAATGGTGTAGGATATTCCAAATGCAGTTTAAATGAGGAAAAGCTTTAATATTTATTTTTATATTTGCAGCATACAAAATAATGATTTTTTTTTTGCATCACCCGATAGAAAATGCTTTGTTTGTTTTATTTTCTTTCTCTTTCTTACTGTGATTTCAATTTCAAAAGTGAATTTCAGAATTAGAAGAGCATTTTCTCCTTGCTTCAGTATGTCAAGAGCTGGTGAGAAACAGATAGAGGTTAGTTTTCCCTTATTTTGGCATATTTTGGAGAAGAAACCCCGCACAATTAAAGTAGAAAACACCAGAATGCTAGGAGTTCTGACAGGTCTACTGAAATCAAAATGAGGTATATTTACTAAAATTGTTTTTGGTTTTGATGCAGAATAGTTTAATTTTGCAGCTTCTAGAAAAGATTTTAGTGGACTAAAAAAAAAAGTCATTTTTTTTAATGTGATGATTCACTTCATAGGCAGCTGGTAGTCATGTCTTGGTAGTGCACAATGTTCTAGAAATTACAGTTGGTTTTGGTTGTCTGCGTGTGGCAAGTTGCACACACTAGCATCTTTTCAGGTTTTTTTTTTTGAGATTTTTTTTTTTTAAATTTTATTTTGCCTTTATTTAGAGTCTGTGTGTCTGGAATAAGCTTTTCCTTGAGTGTAGCTCTGCAAGTGTGGTGCTACAGCAGGCAGTCTGACAAATATCCTGCAAGGTGGTGCTACTTATTCCTGGTGCTGAGCTATTCCCTGGTAGGGCTTTCTGCTGCAGCTGTGTTTTGTTTCTTGCCACTTGTCTTGAAACTACTTCCTTCCATAGGTCAGATGTTGTCAAATACAGAGACATTTGCTTACTTCTGTTAGTGCATGCCCGACTGTGATGGATTCTTTCTTTAGGGCTGTGAGAGTCGGGGCTCTGTGGTTTGCTCCTGCCTTTAGCTTTGCATGACCTTGGGCATGTTGCTTAACATCTTTGTTTCTGGTTTGAAGTAGGTACAGAAATGCATGTATCACTCTGCTGTGAGATACACAGCTTTCTTAATGATCACTTATCTGGAGATCTCAAAAGCATTTTACAAAGACAGTCCAGTGCAATTGCTGTTGTAAGAGCTGGAGAGGTCAGACTGAGGAGTCGATGCTGACCACCTTATCTCCCTTCATAGTTGCCTTAGACAGCCTTGCTTCTTTCATTGTATCCCTGAGCACTTGTTTCCTTTGTTTAAAACAGGTCTGAAACCGTTACCCTTGAGATTTTTTTTTTTTTTTTTCTTTTTTCTTTTTTTTTTTTTTAATTCACATTCAAATGAAATTAGGATTTGGTGTCTTTCAGAAAACCCGTTTTTTGGCTCATTGATGGGCATTAGCCTGTGCTAATAAGGATTTTGTTTTTCTTCTTTTTCCTCTAGAAGATTTTTAAATATTTAAATCTCCCGTATAGTTGTGACCATAATTGCAAGATTTCATTCTTGAAAAAGTTTTACCATGAGGGAGAGTGTAGACCATAATGCCTTTAACTTGTGATCTTAATAGTGGAGAATTTGTGAGCTTGCTTTGATTTTAATAAGCAGTTTCTGTTTATTTACTTATCTGCTTGTATTTTCATACTAAATTTCCAGTTTTGAAGGTGCAAAGATTTAAGATTCTCCTGGACTGCAGTAGTAGTGCAGTAGTAATAGTGTCTCATGGATTATGTAAATAATGGTGGTGGCAGTAGCACTGTGACACAAATTAGAAGACCCTATCAAGAACATAGCTTTTGATTTTTAAAACTTCTAAAGCAGAAGCTTTCTTTCAGAGTGCCCAGCAGGCTGTGATGTGAATTTTATTGCTAATGGAAAGGTGCCTCTGGGCACCCGCAGAGACAGCAGACACCTTATAAAGACAGGTTTAACTGCACAGGGACCTGATGGTCCCCAGCAGTGTGGGGCTTGGAGGAGCCCAAGCAGCTGGACAAGGCTGTTCTTGTGGGGTTTTGTGCCCCTGTCTCCCCACTGCCCTTCCACTGCCATGTCCCTGCTCAGCCAGGCTCAGTTAGTTTCCTTTCTTTACAGCCCCATCCTTGTTTGCTGCTTTATTGCAGATTAAAGGCTTGGGTTGCATGTGAAGGTTATCAGCTAATGAATAAACTTCAGTCATCCTGTCCTGTGATAAATCTGTCTGGTAGATCAAAGATGAAGCATGTAGACCTTTTTTCTTTCAAATGGTAATTTCTTAAGGCTGTCAGGTCACTTCCTAAGGTCTGTTTACATGAAAACAAAAACATTAAACATATTTTATTCAAAATGTTGAATTCTCAGTTTTGAAAAAACCTTCTATTTCCTCTCTGAGGAAGCCTCCCCTCCTTCCTTCTGTGAAGGTCTCATCTGTGGAAATACAAGTGATCTTCACATTGTAACCTGTGGTCATGGCAGTATTCCCCTAACACTATTTCTGTTTTAAACCAGATAGTTGTTAATTTCATCAGGAGTATGTATTAGAACATTTTTTCAGTTCCAGTTATGTTATAGTGTGCATAAAATTCTTTTAGCTGTATTTTCACACTGAAATCAAGCAAGGCAGACTGAAGGGTCTTTGTGAATCTATTTTGATACAAAACCCTTATTCTCCTAAAACTACTTTCCATGCAGTGTTTTTGCAAAATGAGTTTTGTATTTCAAGAGCCATGTAAATACTGATTTGAAAATCTACAAGCTCTGGAATGGTGTAAAATAAGGAGGTAGTCTGCAAGCTGAGTTCATCCACTTCTATATATTGCATAAGTTTCTTTATGTAAAATGTATTTGTGGTCTGTATAGTTTTTTTATCTTTTTATTTCGTCTTGCTGCCTCAGCAATTGGAGATAGAAATCAGGCTTTCCTACAGACTGCTGTGAAGTTTTCAAGGGATATAGCAGTTAAAAAAGGGAGGAGAGAGTGAAACTCCCCAAGACATCAGTTAAGCACTGAGGAGTCTGTGACACATTTGTGTCATGTAGGACAGAGGAAGCCCTCTGTAAGCATACAGGAAAAATAGCCCTTGTTTCAGGTTCAAAGTCCTTTTGTTTTGGTCCTGTGCATTTCAGTGCTAGGAAGTAATTGCAGTGAAGCCATTTATAAGCTGATAAATATGCATAAATGATTGTATTTATTAAGTCTTTTGAGTTTTAGAAGTCATCAGTGGTTTTTTTAGGAGTGGTCTAAACCATGGAAAACTGATTATTTTATCAAGACATGTGCATGTCTTTTCCCTGAGAAGGATTCTTTTCTTTTCCATTCACTTATTCTTCATTCTCTTTGTCTTCAAGACATTAGTCTTACCAGTTCCTGGATTCTAGTATGACCTTGATGAGGTGAATGGAGAAGTGAACTGTCTTGGTAAAGGATATCTTTATTCTTAAATATCTATTTCTTCTGTAAGCTGAGGATTATGCATGTTAGAAAAGAGTGAATCATTAGCAGCTTTATTTCTGGTTGTCTTTTTTCCTGTGGCTGTTTATGAACTTATTCAGCAAATGTGGTTGCCAGTAAGTTAATGTAGTGAAATATTTTCTAGCAGTGACATTTACTGCCGAGTCCTGCAGTCACTGAAATAGGAAGGTTACTGACTGGCCAGGTTTTTGTCTTTGAATTTATATATTATGAGTCGTCATCAAGGACATTTGAAAAATTACATGTACAAAAACAATTCCCAGTCTTGCTAATTTGATCCTCTTTGCTCAAAGGTTGTTTCCTTTCTGCTTATAATGTATACCTAGAAAAGATAAACAGTTTAATTCTTTTTTAATACTCTGTCTTCATGCTGTAACTGAATGCAATGTTTCCTTACTAACCATCTGTTAAAAAATTTCACATGACCAAAGCAATAAGAGAAATGGAGACAACAGGGACTTTTAAAAGTGTCAGTATTCTGTAAAGACAAAAAGTTTCAAGCATTTGGCATTAGAATTTGGGAGCTGGATTAATACAATTAATACAATACATATGTATGCATAGAGGAAATACAATGTAATTGTCAGTCTTACTGATTGTATGCATGTATAAAATAATCATAAAACTTTAGGAATGCTTGGCTTCAGAAAACATCAGCAGGTGTATTGGTAATGTACGTTCAATAGTGAGTCTCATATACATTAGGAATGCTTTAAGTAGCAGCAGAAGCCTTAAATATGTGCTGAGAACCAGCACCTTGTTGCAGGTGGTCAAACTTCACTGACTCCAGAAAGAGCACTTTGCTAAGAGTCTTTGAAAATGAGCCTACTTAAATATAGTCTTGACTTTATGTTCCCAGACATAACCACTTCTGACAATGGCTTCTTTGTTTCCCTGTTGAATCAGTGATAAAAATTGTGAACTGAATTTTACTGTTGACTTATTTCAATGGCCTGCACCTTTTCCACTGGAGACTGCAGGTTCTGCAGTAGTTTTTGGTAGTGAACTAGAGAATGAGATTTCAGCCTTGCTTGAATGATCTGTAAAAGCGATCTCTCAGAGTTGTTATTGGTGAGCATTTGTGAAAATTGAACACTGAAGCATGGAGGACACATGTTTTTAGAGTGGTGACAGTCTCTTTCTCCACATGAAGTAAACAAACATTCCATTAGCTACCCTGAGTTAGTGTATACTTGTTTTATGAATATATACTTATTGTTAAAGGCAAAATTGAATTAAAAATAATCTCAAAATGCAGTTTTAATTTATTTTAGTGCCTATCATTGAGAGCTGCTAAAATAAAAACAAATAGTAAATAATCTTTTAAATTAGTTGTTTAATTCGTGCTAGAGAGCACTCACTGTGGAGTCCGTTTCATTATTTATTGTTTTTTCTTGAGTAACGATCTGACAGGCATGATTATCCTTAAGGCTAAGCTTTTATTAGAATGCTCTTTTATTATGAGGATATTCCTGTTTTTACAGGGACCCAAACTGACACATTGGTTACAGGTCTCTGAGGGTAGGCTCCTGAGACTGAGCTACTTCAAACTAGAATCAACCTCCTGACACCAGTTGTTTGGATTATGGCAGAACCAGCAATTAAATCCAGTTTCTTTCACATTTTGTCCAGCTGCAAGAACAAGATCAGTGGCCGTCTCATTTATAGATGGCTGTTAGCTCTTTGCATGAACACATCAGAAAAGAACAAAGATAATAATTACATTGATGTAACTTGAAACTTTTCCGTAAGAGGGGAAATGAGGCAGAATCAGTTCCTGTTTGCTTTCTGCTGTGAGCATATTTCCTAAATATCAAGTTGATGATACCTTTAAAACAATACCTAGAAAATACAAGACGGTTCATTTCAGAGTTTATTGTTATGTTTGGGAAAAATGCTTGTTACAGTTTCCAGAGCCTTCTTCATAATTCTGTTTCTACAAAACCTATTTAAATCCAGACCTGAAACAGTCAAACTGCAGAGCTACCTGAAGTGGAAAGTGTGAGTGTGTGTGTATGTGTAAATGCTGGGATATAATTGGATATTTTAGTAATGGAAGTTATGCAGTGCTTAGCCATTACCTCTCACAATTTAAATTAAATTTTGAAAATTGCTGCAAATGGAAATCCTGTCCTCAGAAAAGCACACAGACCCTGATACAGTGGCCAGCTCTTCTCTTTGCATTTAACTTTATTGATAATTCCCAGGTAGGAATACAATTTAAGTTTTCTCCCAGGCTTGATTTTACATTAAGAACTTCCTCTTTAGCAGAAGTTTAAAGTTGGATTGCCTCTTTTTGTACCGTGCCTGGGAGCCTCTGGAGCCAGATACATTATCAGTAACTGGAGGAACAACTGCCCCGATCTCCTCCCAGGATTTTAACAAAGCAAATGCAGGTGAAGAGCAGCCCTGTTTCTCTGTGTGGACGTGGAGGTTGCAGCTCCAATATAGAGGGATTAAAAATTCTTTGGATTTTTTTTTTTCCCTCCCTATAACCATCTTCAGCTATCCACGTGTTTTAGTTCAATTGCTACAGAACCCAGCTGGTTTAATTTTATTAGGTTACCGCTTCCTCCTCCAGAGAGCCCTAAGCCTCTGTTTATTTTGGGGGCAGGGAGAGCTCTTCCTACTGCCTCACCTGCTCTCCTCAGACATCAAAGTGAGCCAGTTCACTCCTCCTAGCTTAATCCTTCCCTTCTCCCTCCCACCAATGTTCTGCAAATCTCCTCGTATTCTTCTCAGTTATCCAGTGCCGTGGTATTTGTCAGCAGGTTCACTTTTGCCCTGGAGGTACTTGCTAGGAGGCAGAGACCCTCTGGCAGCACTTTGCACTCGACTGCCTGCAGCTGTGAGTCTCCTCCAGCTGGACAGGTAAATTGTCTGGAAAGGAAGGAGAGCACTGCAGGAAGGGGACATAAATTGGAATAAAACAGTGCCTGTGACAGCATTTCTGTGGGATTGCTTCTTTTGGAGGCTCAGAAACTGTGTTGGTAGCTGCAGCTCCTGCTGCCTGAAAATACCTTCTAGGCAGTTCTTAACGGGAAAGTGGAAATCTTTTGGGGGTAGAGGCAAAGAGGGATCAACTAACCAAAATTGTGCCAAAATGTTCCATGCTTGGGGGTAGAAGAGTAGAGACAGTCTTGTAATACTGTGTGGCAGTTCAGGCCGGTAGCAGCTGCCCCAAAACCACTGTCAGTTTATAACAAAGGACCTATAATGCCTGACCTAAGTATTTACTAGAAGCCTCTAGAAGAGTTTGCCTTGGAATTACTCTTACCTTTTCATTTAATGAGCAGGTTGTCTTTTATTGATGGTTACGGAAAGTTACTCTCCCTACCCCCCAGTCAGGTGGCTTACCCTTTTGGGTGGGCTTTTTAATTTTTGTTATACTGAATATACTCAGTAAATATACTACGACATTTTTGACCGACCTGGTCCTTTTAAATGAGAAGCCAAGTGGCTACAGATATCTGAATTATCTCAGTGGTGCCTTCAGCACTTCCAGTGTCAGAAGGCTGCAGGTGTACCCTCAGTAACTAATGAGCATTTCAGAAATTGCAACTGCACAGACAAGCAAATCAGGGATATCTTGCACTAAAAATGAGGATTTATAGCAGTGGACCAATTATTAAGCTGAATGGGTAAAACCTCTAATATTGTGCTTCCTCTCTCACACTAACTGGGAACCCCTCCACTTCTCAGGGGAGGCTACATCTGTCATGGCAAGGGGGTCTTGAGTTAGCTGCCCAGAAATAACTATACTGGCAACATTTTTTAGTGTCTTAGCATACAAGCTTTAGAAAATTCCAGTTAAAGAATGACACTTGTTTTCTTATGTGAAGAAGCTTCTAGAAGAATTTCTTTGCTGAACAGGGGCAGGACCATCATGTGTAATTGTCAAATAAGCTGTCCTGCAGGGAAATGGCATATGCCTGCATTTTAATGATGTTTTTGTCGGTCACCTCTTCCCTGTGTGTAAATGTCCTTGTATAAACCTGCCTGATGGATACTGATGCAAACTTGGTGCACTGTAGGTGCAGTGAACTCTTCTCTGTTTTCTATTTCAATACTTTTTTTGGCCTCAGGTGCTAATCTCAAAGACTTCATGTTAAGGCCGGATCATAGTCAGGATTGGGAAAATTATGGTGAATATATAGAATTAACATAATCTAGAGAAGAACAGGTGATTCAATTAATTTAAAATTGAGTTTCATCAATGCATTTTTTTGTCTTTTAGTCATTAATCTGTAATGCTTTTTGTTTAAAAAAATTAGGAAATAAAAAAACCTCTCACTCCAAAACAAGAGCAAGTTATTTTAGCAAACAATGCTGGCTAAGATGGATGCATTACTGTAGATCTTAATGTCCAGAATTTCCCAATATCAATTGTAGGAAAATGAGCTGTTATTTTCCATCTTGCAACTCCTTGGTAGTAAACAAAAATAAATTCTGGCTTTTGCTACAGTTCGTTTTCACCTGCTTGCTACTTTTTCCTAAGTCAAATTAAAAATCAATAATTTTTTTCTATTCTCATACCATGTCATCTGAGAACAGTCCATGTCGGCTTTGAGGAAAAAATCCCACAGTTTTGGGCTGTCTTTTATTCTTTACCTTCCCCCCCATCCTTTCCTACCCCTTAAGGATTGTAAAGACTACTATTGCGTCACGTTCATGCGATTCAAGTAGACCATTAATTGACATGCACAGTATTGTAAGCTTTAGTTTGGAAGAGAAAATAAGCAATTTGCTTTATTTTGCAGCATGAGTTCTAACTGTTATTAAAGTGCATTTGTAGTTGCATATTTTCCAGTAAAGGTGACAGATTACTTCAAAGCTGGTATTTTCTTTTTGTTAAACAAGGTTCTCAAATAGATCCATCTTGCCCACGTATTCTATTCTTGCCAGTTGGCTTTGAAAGCTGGTGCTTGGGCTCATCGTTCAGAACTAGCTTCCAAAAAATGAGGTCCCATGCTGTTTCTATCTTTTGAGCTAGTAGGGGCTGGAAGGATCTGATCTGAAGCCAAGGCGAAGACTGAATTGATGGAATCATATGTAACGGCTGTGCCAAGTACTGCCCAGTCATGAAGTCCCACTTTCTGGGAAAGAGCCCTGAAACAAGGGGTGGCAGAGCATTCTCTGTGTTAAGGGCTGTCCAGAGATTTTCTTTTCTGGACTTAGAGTCAGGCTACCGCATTAGAAAGAACTAGCTTTTTATTGAACACTTTTTCACACATTTATGAGTTGTTACTTTCTTCTGCATGCTGCTTACCCATTTTCTCCCCAGTTATACATATCTATTTGAAGAGGAAAAAACTTTCTGCTCTTTATTACAGTATTACACATATTTTGACCATATGTAATGTATCATTGCAGAAGCATGCTTGCACATTTAGTATGCTTACTTTCATTTGACTCTGTGTGCACACACAAATATCCAAACACGTGTGCAGACTGTTTCAGGTGAACGGTCACTACTTGGTGAGTCTAGATGGAGCCCAGTTGTCTTTAGGTCTAAATTCTGGATCTTGAAGGAGTTCTAGTTTTCTAGGCCCGACTGTAAAATGAAGAATAATATCAAGATCACGTATTTCTTCAAAAAGATACTTGACAGGAATGCAGATTCCTCCCATCCCCACCCCCCCTTCCCTTGCTAGCAGCATTAATTTGTAAGGTAGTGAAAGTTCAGGTCTCTTGTCTATGTTCAGCTTTTCTATAAAGTGCCAGGATAGTCTCTGAAACCACAGTGATGATGCATATCTGTATGTCAGATATCCAATTTGTCACCAACTTCTTCCAGTATCTGGCAGAGAGCAGGACCTAAATGAAATCCAGTTGACTGGAGCTCAGCTAAGATCTGATAGAGGTGACTTTGATAGATAAATGGTTGAAGAACCTGGTGGAGTCTGTGTAGATGTAATCTGTTCAGCCACTTTTAAATCAGTCCACAGCCTTCAAACCTTGCTCATTTCTGCAGCTGTTGCAGTGGTCAGAAACAAAACAGTTTTTTGCAAGAGATCACATAGGGTGAAAACGACTGCAGATCTTGCCGCAGTCATCCATGCTTGCAGTCACTTCTGTCTTCAGCTGTAGCAGTCTTATGTATTTATAGGCTTTTAATTCAAAATCATTTGGAACAATTTAGCTGGACGTACTTGATTACCAGCCTTTACCATCCCAGCTCTCTTCATCTGTCACCTCTCCTACATGATGTTTTTTTTCAGGTCTGGTTAGTATACGAGGCTGCATGCCACATCCAACTACAGCACAAAAACCTCTGGAGTATGAATGAATGGTCAGCTATGTCTAGTACCTGCTTCTGGTGACTCCTGAGCATCTCAAAGTTACCAGTAAAACTTCTCATCAAAATATACAATGAAATTGAAAGAGCACACTGCTTTGGCATCCTGATGTCTTTAATTTGATGCTTATTAAATGATTGTTGAAATTCAGAGTGCAGCTGTCTACGAAGGTCTAAAGCTCAAATCATAATGATCTAGAAATAAATAATAAATGCCTTCCAGAATGCAGAAGGCTATTGTTTCATGGGTTAAATGCACATTTTTGAAACCTCTTTGGAAAAGATATGTAAAGCCTGGCATTCCCACATAGAAAGCTATAGAGAAAGTATTTAGTTTCATAGCTCATTGCTTAAGATATGCAAATACCTATACTGAATGTATGATTCAAATGTTAAGGTGACCATTGCAAAAATAAGGCATTTCAGGACTCGTGAACCCACAGCGTTGTGCTTGGATTTTTTAAAAATGTTTTCTGATAAGAGTGCCTAGGTCATTACTATCACCTAAGACATAACTAGCATTTTACGCTCTTTGATGAACTGTTCAATAAACTGTTTAAAAGCAGATTTTTTTTTCACTAATGCCTACCTGTTGTACTTATAGCATAAATAATTTGTTTGAATCATCAGGTGAGTGCTGTTAAGTTACAGTGAGTGAGGAAAATGGCAAAAACATGAATTAGGGTCCCTGTCCTTAAGTGTATTTCAGTTTGCATTTTGATAGCAGTTTAGAAATGTTATCGCCTGTTTTGTCACAGACATAATTCACATCTTTCTTCAGGCACTGTAAACAAGAGAAATGGTTTAATGGCTCCATAAAAGGCACTCTGTGCTGATAGCTGAGATTAGACCCTTTAGTAATGGATTTTTGTGTCTTGGGGGAAGGGGAGGGCTTGGCAGAGGTAAATGTACTGGAAAAGAATCTTGGAGAGACTCTGATGTATCTGAAGTGCCTGCTGTATTGCTGTATGTATCGAGAGAAAGATTTAAAGTGTGACAGTGTTGGCTTTATCAGTACAGGGACCTTTTCTTCTTGCATTTGAAATTTTACCAAGTATTATCTTGGGTCACCTCAGTCAGTCTGGTACCTGGAGTTGCAGTGGTATTAGCTTAAGTATTTTTACATCTTCTGTCTTTTCATCTTGCTGTTGAGTCAAGTCTCCTATATTCAAGTGTGTTCAAGAAATCTTTCATAACTTATATTGCGTATTAACAATTTTGCCTCAATTGATGATAAAAATTAGTGAGTTTATTTACAGAATTGTGTTTAGAGAATGATTTGAGAGCATAAATTTGAAGTGAAGCTCAGAAACAGCATATTTAGGCCATGACTTACTGTTACTTCCTTTTCTCTTCAGGTACTCAAAGTCCTCAAACATAATACATGTGAATGTAGTATTACTTAGGAGGCATCAGAGTTCACTAGCAGGAGCAAGTGTAGTACAAAATCAACTGCTGACAATTGATTTTATACCATATAGTAAATGTTTTTGACCCACAAGTGTGGGATAGGACATCTTTGTCTCTTTGCTCAGTGGAGTCAACATTGTCTGCTATTAGCCAACGTCACTGAATTACCAGTTATATTTCGTGGCTTTTAAAAGTATGTTTAAAACCATTCTTCCTCAGAAATAAGATTTTATCATGTGTTCTGAGCAGGAATCTGAAGTTTGAAAGTTAAATTGTTACTTTTTGTTCAAAGGAGAAACGACTTACCATTTCATATAACATATTCCTAATTTCTTCTTCATCTTGAATAATCACCTCTTGAATTGAAAAATATTTTAAGCCATTGCTTAATGCAGTGCATTTCAAGGCTTTGTCAAAAGAAATAGATTCAGTTCTGTCTGTACAGAGGTGGTACACTTCCTATTTCTCAGGCTGGAAAGTGTACATATCAGACTCCTCTGAGACAAACCAATTCCTCCTTTGATTTCAGAGTTCTTAATAAAATTGTTCTTCATTTGAGTGGTGTGGTTCTTCATTCTTTGGGTGTTATTATGAACAAAATGTTCACGGATTAGGCTGTTGACAGATAGCAAAGGAGAACAGCACTTCTGAAGGACGGATGGCAGGTTTCACCCTGTGTTTTTGCATGTTCCGTGTGAGTTTATTTTGTGGTGAAATCGTTATTGCTTTGTATAAAATCTAGGTCTGTACAACAGCACATTATGTATAATATGCAAGCCCTTTTACTCTGCAGATATAAATAGATATATTTATGCACAGAGAATATGCATACAGTAATGTATTATACTTTCATCAATTTGCTACAGATGGTAGCAGTCCTTCTGCTTGTCTTATATCTGTGTGTTGGCTTTGGAGATGCTTCAGACAGGGTCTGTGGGGCAAAGGTCTGTTTCTGATACCGATAAGCCTGACTCTGCATGGTAGTTGAGATGAGGTGTTGAAGCCATCCATCTAAATACACGTTGTAAGATTGTTTGCCTTTCAAGTTCAGAGGTAGTTATCTGTAAGTAATCACTCGGGATGAAATCTTGGCCCTTGGTCACTTTTTAATAAGATCATTATTAGGGCAGAGAGCCCCTTACTTTAATAGGGTTGAGACTCTTGTTCTGGGGTTAAGTAAAATGAATTTACCATCAGGAAGAAAGAAGTGGTAAGGATCTGGTTGTTTAAAATGTCATTTTGTTAATATGAATGTGTTGGTAGCTGGTATGCTGCACTAAAATTAGATTGTATAAATAAGCAACCCTGCTCTCCACAAAAGAAAGAGGATTGAGAACATAATATAAAATCCAGTTTAGCAAAATAGTGTATGTTTAAATTCTCTTTTAATAGGTGCACTATAGAATGAGTGTCACACTAAAATCAGAAGTGACGGGCGGAGGGTTTCAGTGATGATACGAAAACTGCTTTGAATGTTTGAAATTTTATTGTTAAAATAAGTCTGTCATCTTCAGCCACACTTAAGATATGTTCTGAAAGGGCAAGTAGCCTTCAAGAAAACCCCCCAAAAATGCAGTAAGTAAGTATTTTTATCAGCCTATCTTTTTTTCCTTTCTACCTCTAAAAGTGTACACTTAAGGAGTTAGAGATAAAGCTTAGCATGGTGACTGTGTCAGGGGACTGCCTGAGGAAGGCTTTAAATTTTACAGCTACATTATCTTTCTGGCTGTAGTTAAGATAAAGATCTAATATAAAATCACTTTGGTCTGTAATGCTTTCTCTAAATGAAGTGAAGGTGTTAACCTACTTGATTTGATACACTTTACCCTAGCTTATAAAGCTGGGAGAAAGGTGAGGTAAACTTTAATTAAAACTACAGCACAGATGCCTTCTAGCACTGTGCCCCGTACCTTGCTAGGACTGTACAGTAAGCAAAATAAAATGTACCTCGCAGTTGAGGCAGCAGGCTGGAGCCGTGTTCAGTGAAAGTAATTTAATTAGTGTTGATCATGACTCCAGATGATGGTGATTTGATAAGGAATAATTTAGTACTTAACAGCCTTTTACATGCACCAACTCCATGTGGGAAGGTAAAGCAAATTGCACAAAATGAATGTGCTGCTTTCACTTGTGCCTGTGCCAGTGAGCTGGAAAACTGCCTGTTAGCAGACGTTCAGGCTCTCAGCGCTGTGATGAAATACCCAGCCAGTTCTCCGCACAGGGCTGTAGTGTGGGAGTCTCTGTACTCCCGTTATTTAAAAATAAATAAGGGAAGTAATTTTTCATAACAGATTAACTCCAAGGAAGTAGCAAAGTAAAAATAAAAAAAAAAATAAAAAATAGAGCAGCATGTGGCCTTTGTGCAAATATGTGATACTGGCTTTAAAAAAGAGTCTTGTTGCAGTTGTGTTTTAATTTTTTGATTCAAGTTAAAGAGATTGCCTACCTTGGCACCTTAGCCAGTGTCCCAGAGTTGCAGGGCCCATCATATACATTAAATGTATGCCATGCATTATTTGACCAAGACATCCAAAGGAGAGTCAGCAGTAAAAGTTCACTAGAAACATCCTGAAACAAACTGCTGGATATCAGCCTGATTTGCGATTACTTTGGAAGGTTGGCTGGACTGTATTTTGCCATATTATTAAATCTGAGAATTGCTTTTCAAGAAGTCCATGTGGACTTTTACCAGTGCAAGTTCAGACAGTTTTATTCAGGTAGAATTCTTTTTTTCTCTTCTTGTGATGTTCACATTTTCCATCTCTGTTTCTTAAGTTGTTGTGCTGTGCATATACGTTTCTATGTTTTATTGTCTGCTTCTCCTTTCTAATCTTTCCACATAACTATTATTCACCAAATGTAATAGCTGCTAACTCTTGTGAGTTTTGTGAAAACACGTGGCAAAATAGAATAGTGTTATGTTGCAGATGACTCAACTGAAAGGCAGTAGTAGAAGCTGTCATATAACAGGGTACAAGAGGATCTGTTTGTGAAAGAGTTCTGTGAACATTGCCTAACCATGAGAAAACCCATGGCAAAAGTCTGGAATCCAGACCTTACTCACAGATGCCAGAGTTTAGTGGTTCTGATGCCCACTTCTTAGACAGCATTTCATTTATCTCCCCACTGAACGCTGGCGTGTGTATGCAGATGCATTAGTATCAGAAAATATGTAGTCTATAACAAATCGTCTTTCCCAAGTTCAGGTGCAAGAGAAGGGATGATGAAGGATGCTACTGGATGGTATATAATGATAGCCTGTTTTTTTGCTGAGATTCCCTAATGGGAACTGCTCCATGTATGTGGATTTTTACGGAGATACAGGTGTCTATGTCAGGCTGGAATGCGATGTTCATGCTATGGTGTTTTGGTGACAACATCAAAAATCAGTGATAAAATTATCTTTGAATTCTAGGCATCTTGGGGTTCAAAAATGCATTAACAACCTCATTTTATTTAAAATTTGACAGGTGTGTTTTCAAGCTGTTACATACCTGTCTTTTAGTCCTTTGTCCTCCTAGCCACTTACTTAGGTTTGCCAGCGTCAGGTGAACTTTGAATTTTCTTCTGCTTTAATTTTGGTTTGGTTTGGATATGAAGTAAGGAAAGTAGTCTGGTGTAAACTAATTTGTTGGTTAACTTTGCCTTTACCTTTGGCCTTTCTCTTAATACAGACTCACTTGTGCTTCTAATTAATGGTGCATTTCTGTCACACCTACTCTGGGGTTTTTTTAGCTTTTAAAAAGTATGTCCTTTTTTTTTTGGTTTGTGTCTATATCACATTTACTATTGTATTTGGTCAGGCAAGGATTTTATGTTGTTTATTTTTAAGAAAAATTACTAAAGTCATTTCTTCTGAATTTTTTTTAGATGTTATTTATAATTAAAAGTGCATATAGTCACCAGTTTCAAGGGTTTCCCTGCAAATTTTCAAGCATTCGGTGGGACAGGAACATTACTGATCATGTACTTGAGGCTGATATATCTCAAATTTATTTTGGAGTTGTTTGTGTGGTAGTCTTTGAAGTGGACTACTATTGCCTTTATAGCTAAAAGCTACTTCTGATATTACTTAGAAGCATTTGGTGCCTGGGAAGTATTTTGCCTTTGACAACATTTACAGTAGTTAAGCCAAATAAAAGTGGGCTGTTATTTTCCTGCTAATGAGATGGGATGCTGGCCATCATTCTATTAAACAATAGAAGTGATAATAGCCAATGTGAAGGATCTCTGGTGTCTATTTTTCAGTTGATTCAAAGAAATATTTCAAATGTTTATTTCCTATATTGTTTTTATTATTACAATGGTTTAATTAATCATGTGTTTAATTAGCAGTGTAGAGCTTACTTGGGAAAGCTAATTGTTGATATTGTACTTGGGTTTTAATTGCATTCTCCTTCTCTTTCCAGTGGCTTTCCATGGTCTCCCTGTGAAAATCAAGAAGGAACCCCATAGCCCATGTTCGGAACTTGGCTCCGCTTGCAGTCAAGAGCAACCATTCAAGTTCAGTTATGGGGAAAAGTGCCTGTACAATGTCAGGTAAAGCAATTAGGAGCATGTTTGCAGTGAGAAATAAGGACTGACTAAAGAGTAATAAAACCATAATAGAGATCTTATAAAAGTTACCTCTTCAGCAGATAACACACTGATGAGATAATGCATTTAGCTGATGAACACTGATGGATTTGTTTACAGTTGTGTCAAACACTTACATAATAATTTTAAAGCGGTGTTTTTCATCAAAATGCACATCCTCCATTCCTCCTCCATGGGAGCTAGCCAGAGTTTAAAAACCCAGGGTACAAGTGTGAAATAGAAGGAAGGAGTATCTTGTTTTCTATGAGCTGTGTTGAAAGTACTTTCAAAATGCATTATGCACATTAGGAAAGAGAGATCTGTGTAACAGGCAAGGGATTGGCAGGTCTGAGCAACACATTAGGTATTTGACAAATTGTGCAGATGTTGTATGTGTATATTCCTGGGTGATTACCTTTTAAAACAGTGCTTCATTAGTCCCTGCATCTTTGGTACTTACTCAAAAGCAAGTTGTTGTCTTTTATAGGCATAGATAATAAAAGCTTTATTTATTTGTGGGTGGTGGAGGGGCTTGATACCTCTTCATTCCTTATTGACTTTCTTTTGGTTGCATTTACATGCCACTCCTTCCTTTAGTGTCAGCAGTGAAGGATTTCTTATTGACATTTCAGTCTATTTTAGAATCTTTCATCTAGCTTTGATTCTCATTAATGTATTACGAAAACTGTTAGCACTTAAAGCATTATAACATTTAACTTTTTGGATATGAATGAGGGGGAAAAAAGGGAATAGACTGGCACCTTTGCCAATTATAAGGAGTGATTTTGGTTTCAAAAATCAAATGAATCCATTGATGGATTTGATGGGTGCTAAGGGACCTGACGTAGGAGAAAGTATGCAAGCTTGTTCTTACTATGTTCCTAATGTCTGCATTTCTCCTGGTTAGAAATAGGGATGATCAAAGTGTTCTCAAGTTCTTTCCTGATTTGAGACACCCTTGAAAATAGCATCTATGTATTTGTAGGCCCAGCAGTTTCTTTTTGAGAGAGAGAGGGGTAAAAAAAAAACTGTTGGGGGAGGCTGCTGACATCCTAGTATGGATAGCTAAGCCAGCATACCATTGTTTTTCTGGGTCAGATCCCTTCCCTCTGGCTGTATTGTTTTACTGTCTCACTTTGTGGTTTGAGCAAAAGAAAAAGAGCCTTGACAGGCACTGTCAGCTCTTTGTGCTCTAGTCCAGGTGCTTCTACTTTTATGTATTTTGTATACCTCCTGTTAGAATGTGACTGTAAGACTGAGTCCTTTAAAAATACATTTCTGTGCCTCAGAGAAGAAAATGCTGTGCTGAATCACTTGCCTCTAACATGACTTCTTCATTGCTCTTCTTAGTGTAAGTCAAGGATTCTTCTGCCTCAAACTGGTTCATAAGTTAACTATAATCAAAAGCTTCTAAATGGGGCACTTGTGCTGATTTTTTTTCTGGATGTAGATGCTCTGGTTTTGGTTTTTCTTCTTTCTTTGGAAAAAATAACCTACCTTGCTTTTCCCTTGCCTTACTAATAGTGCCTATGATCAGAAACCACAAGTGGGAATGAGGCCCTCCAATCCACCGACGCCATCCAGCACTCCCGTGTCACCGCTGCACCATGCGTCCCCAAACTCCGCTCAGACTCCTAAACCTGACCGGGTTTTCCCCACCCACCTCCCTCCATCCCAGTCCATCCAAGACAACAGCTTCCCTATGGATCACAGGTAAAACACAAAATACATGAAGGACACATGCAGAAGGTGTTTCACTTGTGGCTCTTATATGGGGTAGTACTGGATTCCTGCCCACGGCTATTCCCTTTTAGGCTGGGGGATCTAGGTGGAAACCAGCAAGGTTCATAGTGTCAGAAATGTGTGTGTTTATGAAAGGCTGGCACCTGGCTTGGTGCACTAGTGTATGAGTTCATATTGGCAGTGACAGAATTAAATTACATGCTGGTTCTGTCTTGTGAGGGTGATTACTTAGAAACATTCAGTGCCTGGGAAGTATTTTGCCTCTGCCAACATTTATAGTAGTTAAGCCAAATATAAGTGGGCTGTTATTTTCCTGGATAATCTCATCTAGGCTCCCTTTCCCATGAAAGGTTGGACCCTATGGTCTTTCAAGGTCCCTTCCAACCTGGGCTATTCTATAGTTCTGTGATTCACTTGAGCCTAGAAAGCCCTTCGAGGTGATGAAGTCACTAGCAAGCGTGTTCCTAACTATAAATATCTGGCCTCTTGCTAAGCAGTTCACCTATCTAAGGGATAAGTGGCCATGTTACAGTGCTCCTGCTTCAGAATATTCTTTAGAAGGATGGATCATTTTTCCAAGCCCTTTTGTAATGTAGCATTTCAAAAAAAGATGCCAACATAAACTGTGCTTAAATAACATTAGTCTGAGTAAAAGCCACAAGAGTTAGAGACTAGAATTAAAGCTTAAACTGTCCTTAAGTCACCCTGTTTTGTTTTGATATATTAGAAAGCCCCAGACAACTATCTTTCTTAGCTCAGTTTTGCAACAGATATGCTCAGTGGATTCCCCTGTTTTTTCAGTCCAAACACTTGTTTGTGGAATTATATTTACCCAAAACTTTATTGCATGAACCTGTTTTCGTATGCTGAGTTTTGATTGCTCTTGAACATTTAAAATTCCAGTGGTGTGTAAAGAGATATACGTTTAGAAACTTGTTTTACCTCTTAACCATTATCAAATTAAGAAAGACTTGAAAAGAAAAACAGTTGTTGGGAGTGTGATTTGCATGCTTCTGCTCTAATAAGGGCTGTTATCTCCAGGGATTTGTGCAGATCACTTTTGAACGAGGTTGCTAATGCTAATATTGCTGTTTTGTGCTCTGCTGAGATACCTTTAAATACCACCAAGGTTCTCTACAAGCCCTTCTGGCCATCAAGAAACACTGATTTGGCCCCTTCACCTGCCATAGTCCCCATCTTTTCCCCAGCCGTGGACTGTGGTCTAACCACAAAGGCCCCCAGTGAAGACAGGCAGTGGTTTAGATTACAGGATGGTGGATAAATGTGTTTCTGTACATACACCAAAGTCAAGCTGCCAGGAGACTGAAATCGGCAGAAGCTAAATGGCTTATGTGCAGAGAACAGTACTAAGATTTTTCAGATGAAAAATATCTTTTGTTATAAAGCAACTTGTAAAGGGAGCACTGAACCTGTATGTCAGCCCTAACTTGACTATAGACATCTGCATGCATCTTAGTATAGTTTCTGTACCCATAGCCCTTGCTCTGTGCAAGCTTTGTAGGCTCTTTACATGATTTCTGCTCCCTCCCTCCCTGTCTTTGATATTCATGTTCTTTAGGGCATTTTGCACTAATGCTTCCATTCTATTATAGAACATCATGTGTTCTAGTAAACTCCAAAATAGCTGACTCGAGAATAAAAAAGTCTCATTTTTCTCCATTTTTAAAGAAAGGTGGAATTGTAGTGGAAGATATTTTCCCTCCATTTTCTTATTTATTTTGAATCTTGAGTATGAAGCAAAAGTGTACTTCATATTTTTGTGAAATTCAAATTTTTGTAATTTACAAGGTGAGATACTACTGCAATGAGTGTATTCAGAAAATGTCATTTAAACAAATGACCTACCTATGTGAGTTCATATATGTGTCTATAAGTCAAGGCACAATTTTTTTGGAACATGCATTGGTGGCATAGGATAGCATTAGTATCTAGTACATACAGCCCATACATCTTCATACAGGGCATGAGTATATGAACGATAAGTGGTCCTAACAAGTACCAACAGGAAACAAATCCACTTGTATAAACAAATGGCTTGATTCCATACAAAGCTTCCAGTACAACAAGTATTATTAACTTCCTTTGAGGCTTTGTGAGTGAGCCTGTTTCTTATTTTATCTTCAAGTTGCAATTTTCTGATTCACTCCTTGACAGTTCTTAATGATAATTTCTGCTTCTTTTTTTGGCTAATGAAAAAAGGAAAAAAAGGAAATGAATGCAGTGCCAGTCAGCCTAACTGTTTCATAATACATTTGAGTTTCTAAGTTTATTTTCTGCAGGTGTAGGTGGAATTGCAAACCCCAATGTTACAGCGCAGTACTCTCTCTACTGCAAAAATTATATTATTTACAGCAGCATTAGAAAAACTCATTTTGTCTCTGCTACTACATTGTAATAGTTTCTATCTCTGTAGTTTCCACAGTCTTTATAATTAGGCTATGATAGTAAATATTTGTCAGAACAAGTTACAGCAGTATTATGACAGATGGTAGCAGAGTTTAAATTGTTATAGAAACATGTACTACCTATGAGTTGATAGTCAAGGATTTTATTGCTTGTGCAATCAAACCCCTGCATTGTGTTTCACTCACACAGTTTTTTCCAAAGGAAAGACTTTTGCATGTGTGAACCAAAGTTGGTTCAGACCCGAAGTACAGGAAGCTCAGGAATGATTAGGTCTTCATTTTTTTTTGTGTATGACAGTAAGAAGCTTTCAAAGAAGGGCACAAGTTAGGCTTTTTTTTTTTTTTTTAGTGTCTTGTTTATAATAAGTGATAACAGGACTAGTAAGCCGTTTGTTGCAAGAACACTGCATCTGCTGTTGGTTAGTGTGGACACAATGCTACTGCTGTGGTGATTACTACTGTAGTAATCTGCAGGAGATAACAGGAAGACATCATGCTGTTCATTAGGGCCCAGTGGGAAAAGAGCATCCTGGTATTCTTCTGTATGCTTCTGAACCTGCAGATGTCCAGGTAATTACATTCAGGCCTTTTAGTTCAGGTAGATAGGTTTTACAGAAGAAAAAGCAAGCATAGGTTTTTGAGAGTAGCATTGCACGTAAGTAAGGATAATTTAAAACTAAATTCTCTTATTTTATGCCTACTGAGGAGCAAATGGCAGTGTGGCTTGTACAGAGTTACAACTTTCGTGTAGAAATGACTAAGGAGGAAAATTAAGGCAGGAGAGTAATTAATTGTCATAGCAAAAATTTGTACCCTCTCCTTTTACTGGGGTGCTGACATTCCCTTCCTGTTGCAGTTGAAATGAAGTGCCATCTTTGCGAGTCAGCCTCACATGACACTATCCCTGAGAGGACAGAACAGTGGACTTTTACCCTGGAATGTTTCCAAATGTTAGAGCAGACAATACTCTATTAAAAATGTTGTGGTCAGAATAGTTTCCGTGTAACAGTAAGATGGGTAAATTAGAGTACAAGCAAGATGTTGCTAACATTTGTGAAAGGGCAGAGAACTCTAACTGCGCCTCCTTCATATCGCTGTGGTAGAATGTCAGTATTTCTACTGTTTTGAAGCTGGTGCATTTCCTGTTTGCCTCTTCTGTTGAGGGAAGATATTGAACACAAAGAGGATGTGGTGGGGACAGGTCTTAGAGCTGGTATTAATAGGTGGGATTTTTGTTTCTTTGCTTGCCACTGTTGTACAATGACAGTGATCTGATGGGAGCACTTGGCATGATCATAAGCAAAATGTTTGCTATTGAGAAAGTGATACAGCCACTAATAATGACTTCTGAAGATCTTTGGGAAATGGAATGTAGCTCAAGTCCTTTACGTGACCTCTCTAATTTGTGTTCTAGATTTCGCCGCCAGCTCTCTGAACCTTGCAA
Organism: Promerops cafer; assembly: GCA_013398275.1. NCBI lineage: Eukaryota > Metazoa > Chordata > Aves > Passeriformes > Nectariniidae > Promerops > Promerops cafer. The sequence continues at coordinate 1,824,346 of VZSE01005451.1, read as the reverse complement.
TTCTTTCCCACCTTTGCCTGCAATGCCAAGGGAAGGACGTCCAATATATCAGCGCCAGATGTCTGAACCAAACATCCCTTTCCCACCTCAAGGTTTTAAGCAGGAGTACCACGATCCAGTTTATGAACACAACGCTATGGTTGGCAGTGCAGCCAGTCAAAATTTCCCCCCTCCTCTGATGATTAAACAGGAACCTAGGGATTTTGCATATGATTCAGGTAGGTGAGATTCTCCTTTAGTTCTGCGTAGCAAAACAATATGTGAGTCCAAGCCAGTGCTATTGATGTTTTGATCATATGAATTGAAACTTGCTCTTTTGACACTTACATCTCACAAATTATGTCTGAGAGAGCTTACAAAGTTTGCTACATAGTACAGTGTGACTTGCACCACCATTTCATGATCTTTAAAGGGCTTCATTTTCTAGAAATCTCTGTCCAGAAATATGAACGTCAAGGCAGAAAGTAATGGGTGCAAATTTGCTTTGTTAAGAGGGAACTTGTTCTGTACTATCTCATCTTTGACCTCTGAATTTGTGTGCTCCATTTTATGAGTTCTTCCATTTGTCTGCCAGAAATAGGGAACACTTTCTCCTCTTGCTTGCATTACTTGAAATCAGGAGTAACTCCAGTGAAGTGGGGTTTATACAGCTATAAAACCGATGAGGGAGAAGAATCGGCCAAATTGGTGTCAGCTTCTCAGTTTGCGCGTACTGCTGTGTTTTGTGGAGGTACATAATCTGAGATGCCAGGTTGCTGATGTAGAGAATACACTGTTGCTATTAATAATGTTTACTATGGTTGTTCTTATGGGGCAGCTGGAATGGAACCTTACTGCTCTACAGACAGTACAAAACAGAGGAGGTGGTGGCAGAATCTGCTCTCAATAGCTTCTGATCAAAATAGAAAAGATAAGCAATAGAAAGGATAGAAAAATAAATCAAGGGAATAACATTGTAAATCTTTGACAAAATTTCAACATAATATTTATATTATACTTGGGAAAAGAATGAGAGAATTAAGAAGTCAAAAAAGAAATTTAGTAATGAGTACAAAGGAACAAGGTGAAGGAAGCTACAAAGAAGAAAGCTGAAAAGGTGGTATGAAAAGAAGCTGAGATTAAAACATGAGGAGTGCTCTAGGTCGGGTTAAACAGTTGATTGGTGTGGAGCCAAGATAATGTAATCAAAATGTTTTTCAGTTTTAGTGTAAGTGATTTCTGCAGCTCCTCTTCAGTGTCTGCCTCGGCCCTGCTTTGTGCATGCCACACTGTTGAAGGGGAGGCATTCAGCACGTCCCAACTCTGCTTCTGGAGGAGGGTACATTGCTTTCATACACGTCCATGCTGACTCAGGCTGGGGGAATGGATGGCTCTGTCTGACTTCAGTCTGACTCCCCTTTCTTCTTAGTGCTGCTCTACTCTCAGGACTTTCCTTCTGGTTCAGTCTCAGGCTAGATGCTTTTGCAGTTTTTTTTTTCCAAAGGCTATATGACAGCTGAGTTGAAGTGTCCTTTGAAATTTTAGCTCATGAAAAACTATCTTGCAATTTGATATAGTGTAGAACAGTTTTTTTGTTTTCTTTCTGTAGCTAACTTAACACTGTCTATTTGGTGGGGTATTTTGTGGTTTCATTAATGTAAAGTGCTTGTTATAGAATTGATCTGGATGTTAGAATGGGGGAATTTGGAAAGTAGAGCTGTTTTTTCCTTTCTTATTCTTAACAAGCAAAGAACCAATCCTTTGGAAAATTTGAGTTAGCCCTTAACAGGGAGGGGACCAGGGGTGAAATATTTCTCCAAGCTGAAATATAAGACAAGATGAAAATGAAATCTAATTACAAGGATCAGATCCAGAACTCAACCCATTCATTGATGAAGGTTCTGAGATCTGTGGCTTTGTGGAGTTGTGTATCTCTAGTCCTAGAGCATATGGGAGAGGCTGTGTAGTTCACATGGCAGTGGATAATAAATTGGGGACTGCAGCTTCAGGCACTGCCAGTCCCTTGCAACCTTCACAAGCACCGTTATTCATCCTGCTAAATTAAAGGTCAGAAAAAGGCCCTTTTGTAAATATGCTTCTTATTTGGCTCAGAAGTGGGATCTCCTTATTGCATACTGTTACTTTAAATCTGGATTGGCTGCTAACATTCCTCTTTCTTTGGAATATTCTGTATGGAAAAAAAGCAGGAAATTTTATTCTGAAATGAAGATGTACAAACTTGTATCCAGTCCTGTCATGTCTGTTTATTTTGTGCCAGCAAGAACAACATTCCACTTTATAATAATTATCTTCAAGCAAAATTGTTGCTTCTTTTGTAGATGAATGATTAGTTTTTAAAAATGTAATAGCTGTGTAACCAGTGGTCATGAAAAATTAATCTGTTGGTATCAGGAAGTACTTTTACTGGCCTCAGAATCACTGCATTTAAGTTGACACATCTGTACACTCCATAAATTGCAGTCAACAACTGTGGTCTGTTGATATTTTGTCTTGTTACCATCTGTTCTCTCGAAACCATCATTTTCCATCCTTGCTAAGAGTACATTAAATAACCCCTTAGGAAACATAATGTATTTGTCACTGAATCATTGATTTCATTTTTCACCTATGGATGTTCAGGCAAGGAGGAATGCTGGAGTAAAAAGTCTTTTTTTTCATTGTGTTTTATTGCAGCTCCAATAAGAATATAGAAACATATTTAAAAAGTTCATTGTAATGCACTGAGATGTTTCTTTTGGGATGTTTTTGGAAGGGGCTCATAAAAGTTCATCGCTTTTGTGCACTATTCTTTTATACTTTGTGGGAAGCTGATGAATGAAAAGCATTATTATAGAATGATTACAACTCTATTAAAACATGACATTAATTATGACATGGGAAATGGCAGATCAATTAGTTGTAATTGTAATTGCAGGTATGCAATTTCTACTACAGAATAGAGATAATGGAGATGTTTGAGATAATGGAAAAAGAAAAATGTCAACAGAGTAGAGGCTCTTTCTTATCCCTCCACACTTCTAGAAGTCACAGTGCATCATATATGTTCCATCAGACATTTTCTGCCACGGATTTTTGTCATGTCTGACAGTCAGATGTATTTAGTACTTGATGGTAAATCTAGCAACTTTAGTCACAGAAGTGCAGCCAGGGACATACAGAGCTTTGAGATTTTGTATAATTAATGAATATACTCCAAAAAGCTTCCTAAGACCTTTGTTTACAAGGCCTAATAAGTGGGTATTCCTGTACAGTTAGCACTTCTAGAATTCAGTAATGTATTCAGGTACTTAAACAAAAAGGCCAAACTTGATATAGCTCATCTCTTCTATGCTTTATTTTTGAGCAGGATCTTCACAGGCTTAACCCTTCATACATGATGTAGTGTATTTTCAAATATACTAAGGTATGATTCTAGCTGTGTGTGTATCAATTAATACTAAAAATTAAGTTTTAAAATGACAAATGATTAAGTTTAAATCTTATATTTGGTTTTGCCTAATTGAAATAGTTATTTTGGTTGAGAAATTTTTTTAACCACGTCTTTGGAAACTGAAATTTGTCACACAGTGGTAATGGAGATGAATAGAGGAGGAACTGTTGGTTGCATATACTAGTTACTGATTGCCAGGAGTTTTTCCTTTGAAATTTAGATAGATTCAGTACTTCCTGAATGTGTTACAGGCATTAGCAGGGCTGTTCTCACAGTTTCATTTCAGGGCAGCCTCACAATTAATACGCTTGAACAGACCTTAGAAAATTTGGATTCTCTCCCTGTCACTTCCAAGACACTAGTCACATCACTTAAAGAATGAACTCTCCAGACAGAATTATTAGCCTCCATGTCTTTCTTTCTGAGTTGCTCATCCCTTTAATTCCTGAAGCCTCACAAGCAAATACCTTGTGTTGGCAAGTGAGAATGGATAGGGAACTGCCCCTCTGTTAAGAGAAATGAGCGGAGGCTGAGAGACAAACCTGTTTGTTTTGGATACCCAGTTAGAACTGGATGATTTTTAAAAGAACCTTATGTACTACATATGTTCAGATCCTAGCTCCTAGGGACTTTCTTCATATTTCTAGATGAAGAATTACGGGAACATCAGATAAGGGTCTCAGTATAAGCAGTATAAAAACACATAATACCAAAAAATCTGGCAGAAGCAATGTGGCTACTTTGAAAAACCTTGTTGGAGCTGGAAGGGGCTTTACTGGGGCCTAAAGTTGACCATTCAGCTGTATTATCTTTTCTTTTCTTGAAAACTTCTGCCTCAGTACATAGACAACTTCCAGCCCCTGTAACAAATGAAGCAGGGGCTCCACCTGCTAAGCTGTTTGCAGCATGGCTCTCCTTCCCACAAAGAGTTTTGACCTGTGCTCTCAAGACAAGAGTGACAGAGCAAAAGGCTGAATCATATTTGCAGTAAAGGATTTGTATAAAGTTTGTGCAGGAAGTTGTTAATTATGACACTTACCTCCTAAATTTGCTCTTACAGGTATAGAATGTTGGTAGCATTCTGCCATCCACGTTATAAATGTATTTACCTAATGACAGGAAACAGAATAAAATGTAAGAGTTCTCTCAGATACCTGATGAGGTGTTTTTTGAAAAGCAAGTCAGTGGGTATTAAGGTGGAAAAAGACACCTAGTAGCACATTCTTCCCTAGGTGTCAGCCAAAATATTCTTAAATTTGGGAGTTTGCAGAATAGCATAAGAGAAAGTGTTGACCTGAAATTTCAAGGGGAAAAATTACTTTTTCAGGTTATAATAATTCCCAGGTTGATTCTACACACCCCACTCCCTCCCCCCCCCCCCCCCCCCATTTATTTTTTAAACAGTTTGTTATTCTATTGTACTAGTGAAGGCAGAATTTAGATATTTGGAGATGCTAGTGTGAAGAGAAAAACTCCGTCAGAGGCAGTGCTGGTTTGCTTTTTCCAGGATATTCTCTAGTGCATTGACCAGTGCAGCATTTAAAGTGACACAGGTCATGGTGCTTCCACTACTGTTTTTGATTATATTGGCTAATTTTTGTGCCGTGCTCTGAAAATACAAAGTTCTGTGTGAGTGCTAAGTATTGCTACTACTGTTTTTCCCCTGGGAGGTTATTTCACAGACAAATAGACTTCACAGTTAAGAAATATTTCTTGATCATAAGCCTAAATTTTCTCTTTGAGTGGTTGCGTTCCCTTGCTCATAGCTACACCTCTTTGTAAACAATTTATTGGTATTAATGTACCACCTCTAAATCACTGTAGATGGATTGTGTGTGTGCTCTGTCAGTGACTCGTTGAGATCTTGTATCTTGCTTCAAAAGTATTCCAGCTGCTTAGTCTTTTCCTCAAATTCTCTCCAAGTTTCCTTTTTATTTTTTCTTTTTTTTTTTCTTTTTTAAAATCAGGCTGCAAACACTTGCAGTATTTTTGAACACATTTTTATAAAATGCTCTGTGAAACAGAACTGACTTCCTCCTTTTCCTGGATCTTGTGCTTCAGTACACACATCTCAAAACTGCATCTCCTTATGGCCTTAGAGAAATTCTTATACACAGAAGTACAGTTGTTCTCAATGAAAATCCAGACGGCATAAAGGCAGCAGGGGAGAAGGGACAGGGTTTTGCTCTTGCGTTAGGAGGTTTAAGAACTCTCCCTTCCTCGATTTTGGTTTTGAAGTTTTCCCTGTGGTTTAAAATATTTCATCCTTGTGTTTTGGGAACTTGTCTTTGCTGTGTTGCTTCAGTGAATAAGTATGAATTTTGTTCAATAGTTAAGGTGCACTGGACTTTGTACTTGCACTTAAAACACAAATCTGCTGTTGGACTGTATGGCAGCAGAAAATAAGAGCATCTGACAGGGAAACTTGGGAAACCTGGACTTCAGAAGATTGCTGTGAAGGGCAGAAATTAACTTTTCACTTGCTGTCAATCTAGCTGATTTCCTCGATTCACTACTTCTGTCTGAAATAAATCTGTAGTTAGAACTGATTTTATTTTGCAATGTTATTTTTGTGAACAAAGGAAAACCTGAATACCAAGTTAATGTGAGTATATAGGCAGGAGACCATATATGTATTTTTGTTTTCAAGGCAGACAATATGATCTGAAAAATTGTCCTGCAGTCCCTGTTTTTCAAAGAAATGGATGAATATCCTCTAAATCTACAGTTACAGTAAGTGGCACTGGCTAATGATTTGATTTGAGGATTGAGAGCGCAGTCTGGATTTACTCTTTGTGCATTAAGGCAGGTCAAATGGACACAGGCTGCATTTTAAATCAGTAATGGAAGGCTGAAGCCTGCCTTAAACCAATCACATCAGCCTTGCCCAAGACCAATTAATCCCGTGAGACTGAGCCCTGTGAGCATAGCTTTTATATGAATGGACTCTGTGCAGCCTGAAGTTTCATTCATAAAATGGATGCTGAAGGAAAAAAAAAAAAGCCAACCCACACACGCCAAACCCTGGAATGTCCATTTATGTGGAGCTGAAGGGTGTAGTGTTCCCTCAGCTGCTGCTTTTGCCAGTTGCCTTAAAGTAATGATTAATGCTGCTTGGCCCTGCCTGCCTGCAACCTGACACCATTTATGGCCTTGGTGTGTTTCTAATGTATAGTGAATGAGAAGGCTACATTCTCAAATCAGAAACATAAACAGGAACTGGTTGGTCTGAATTCCATTCAAATATGTCACTTCAGCCGTGCAGTGTTTGTCCAACTTCGATTTTACAGGCAGGGAATGGGGCGGGAGAGAAAAAGCAACACAGACATTTTTGCAGTAAGATTACCAACAAAAGGAGCGAGGGAGAGAGAAAATACTGCTGTCTATTGTTGAATTCAAAGGAGAGCAATGTTTAAGATACATTTTACAGTTACTGAGGTTAATAAAAGCAAATACATGATTTTAAAGTGTGCTCAAAAGATCAGCTCCATGTGGAATTTCAATTCAGAGCTGAATGTATGAGCCTTTGTTTTCCTGTTCTGCTGTACAAAAAGTTACACATCGCCTAGACAGGCTGTTGACATCTGGTCTCACAAAATGCATTAGATGTTGTCATAGATCTAAAAACCAAAGTTGTGGAAAGGAAGATGTTTGCTTAAGGTTTTTTCTGTATGTGTGTAATATTTCCACTTAGACGTGAGCCGGTGGAGCCAAACGTAATTCCCTGACAAGTTTTTGTGAAATGAGGTGTAAGAAATGAAACTTTAACAATTTTAATTAGCTATTTTTAGAAGGAAGTGTATGTGTATCTATGAGTGCACATACTTGTTTGTTTTTTTTTCCTAGATTGCTGGCACAAAGGCTGGTGACAGAGAAAATGAATAAAACCTTCCATTCTGAATGTTTCTAAATTGCATAATGATTTGGGAAAAGATTGCTTAATTTTTAAATTGATTTTTAGAGAATTTTTATCTGTTTTGACCCATGTAATTTCAATGCACCTACATTTTTTCATGCTGAATATGCTACTGAAAAAAATAATGCTGCCTTTTTTATTGCCAGGACTTTACCAGTTTGTAGGACTCTGTTCATTACATAGCTTGTGAGGGGATAAAGCTTTTAAAGGCGGTTGAACTAAAACTTGATCCACCAGCTTTTGAGTGGTGAAATACGCTCAAGCAATTCCTGTATAAGGAGTTTGTAATTATTTCCAGTATTTTTTACCTGAATGTCTCCTTTTGGGGAGATATGAGTTTGAATCTAAATGTGTTCTGCAGGTTTAAAAATCGAAAAGAACAGTTTGTTACTTCTCCCTGCAAAACACAAGTCATGATTCCTGGTGCTACCTGAGCAATTTGTCACGATCTTGTTTGAAAAACTGTCTTTCTTACCTAAAAAGGTCCTGTTTTCTGGTGATTTCATTATTATCTTCACCCTTGAGCTGGTCAGAACTTCTCAATGGTGTTATAAACAGCTGCTTTCCACCAGGAGGCTGGATGTGTTTCAGTGGTGGATGTAGTGCTCCTTTGTAAACAGTTTGTCAATGCTCTTGGAAATCCACGAACAGAAAAGTTATTTGCAGTGATATTGTGATGATTTAAGTTTAATGCCAAAAGTATGATGTGTTCTAGTTTGAACGTTTTATTTTTAAAAGGCTACTTTTGTCTCTGCACTTGGTAAAAATCTCTCCCAGTACACCAACCACCTGCTCATATAGCAGAGAAGTGCTTGTACTGTGCAAGGGAAGCTCTGAAAGGCACCGAAGGGATAGCTGGTGTCTTCACAGGGTTAGGCTGTCACATGGGAGTGACACCAGGTCTGTCCTAGATACCTGAGGGACTTGTGCATGCCCTTCTGTACCCAGTAGCACAAAAGGATTTTTCCTGCATGTGCTGCATTTGCATAGATCTTGTCTATGGGAAGACAAAGCGGCACATTTAAGTCTATCTGTACACACACAGAAACTCTGAATTACCGAAATAGGGGCCAAAATTCACATAATTACTCTTCAGACCAAAACGACAATTTAGAAGGACATGGTATAAGTGAAATTGCAGGATTGCCAGTGAAGTCCCTTCAAAGTTTTGGGGAACAGGTCCATCTGTAACAGTTCCTTCTGGAATCTGCTTCTAATATGATTTACTTGATGATTAAGTGTAAGTGGAAAAGTGGGCAGGAAAACAGTAAGAAGGTTCCAGTCTTATTGTCATCACTTTGTTTTAAACCTATAGGGAAGTAGGCATGTTTTGCTACGGGTTGAGTATTTGGTGAATTTGAGTGACTTGTTAAGAGGCTCCCTGACTAAAGCAGCTGCCTGCCAGTGCACCACAGTTTTCACCTGAGCTGCCACATGGAGGGTGAGGCCAGGCAGGCAGTTGCCTTCTTCTCCCACCCTGTTGCAGATGGCCTGTGCCTTCTGAGGCTCCATCTCCACGTCTCTCCCTCTGCACGTGCCCACGTGCAATGCAATGCCTCTGTATCAGACTGTGCTTTGTCAGGAGCACATCGGGTGTGCCCTGGGCATCCAGATCTTCAGCTGATGTTGATAAAGTGAACTGAAAAGTAAGTCAGAGTGTAACATAACAACCTGCCCTTCAGTTAGGGAGGCTGTGTAAGGTCAGAAACAGGAACGGCTGAAGAATAAATTCTGGTTCAGGTTTCCAGTTCCTGCTCTGCTTCATTCAGAAGAAGACAGTCAGTCACTTCATCCCATAGAATAGTCTTGTCATTTCATCCCTTTGCCTGCAGAAGCTCCATCTTCCCTGTGTCTTTTCTGGCTAGGGACACAGGCTGAAATTCTGTTTTTTTCTGTGCAGGGTGGGATTGTGGGAATGAAATCTCATCCTTATCTCTGAAAAACAATCAGAAAAGGGGATATAAGGATTCTTTACCTACTCTGAGTTATACAGGGCTGGGACAACCTAACCCTATAAATTCTGACATGATAATCAATGTGAACTACCTTACCAAGGGACCACTCGAGCATCTTACTCGAAAATGAAACTTAGAATCTGTGCCTGCTAAGTTCAATAGCAGATTTTTCTTGTCATGAGAAAGTCTGTTTCAGCTTTTTCTGCTTGGATGTGTTTTGATGAAGGCATAGCAGAACTTATTCCCATTATTTTTCTCTGTGATGGTCTCAGATGAGAAGGCATTTTTGCAGTGTCTCGATTACGTGTACTTTTTAAAATAGCACCTATTGGGAAAAGAATGGTTTCATGGTCTATGATAGAAGACTATATTCATTGTATTAAGATGACTGCTATGTTTCTGTTAATAAGAAGAGAAATAAAGAATGACTCCTAAGTATTCCAAACTGATAATAAAAGATAAACAATTTTTTTCCATTTCCATATTTTTAGCTAGTTAGGTTGGTTTTTTTTAAGGGATTCTGCTGTTCTTGAGCTGATGTAACCTTACAATGTGAATTACTTCATTAACAGTCTGAAATAAGCTTGTTGTGTGTCTAAATCCAGGCACGTTTTTCTTCAAAGACTAAAACTTGCAAAAAGGATGATAAATCAGTCATCTCAAACACTTGGATCTTGCCCTGGAAGTATTTCATGCCTGCTTCTGTCTTATTTCTTGTCTTGAAACAATGGTTTCAGGAGAAGAAAATATATAATTGCTCTGTAATTTCTACACTAAAATGTTTTCTTTTGAAGTAGCTCCGCTTAGCTTGTAAAAATACTTCTGGGTCTTAGTCAAGCATTTAGTACAATTTAAAACTGCAATACTAAATTTCATTGGTTGGACTTTTTATTAGATAAGGTAGAAATGAAAGCAGCAGGCAATTTAATTAGCAGTAATTTTTCTGGGCAAGTCATTACTTTGATGAACTTCAGAGCAATGTTTATGGCTCCTAATTAACCATGTTAGTCATTTGATTGAATAATCACTTTGGAAATGTTTCTACAATTTGATTAGAGTCTGACCCACTCTGATAGTCATAAATTAACTGATAGCACTTTAGGATAACAAGACTCCAGTTACTTTACGAGAAATAAACTCTTCGTTGCTGTATTTTTTTGGTCCTCTGTGGACTGTTTAAGCACAAGCTAACCAGAAGATTAAGTAATGTTGGTACAAACAATGCTTGCCTTAAAGAGACTCCAGATGTTAATTATAATTGACTTAGGAGCCTGGGAGATGAAACCCCGACTTGGCTAAGAAGACAACTTTGTGGATGCATGCATAATTCTTTATTCAGTATACTCTGCTCTATCACTTTGCAAGAGTGGAGTTCATGAGTCAAAAAGGGCTTTGCTGCCAACACTAGAGAAGTTTTACCTAAAATAGAAAATAGCATCTGTTTCAGTTCTACAGCTTCCTCTTTTTTACGTAGATTTTTCCACTCTCCTTAGAATTCAATCTACTTGGTAACATGAATGATTCCTTGCAGGTGAAGCACTGCTTGTAGCCTTGACTTCTAGTCTGCAGAGCTATACTTGACTCGGGTGACCATTGAGTCACTGATTCCTGTGGTTGCTCAGAATAGCTGCCTGAGACATTAGAGTTTCTCTCGGCCTGAGGAGGCAGGCACCGAGCGTTTTATCGCGAGAAGAGGTAATGAAGTGTTTGGCACAGATGTGCAACAGGGACCATGGACTGTTAGAGGAAACTTATTATTACTGCCCTGTGTTTCACTTGTTTGTGAAGTCAGTGTAAAACCTCATTTTCTTATCCTGCCAAATCTTTGATACTCATCACTAGTCAGTGAACAGTGAAATTTGGAATCACAGTCTGAAAGAGTCTGTAGGCAGTGTTGGAAAAATAACGTCTGCTCTTTCGACCTCTGTGTGCATCTCTTAAAGAGTTACAAGTTACTGGTAACAGATTGCATAGCTTGGGGTAGGAGTTCATCGCAAGATCAAATAGACTTTGTTAAGCAAGACTTTTGATATCCAAGAAGTAGGTTAAACATGGTCTAGAAGGCAAACATTTACGGTGTGTTTCTGTTTGCAAGTCCCTGTGCACAGGATGTGACTACTTGGGGATAGTGCAAGACATGGGGAAGTAAAAGAAAGACATTTAAAGAATACATTTTTTATTAGTTCTATTTAGCTTTTGTCATTCTTCCCACAGATTTGAGTAGAGATGGAGAATAGCAAATAAATATCAGTATTATTTAGAATATACATAGTATTTTTTTTGGAAAGGTGTCATTTTTGTTTTAAACACATATAAGTGGAGAGTGATATAGATAGACCTAAATTTCTAGATAAAAATGCTTAGCAATTGCAGAAAATTTCATTAACTCTTCAAGTCCTTAACCAGAGTCTAAAAAGCATTATCCTACTCTAAATTCACTTTGACATCCTTCATGTAAATTTAGAGTTTATAAGTCTCCAGTGTGACTGGCAGTCTTTTTAGCACAATTGATTAAAAACTTTGGGTTGAATTAGTTACAAAGATAGATATAGAAGCACAGGCTTTAAAATATTCATGGTCACCGGTGCAGATTTTTTTGTGAGTGGTCCAAAGTGTAATTGCCATGGGAGTCAGCTTTTAGCAAAGTTGATTACAAGAGGTTTGGAGTTCAAGTGCCTCTCGTAGGTAGGATCTGTGAGCCTCACATCATGCCTTTCTCCGTGGCCGTGCGTGGTGTGCACTGCTCTGAAATGCTCACTGTGTGTTGACAGGTTCCCTCTCACTGTAACTTGCATCCTTTTCTGTTGCTCTTCTGTTTGCAGCCTGTCCCGTTGATAACCTGCACACTTTTAATTCCAGACAGTCTTTTGACTTGCATTTTCATCTTCTCCTTTCCGAAGTGCCTAGCTGCCATTCCATTTACATGAGGCAAGAAGGCTTCCTGGCTCACCCAAACAGAACAGAAGTTAAGTTTTCTATTATGTATCACTTTTGTATGTGAGAAATGTAAAAAAATTTAAAAGCCTGTGGGTATTTGGGGTTCACTGATTTAATTCTGCTGCTGGGAAGACTTGCATCATCCTTCTTTCCCTTTTCAGTGTTAAGTTTCTGATGCACTGAATTTTTTGTAGTTTCTTTTAGTGCCATGGGTTGGTCAGGACAGAAGCAATTATATTATGGACTTAACTCATTCTGCTTTTCAAGGCCTCTAGCAGTTGAAAGGAAGAGACAATTATAAATTTGTCTGTTTCACCCATTCTGCTTAAGTGATACTTTCCAGGCTGTTAGCATAACAGGCTCAGTTAACCGTGTTAAGTAATCCATTTAATAGTTTATATTCAGTGAAGGTTTTGGGTTTTTCCGTTTGTTATTATTTTTGCAATGTTTCATGCGCTTTATGCCCAAATTGAGACATATAAAAATTCCCAATGATTTCAGGAGGACGGAGCTTACATAATTGTCAAAATTAATAATTCTGAGTGAAAATACTTTATATGTACTAAAAATAAGAAGTCCAGCAGAACTAAGATGACTGAGAGGTTATAGCCTCCACTGTCCTGTTTTCGTTTATCTGTCTTAACAATATATTATTTTCTGCTTGTTTGTTTAGGGTTTATTTGTTTTTCTTCCAGTGGGCAAATTTCAGAAACATGAGGAATCTGGTTTTGAGATTGATGAGAATCCAGATAGATGTGTGAATCAAAGTCTTCCAGAAAGACTTCATTTGCTAGTGTAAAGACAGAATCAAAAAGATAACACACCTGGCTAAAATCCTGTCTGCTTCTGGGTTGGAATAAAGACAGAAAAAAAAAAAAAAAAGGTAGTTTAACAAGGAAGGTGAAATAGGAGATGGAAATTTCTAAGTCTTGTTATATGCAATTATATAAGGTATAGAAGCTTGATAAGGGAGGTGAGAGACATCAGGAAAAAAATAAACAAACTGCAGGTTTAAGGGCAAAAGATTTTGAGTTTTAATCATGGCACTGATAGGGGAAAACCCAGCTTAGCCATGTTATGCTCTTGTAAGGAGTTGGAGGTAGTAGAATTTTCATGAATGACGTAAAAAAAGCAGAATGTTTGCTAAATATTTGTTTTCTCTGTTTGGAAATCAATCAACCTAATTTTACAGAATAAAGGTCATGTCAAATCTGATTCTGTTCTTTGCTGAAAATAAAAGTTTGATTGATAAAGATGCTTGTATTGTATAGTTAGACTTTTTATGGCATTCAATTTGCCTCTGCATTACATTCTGATTAAGAAGTTAGCACAAAGCAATATCAATAAAGTACACATTAAATACATTAAGACCTGGCCAACTGACAGATCTAAAAGAGGCTGTCACTGGGCAATCATCTCTGAATGGATTATAGTTCTGTAGGAATTGATACCAGGAGTGTTGCTATTCAATATTTTCAGTAAAGATATGGAACAAAGTTAATAGATAACTTTATGGCACAAAGATAGAGCAGTAAATAACGGGCAGGACCAGGCAGTCACACAAAGCAGTTTGAATTGTTTGGTTATCCGGGCACCTTGAACAAAATGTTTTTTTAATACATGAATGTAGACCAGGCCTGTGGAACCGGGAAACAATATATTGGAAAAAAGGATTTTGAGATGGGCCTCCTCCTCAGCTTCACAGTGGGAAACCAGCCCAGCTGAGCACTATAACCTCGAGGCAAAAAGCTTTCTGTAATACTTAGGCAGTCAAAAGGAGGGTCAGAGGGCGGCAGGAGAGGAGGAGATGTTTTGTCTCACTCAGTAGCACTGGTGAAACTGATGCTGATACGCAATACAGTTCTGGTTAAGCAAAACATGGGCATAATAAGAAATAGTAGGAACATGTGCAGAAAGATGTGCTAGAAAGACTGCTGGGTTGTAGAAAGTGTCTTTTAATGATGAAATAAAATTTTACAGAATGATCTTAATTGGAAGGAACATCAAGAGCAGTGTGTGAGGGTGACTTGTGTGGGTGTGAGGAGGAAATACTGAGTGATACTTCTTTAGTCTTGCAGGGAGAAGACCTGCAGGAACTAATGGTTAAATGTCAAAGCCATGCTAGTTCAAACAGGAAATCAGCAAACATTTTGTAATAAATGATAGAGAAAAATGGGTGCTTTTTCATTTTAGCAGGTGGATTAACAGTCTTTTGGGAATGCATATGTTAATTAAACACCCTTGTACTTAGGCCAAAATGTGGGGATTGGGCGATGTGTAAAGGATGTGGGATATTAATCTGATTCCTGTATAACTTAGTGTTCCCTCTGGCATTAAGCCTGTGATCTCTTTTTTCTTCATGCATCTTTTATATAAACACCTCTCTCCTTTTAACTTACAGGCTGTATGTATGAAAAGGGGCCTAGGCAGTTTTATGATGACACCTGCGTTGTTCCAGAGAAGTTTGACGGTATGTATGACACATCTCTCTTTTTCCTGTGTAGGGAGATGAAAAAGAAAGAGATGAGGAACTTTTCTCTGTTGCTGATCAAAAAAGCCCAGTAACGTTCCAATTTAGGATTCCTTAACACACCATTTGTGGTGCACCCAACCAAAGCTGACCTTTGTCTCTTGAAACCAAAGTCTCCTCTTCAATAGGATGTCATTCGACTTTTGCCAGCAAAAGATGCTGCATCCAGACTTGTGGCAGAGGAGCTCAGTTCTGTACTGTTGAGAAGTAATAAGAGGATTTCCATTGCACTGATGATCACATACTGCTTGTTGTTTGAGATTTAATGAAAGCTGTACTTACAATTAACAAAACAGTGGAGAAAGCAGCAGCTTTGGTTTTACTGAGGATTAAGCCTCTTGTCTTGCTGTCTACAAAGTAATGAATAGTGGGAAGTGAGTATACAGGGCATTTTTGTGTTTATGCCAATGTATTTGCACTAAGTTGAATGTACTAGTGGTTTATTTTTCAGTGGAATTGATAACAAATCAATGCTCTGTTCACAACACTACCAATTACAGCAGATTTTTTTTTAAAAGGAATTCTGAGGTCAATTAAAATGAATGGTCCAAATTATCCTCAGTTACTCTGATGTAAAATCGGTTTCCTGGTGTAACTCAGTTGATTTCAGATTTATTTCATTATAAGCAAAGTAGATGGACACCATATTTCTTGCCAGTGACTCTGTTAGTCTGCAACTTTGGGAAGTAGTTTAGAGACCAATTACTTAAATTTCCTAGAATGGCACCATGTTAGTGTGTGCATGCTAGTGTAGTGTTGTTAGTGTAGCTTTTGTGTTGTGTGTATGTCCGGCTTTATTTATTTCAGCAGAAAAGATTAGATATTTCCTGATAAACTTGTGAACAAATCTCTGACCACAGCTAAAAGTAGGGCTGGAGAATTGGTGTTTTTCTCCTACTTTATTTTGTTTGCTTTGTCCTGAGACTCACTTATAGATTACAAAACTATTGCATGTTTAGCGGCATTTGTTGTATTTGCTGAAAATCTGGAGACTCTGAAATGAAAGTAACCCAAAGAATTGCACATTCTTCAGAGTATCACATGTATTTTTGTGTTGGTAAGAAATGGATGAAGAATTTTAGACGATATTAGACCTAACTGAAGGTTGCTCAATCCAGTATTGCATTATCACTGCATTGACACAGTCACAGAAAGAGTGAAAAGTCTGAAAGTCTTATTGAAAGTCTGCTTTATACCCTGGCTTCGTAATGTGAGCTCGTTTGGGTTTTTTTTAAAGTTTTTTAAAGCACATCATGTCAGGTATTTTTTTGTTCCCCACAAATGATTGTGGGTCTGATCTGAGTACCAGTGTCAGATTTATATGTACATTTACAGGAATGGGATCAGACCCTGTACTACAAGAAGTTAAAACTTGTTAACAGTAGCATTTATCTATGTCTTCCTTGAAAATCCTTTTGGTTAATTTGGGTTTTATACAGCAAAGGGAATGAACATGGAAAAGAAATACAAATACAGTAAAAGAAATGTTGAGAAGTATTTTTGTGCTTGCAAAGCAAGCAGTCTGCTGCTAGTTTCTATGCCCATTGAGAGAACACCTTGTACTCAAGATTGATCTCGTGATGCAAATAGGTGTGTTTATGCTTGCAGCATGATGTTTTCAGGGAAAAATAGCAGATGTGTCATTATATTCTGGCCAGTAAAGCAGAAGCAGGATAAGCCCAGGACTAGTCTTGATGTTTCAGAAGTAGATTCTCAGCTGCTTCATTTGAAATCAAAGATCAGCACAAGGAAAGAATTTGATCCTGTGTAATACTGCACTTGCTATTTGCACATTGCACAGCTATCATTATGAGAAAAAAACCTGTCCTTGAAAAAGGAGGACTTTCAGGACTGGAACTTGAACCTCACATAAACCAAAAAGCCTTGTGTTGATTTATTTGTTTTCCACAGCTATTGAGTCAATTTTCTTTCCTGATTACAAAAGGAAGTGCTCCATTTTTAATATTATTATTCTGCCTTTCACTACACAGAGCCATTCGGTAATGGCTGTCAGAGCATCCTAATGTTCTGGTTGAATATAAATTCCTGACTTTCCTTATTAAACAGGTCACACTGTTTTTTGGAGGCTTTTGCTGTTCTGATAGTGGAAATGAGGAATTTACCAGTATATCTAGGATTGCAGTCTGTGTGTGGAGGAAAAAATACTGTCTGCTTCAGCATCAGACCTTCCAGCTGTTGTTGTTTGCATGAGTTGTTCAGTATAAATATGATCTAAAAACAACAAAGACACTATGGATGTAACAGGATGGATTTCTCATTGGCAATTTGTGGAACAGCTAGTAGAATGTTATTGATATTTTTCTAGGTTCTTCTAAAGTTTTAGAAAAAATAACAATGCTTTTCAGAGGGAATACTAATTTAATATGTAGATATGAGTAAAAGTAATTTTTGCTCATATGAAAGTCCAGTATGCCACAGAGGAACTTGTGTATCTGCAGGATTTACATGCCTCTACATAAAGCACATGCTGTTTAAGCCCAAGTCAAATACTTTGTCAAAATTTCCTTAGAAGCATTTTGCATGTCAGAGAAGTTTCACTCAACAGGGTTTTGCAGCTTTATGGAGCCTACATTACTTTACCAAAACTGGGGCCTGTGCAAAGTATAGTACACAAACACAGTTCCTCACATATCAGAGTTGCTTCAAAAATAGTTTTTGTGCTTTCAGAGAGAATATTACAAAATGGTTTGCAAGAGATTTGCATTTATCAAAACTACACGGGGAGAGGCCTAGTGAGACTTCCATAAATTATGAATTAAGTGCTTTTTAGTATATTAATATGTTACCGTAAGTCCCCAGCAAACAGGGGAATGTCGCATTTAAGGGTAGCTGATTCTTCTGTTTTGTTACCCCTAATGGTTGCTTTGCCAGCTTCTCTGACAAAGGGAGCGATGCTGTTCCGGGGCACTGCTCCCGTAACGTTGTCGCTGTCGCGTGCAGGTGATGTCAAGCAGGAGCCAGGCATGTACCGCGAAGGACCCACGTATCAGCGGCGAGGCTCGCTTCAGCTCTGGCAGTTCTTGGTAGCTCTTCTCGACGACCCATCGAACTCTCACTTCATAGCGTGGACTGGCCGAGGCATGGAGTTCAAGCTGATTGAGCCGGAGGAGGTGAGTTAGACAGACAGCGTGCCCTCACATCCACTCCTCTGTCCTGCAAATTTAACTGTGCTCCTTTGGACTTAGGCCTTATTTTCCTTCAGTAGTGCTTTAGAAGGGTGACAGAAAGGACTAGCAAGGGAAGTGATTCAGTTAGGACAGAGGAAGTGTGGTTAAGCATAGATTTGACTCCTAGTCCCACAAAATAATAAAAATGTTGCAAGTACTAGAGTCAGTAAATAGTTTGCATTCATTATGAGGTCCGCATTTTTCAGAAGCACTTTATGGACAGACCTGTATCCCAAAATCCTTTGAAAACTTGTCCCTTACTAGTCTTTCAACACCAAATATTAGATTCATTAGATTGAATCATTAGAATGTTTAGTACAGGCTTAGATCCTAGGCTTGCAAACGCTTATGCACATGCATGGCTCTTCTGAACCATAAAGGACTCATGGGGTAGATAAAATATCTTATATTCATGAACATTTGCTAAAGCGTGTCTTAGTTCACTTGTGTGATAAACAGGAATAAATTGAGTATTTTATTACATGAACTGTTTTGGACTAGGTAATGGTATGTAACCTAGCCTGCATTCTAAACTATAATGGAAAGTGTTGGAAGATCAGGTGTATGTAAATTTTGTTGTAAAATTCATGTGGAGGATTTAATTAGGGTTGTCAAGGCAGTATCATTCTGCTTTACTTTTATGCCCCTTGAATAGGGTTTTCTAATAGAGGAGACCACAGCAAATTTTGACAGGATCCCCTCCAAGTTAGAGCTGAGTGGGAAGGCTCGGGGGTGTATGGCAGCTTCTGCATTCCACCAGCTATTTCTGCTGTTTGCCATCTTTCTTGCACACTACTTACATTGTCTGCTAACAGCTCTGTGGACATGCTGGAGTGGCTGGGGGTGGTGTCAGGACTGATGTCCCTTTCCTTCCCGATGTGGTCTGGCTGGGGACCAGGTTGCTGCAAGGACCCCGGTGCTGGCTCTTGCTTGCCTGAGCATCCCCTGCTCTAGTGATGGTCACCACGGCAGATCCCGGCTTTGTGTGTCTGAGGATTTGAACTCACAACAGTCTTAGTCAATATGATACCGAAGCTTTGCTGGCAAGTCTTAGCAGGCTGCATGGATTCCTTAGTTGTGTAAGCTGTCCTGGAACAGAGTGAAATCTTTGGAAAGTCTTTTGTTTGGTTTTGGTGAATGATGCACATGATTTTCCCCCCTACACTAGTCTCATATTGTTTACTTTTTTAGTTTTGTCTTGTCTTTAAGATATGTCCAATTTTTTTCAAGACTGAAGAGTTTTATTGAGAAATGGTTTCCAGCAGATGGTGCAAAAACTTTATATATTTTATTAGCAAAGGAAAGGAAAGTAACAAACCCCTAAGGTTTCCTTATTGTGTAATTCCCTGAAGAATTGGATATTCTAATTTGACTTAAACAGATCATCTGCATGTCTGGCTATGTAGAAATTACTTTGTGTTTTTGAGCAGCCTTGCATCCAAGATCTGGAGAAGGCTTGAAGCTTGCCTCACTCTGTGTGTTCCTAGGAGTACAAAGGATTCTAAGTTGTTTTCATATGAATGTCATGAATCTCACAGAAACAGTCAATTAAAATAAGAATAGCCTATGGGAAGTTGCACAATTCTGTTGGTTGCCAAGTGTAAATTGAAGGGAAATCAAAGAGCTTGTTGGTTCTGCTGTGGCTGGTTAGGATGTCAGTGACATGACCTTTCCATCCATTCCTTACTGGAGGTTTATGGCCTCGTAGAAAGAGTGACAACAAAAATGAATATGTATCAGCTCCTGGAGTGCCATAGTTCATTCAGAAAGTGAGTAACTGTGAACTATGGAGCCTGAGAACTGGGCATAGGTCCATTTATGCAGGCTTGTCAGCAGGAAGGTAAGGTAGAAGGGTAGAAGCCTGAATCCCTTTCACAGAGCAGGACTAGGTAAATGCTATGCCGTTGAGAGATGGGAACTGGACCTGATTGCTTGCTTAGGAGTGTCAAAATACCACATAATGTAACATATTGTTACACAACATAACACCATTACTTGTTGTTTATCTTTGCTGTGTATTTATTTTGCAAGCCTGTTATGTTGGGAACTTTTAGGACTCCAATTAATGCAGAAAAAAAAACCTTGGAAGGAATAAAAAAAGGAGTGATGTGGTCATGTGTTACAAAAATGAATAGGTGAATCAAAGTTAGACATCTAGGCCAAATCTGCAGCTGGAATAAATTTACGTGATTGGAGGTGTGTTTCAGTACAGCTAAAATGTAGCTGAAGTTAGCAGAGCCCTGATAATTTACATGAGCCTGAAAAGCTGCACCACTGAAAGGAAATAATGCTTTCAAAAGAAATTTTAGAAATTATGGTCCAGGTGGACACCAAAATAATGGATTTTGCTCAGTGCTGCATGTTGTCATCATGGCTTGTATCAAAAAACTCCAGACACCTATGGGAAGTTTAGCAGAGCAGTCTGCAGAGAAGCTGCTTGGCTACTCTGTCCTTTTTCCAGAGCTGTATGCATATGCAGCTCTCAATCATTTTTATAAAATGTGCTTTAAAGAGTTCATCAGCTCTGCCTTTTTTTCCCCTCTGGTGATATTACAGTCATTTTTACAGACAGTAATTGAAATGTCACCAATAGCCGATTAAATTTCAGGCGAGGAATAAGAAGTTAAGCTCTTTAAACAAAGGGTTGCTTTGTCCAAAACTATCTTTAGCAATAAAACAGGAAGCATAAAGTCAAGTAGAAAACATAAGTCAGAGCAGAAGGCATATTGTTCTCTATGGAATAGTTTCATGAGTTACTTGCAATTCACTTTTCATTGTTATTTTTAAGGGAAATTATATGACTGAAACTATGAAATTTCTGTTCCATTCTTCATACCAGCATTAGTTCTTCCAAGTGCTTATTCTGCTCCTCAGATAATTCATTTTTTTTGCTGAAGTAATGTTTAAGACTGGGAGTTGTCTTTTGACTTGTATCTCCTAATAATTGCAACATTGCTGTCATTCCAAGTACGGTCTGTATTAGTTCATGAACTGAGTGTGTATGCATGTGTGTTTAAAATAACTTACTTTTTTTTCTGACAGCAAGGAAAAGACAGGCACAGTACAATTATCCATTGTATCAAACTGAAGAAAGGTTTTGTGAAAGTTTTCTGGTGGAACTTGCTAAATGTTTTCTGTCCATCATCTCTTTATATGGCTTTATTTTTTCATTGGTTTTCTTTATTAAAAAGCAAAGAAAAACCCTAACCCTCCATCACATTGTCCAGTAAGTCTATTTCAAGTTTAATGATGATGTACATCAAATTAAAATTCATAGTAGTACATGGGAAGTTCAGGTCATGTCAACCTTTTCCTATTTGTTGCACCTGCAGGGTTTTCCCTCCTGTATCCCCAAATAAAGTGTCTGATGATAAGATCTGCTTGTTAAATGCATTTAACAAATCATTGCTAATCCATTTTTGTGGCAGGTGGCACGTCGCTGGGGGATTCAGAAAAACAGGCCAGCCATGAACTATGATAAACTCAGCCGATCGCTTCGCTATTATTATGAAAAGGGAATCATGCAAAAGGTGGGCAGCTGATTTTGTATTGCATTTCACCAGAGTCTTGCATGTTAATCCATAGGTCAGTTTACAAGGAGTTCTTGTAATTGCATGGCTTAGGTAGTTTTTTCATCTGCTTAGGCAAACACTAAGCTTTTGGACCTACTAGGTCCAGCATATGCTTTAAGAGATTTTTTTTTTCCTATGTAAAAAATGTCTGTGGTTTTAGTTCACACAATGCATTTTATGATTATAAGGAAAGAAGTAACATTCAAAAATATCCAAAAGAGCTTCCTGGCAGCTGGAAAAGGCAAACGGTAGAGTACAGTATGATTAATGTTCTGCAGATCTAAATTAGCTGCCCAGTGCTTGGGTACTTTAGTAAGTGCAAGATAGGGGAGAATAATTATACCTATTAACATAAAAAAGTACTTTAATATTTTTACCAATAGTGTTGTAGTAATACTGGTTTTGAATGGAATTTAATATTTATAATAGACTGAATTAGGAGAAATATTTTACAATAATTTATATATTATGGGCTAGTCTTACGGGCAGTATTCAATCCATCTGCCTACTGTGGCTTGCTGATTTTTAAATCTTGCTGTGTAGTACCATGTAGATTGACTGAGAAATCAATAGGAGAGACCAGTCTGCTGTATCTACAAAACTGCCAGGTGTAATCAAAAATCATAATAAACACCTTGGACTGTAAAACTTATTCCATGTCTTTTCACATTGGTCTTGTGACCAGTGATGATGAACATGTTTAAACTTGTCATGTGCCATGAATGGAAACAGCTCTCTCAGCTCAATTCACTGGGCAACTTTTTCAGTAGGTTTTGTGAAGTCTTACAAGTTCTCTTTCTTAGGTTATGGGATTGTTATAGTGCACTCCTTTTTCACTACCAGTAGTCAATTTGGACAACAATCTGGGCTAGTATTGGCTTACACTTCTTCAGTAGCTCAGCACCTCATTCATTTTTGTGCATCACATAACTGTGCACTGAGTCTTTGTAAAGTGGATTGGAGGCTGGGTGCGATCAGGGAGAAGCAGAAGCGCTTGGTTTTGCTGACTGGTGCTTCAGGCAGAGGAGTTCCTTGTTGCAGGTTACAGCTCAGCAGCATAGGCAGCTGTGCTGCCAGCACACTTCAAAGGCAGCAGAGGCAATAAAAAAAGTAGCAGAGTGGAGCAAGTTGAAAAGGTGGAGATAGAAATACCTCTGGCTGATAATGCTGCCACAACCCACACATCTATTTAACATGGAAAGTTTACAAGTACTTTTGACAGCTAGCATGCTACATCCTAAACTACTACTTTATTATCTACAATAATGTGTTTAACACACGTTTTGAAAGCTAGGTTGTATGCTTATTTTTCTGACATAGCAATGTTTCAGGTTTGTCCTGGCATCACTCTATCTGGCCAGTTCGTGTATGTTAAAAACTAATGGGGTTGTAGATGCAAAGCAGGTTTCTTATGGCAAAGTTTGTATGCATATCTTCCCTCCTTTTTTTTTTTTTTTATAACAATAATGATAGGTTATGCAAAAGCCTGATTTCTGAAAGCAACCTCTAGTCTATCAGACTTGCTGACACTAATTTGATTTTAAAAATTCTGCTGCAGATACAGTCACTACCAAATTCTGTTTGTAGAATAAATAAGCTGAAAGTTTAAGGAGGTGCTTCAGACTATTTTGCACCCATAAGAAGAGAGTTGTTAAGTTTACAACACTTTTTCCATCTTCACTAACTCACTTCATTGCTATGGTAGCTAGAGTTGCAAAAGGCTGACAGTATGTTTTTTATTTTTACATCATTTTAATAAATTGTGAACATGCAATCTAATGCATATTTTTGAGCACAATTTTTTAAATAAGGTACTTGAGAAGACACTATTGACTTCTGTTTGCAATAAGACAGAAATTCTGTGGTTTTTTTTCATTCTCTAGCTTTTAGGAAATTGAAGCACAGACATTTAAGGCTGTTTCTGATTAAGAGAAAACTTTAGGATCTTTGGACAAATTGCCGCTCCATAAGCAAATCCAAATATCCCAGCTTTGCATGAGCAATTGCTAAGTACATATTAGCCTATGTATTTGCTTACACTGTCCCTGTACAATCAGTATGCACTATAGCTTAAGTGCTTTTAATACGTAAGTATGAATCAATCTGTGTAAAGTGAAATCCAGATCTCTGTCGTGCAGTGATTCTTTTTTCCACTTCGCACACAGAGTGTGTAATTTTGTTTTGCCACTGTAGTGACGATTTGTTTACATTTTCCAATAAGAACAGTTCCATTTGTGGTTAAGTATAGGAAACGATTGCAAACAAATGTTTAGAAGTAGAATACTTAGTTCATCTTCCAACAGGATGTCATGTGTGGCAAAATCAAGAGCGTTCTGCACAGTCTGCTTTGGCAGGTCCCACTTGTCTTTGCTAGGTCGTTGCCTTACCAGTTCTGCTGTCACATTATTAATTGTGTAACAAAGGTGAGTTCTTTATAAGACTGTTGAACTTGGACTTATGCTGCACCTTTTTTCCCCTTCTGTTGTCCTAAGGTGGCTGGAGAAAGATACGTGTACAAGTTTGTTTGTGACCCTGAAGCGCTTTTCTCCATGGCTTTTCCCGACAACCAGCGCCCCTTACTGAAGACTGACATGGAGCGCCACATCAATGAGGAGGACACTGTGCCTCTGTCCCACTTTGATGAGAGCATGGTCTACGTGCAGGACGGCGGCTGCTGCAACACCCACCCCTATAACGAAGGCTACGTCTATTAACAACAGTGACACTGAAGGGGTGTTTCCCCCTCCCTTAAGCTTCTCCTCTTTCCCAAGACCCAGAGGAAAGCTGAATCGACTTCAGTTTGTTTTTTAAATAGTACACTAAAAGGGGCTTTTCCTGTTGCATTACTCCTATGGTCTGCCATGGACAGCGCACTTTATTTGAAGGGGGAGGGTTGGAACCTAAACGTTATTCTGTGTAAAAGGAGGAAAAGGGTGGGGTTGCTTTTTACTTACGTTTGGGAAGGGAACATGCAGGTTTTAAGTACAAAAAAAAGCTATATCATGTCTGTTTTGTTTCATATCAGCATAAGATATTGTACATTTTCTCTGGGTATCCGTAGTACAGTTAATTCTCATTGTGCAAAATAACCACTTTTGATGATGATATCAGCACAGCATGCCTAGGGCATTTGTTTCTTGCCATTCCTAATTGTCTTTCTGCAGTTATAAAAGAGAAGCAAAGCATATATCACAGCATTTAATTTAGAAGTTTCCAGTGGCAGAACTTGTACCTTGCCTCTGAGAACAACCAGATAGTTTTCCTAATTTTTTTCTTTTTTCTTTTTCATTTTCTTTCTTTTTCTACTTTTTTTTTGTATGACCTCAAAAAAAAAAAAAATCCTATTTAATGACAGACTGGCCATAAGTAAAGTGACCAAGCAGTGAAATCCTTGACTTCAGACTGCAAGCTGCATGCAGTATCTGGTGCCACATTGCTACACATATATGGCCCATGCTATGGCGTTGATTTTTCGAGATCCATTTGGGGGTAGTAATTACATGGAGTAGGCTTTCTGATGATCATGTCAGCATTAAATACAGGATCATGATCAGGAGGAAGAAAACATTTTGTATCCTTCCATTTCCTTTGGTACATAAATAAGTTATTTAATCAATAGGAATTAACTGTACTAAGTCACATATCTAATTATGCTGTTTAGACACAGCAAGCACTCCTTGAGAAAAATATCCAATACACTAAATAGGTACTTTAGTAATTTTTAGACACGGTACCCATTAATATGCATTTAAACCTTTTACTGCTGTGTTATGTTGATAACATATATAAATACTAGATAATGCTAATGCTTCTGCTGCTGTCTTTTTCTGTAATATTCTCTTTGATGCTGAATTTACTATGACCATTTATAAGCAATGCTGTAACTACAGGTAGCATTTCAGGACAAAATAGATGACTTGAACCATTTATTGCTTAGAAAATAGCTTACGCCATAGCTGTGCTATAAGCAGCTTTTATGCGCATCCACAAATGACTAGTAAGCTTCAGCTTGCTAAGGAAAGCTCTGCAGAACCTTTTGTAATTTTCGGTGGAACAGAGATGAACTGTCAAAGAATACCATGAAGTTGCTGTATGACGTTGTAGTGCTGGCACTGGTGTTACCAATCAACTTGTTTTGGACACTAAATGTAAATGTGATCGGATATGCTCGGAAGACAATTGAAATTTTGAGGGGTTTTTTTTGGTTGTTTTGTTATTTTTTTCAAATTATTTTCTTTTTTGAGAGGGTTTAACTTGAACACAAACCACACATGCTATTCTGTATGTAAAACAAAAGCAAAAAGCGGCAAAACCTCAAAAGTTTAAAATATTTATGAGCACCTTTTTTGAAATACAATAATTCATAGTTTGAAGGGGTGGAGAGGGAGGTATGAATTGGATTTAATTTTTCGCCCAGTGACATTTAAATAGTTGTTATATGAAGCACCTCATTTTCCTAGATTGTCAAGAAGTGGGAGAAAAATAAACACATAACCATAAAAAACCAAGAATAATTTTCATCATAATGGATGGATTTCAAAGACAGTCCTAGGTGGTGGGTTAATCTTCCACTCTTTGTCAGTTAAGACACTACTTAAGTTATGAATATTTTAATACACATTTAATCAAAAGTAAAAAAGTAGTGGTCACTAGAAACCACAGGTGCATAAAAAGCATTTAATTTACCCAGATCCATGAGAGAACATATTTTATGATATATGCCTTAATATGCCACCTAATTCTGTCATCCATAGGTCTCACTGGCACTTAAATACTTGGTGATCAACTGAGAAAAAGAAGTCTAAAATTGCAAAACTAGCAAAAAGGAAAGGGAAAATGTTGAGTAATATTGTTTAAAAAAAATGTGGTTTCCATTGAAATAAGGTTCAAATGAAACATGCTTTGATGAAAAGTCCTTGGATTGGTTTTGGTTCTTTAATGTCAGCACAGAGCGCTTTTGCCTGTGGCAGGATGTGGGTGTTTGGGAAAGGGGTTGGACAAAAAAAGGAAAAAAAAAAAAAGATTTAAAAATTGCATTGAATATGTAATATTTAAGAAGAAAAAAAAATATATATGTATCTGTATACGGTAGTGACTCACTGAACAAAACAAGCAGTCAGACCAACATTACATGATTTCTCAGCAGAAGACAAAAAAGTCTTTCACTGAACTGATTAACCCTTTTTAAAATGTACCTAAGAGGTTTATTTAAAGTCTATTTTTATTCCAATTTTTTGTTTGTTTGGGGTTGGGGGATTTTTTTGTTTTGTTTTGTTTGGGGGTTTTCAGGTAGAATAATAAATCTGGCAGCTGATTTCTGCAAGATTGTTGTGTATTAAATTCCTAACCATTTGGATCGGAGAGGCCCCAGCAGAAAGGTTATTCTTTTGGGAGAGGTGAGGATGGTCTGTCCCCAGTGCCTAGAATGGCTTGCTTCAAAGTGTAACAAAAAAAGAAAAGAAAAAAAAGAAAAAGAAAAATGCAAAAGAACGGGGGAAAAAAAATGGTGAGGAGTATGTACAATTCATATGTATGTATATATGAGCTATAGCCAGGAGTTAGATTACCAAAGCATTGTATTTGACTGACAAAAGGGAGGACTGTATATTTTGGGATTCATTCCTATTAAGAACACTTACACATTTTCAGAGGGCATTTTAATACCCTACTGGATTTGAATGTGGGATGTTTGGGGCCGGGGTAAGGGGGCTGGGTTTTCATTTGGTTGGTTTGGGGGTATTTTAGTTTTGTTTTCAAGGTGTACCACAAGTGGAGGGAATATGCAGCTTTCACCTGTTTTTAGTAGGAGCTGTAATAGAATGAGCTTGTCTCTGTTTGCTCGTCTGTCTCTGTGCTGGGCAGAGCAGTGGGACAGACAGGGTAGAGCTGCTGTGAAGCAAAGTTGGGAGGCAAGGCTGGAAAGACCCAGCACCGTGGAACAGCCAAAGGGGCTCAGGTTTCATGTGCCATCACAGATCACTTGCACCAATAGCTGAACACAGGTGAAGTTAGTGAAGGACTTGGCAGATTCCCTCAGAATCCATTCGAGAGAGTTAACATTGCAAGTTTAGGACAATTTCTTTTTCTTTAGGGATATGACTTCCGTGGCAAAGATCTTGCCCTTTTCTCTCCAAGGTTACCAGTCTAACTTTCTTACACACTAGCAACAGGACAGACCTTAATATTACATTCACTGAAAGAGCAAATTTCATCTGCTTCTCAGACCAAAGCTTCTTGCTATCCTGACAGTGGTCTGGTGAGGTTACCAGGGGAAACTGGGATACATAAATGCTTTTCTCCAGAAATTCCTGGTAAAGAAGCCTTTGCTCAGAATCTTTTCATCTTTAGGATTCTCTTCTACATGGTACTATTCCCCAGGGATTAATGCTTAGAGTTTTATTGCCCTTGACATCTGACTGGGTTGGGCTTCAAGTGCATCTTCACTGGACAATATCATCTATTAAATATTTTTGCCTTCTTTGTGGTTTTTTTGTTTGGTTGGTTTTTAATAGCAGGAAACAGATCAATGTGTACAAAAGGTATTATGAGGAAATCTTTGAGTTGTTAATGGCTCTACTTTCTCCTCTGAAGAGCATTAGCTTCAGTTCATGTATTACAGGTAATAGCACCCATAAACAGCCCTATTCAGTGCTCATATTAATAGTACTGAGGACTTTTCTAAATAGTGTCCTTCAAAGATGTTTTGGGAGTCTGAAATAATATGGTATCTTATACTCTAAGAATCATCACTTTGGAATTTTTCACCAACATAAGAGCCTAGGAAATTTCTCAGTTCTTTGCTTATCTGAGGGTTTTTCTGTTGTGTGTTTGAATTTTTGGTTTGGATTTTCTGTGGGTTTTTTGTTTGGTTTGGTTTTTTTTTTTATTATTTTTTTGTGGGTTTTTTGTTTTTTTTTTCTGCTTGTTGGTTTGGTTTGGTTTGGTTTTATATCAGAGGCTACTCTGCTTGGAAAGGAGGTAGCAGCTGAGAGCAGGTGCCTCTGCCTCAGAAACCCCAGTTCAAAGTCCACTGCATTTTGCTGAGATACCAGGCTGAGAACTAGAGCATCTGCAATAGCACTGAGCTCTGCCCTCCCTGTGCTCTTACAGAGGAGGGAACTACAGTGCACTGTCTTTTGTTTCTTCTGCTACGAGAGCAGTAATCTCTGGCAGAGCAGCAGGATGGAAAGCTAGGGGCAGTAGCATTTTAAAACTGCAGGATTATCCAGACCTGTCTGTCTGAGACTCCAAAAATTCATCAGCCAAGTGCTGCCCCTTACCTCCCAGCTTTCATGATTTTGTAGGTAGGCAAAGTTAACTTCAATCTTCAGGAGGTTGAAATATTGGTTTCCTCCCTGAACACCAATTTAATTTCTGTGGGAAGGAAATATCTGTGCCATCTTCTTATGTAATAGTCTGAAAATGTCTATGAAGTGTCTTGTTGACATTTTCCCAAAGAACTTTTTTGTGTGAAAATGGCACAACACACATCACCAAAAGAAAGGGTAAATAAACTCCAAGAAGTTATCCATACATCAGGTTCTCCAAAGCTATAGTAGTATTTACTCTAGCAATGTATCATGTCTTTAATATTGCTGTACTGTCCTTATTATATAGTTTCATTGGGCTGACCTCAAAAATACTCTGTATACCTTGAAATTTTGTTCATTTTAAATGAGCTTTTAAATGAGTTACAGGAAGGTAACCCTGAGGCAGGGTTACAATCAAGCATTTGGATCTGGTAAGCCATAACTCTGTGTCTTTGTCTTTGCTCTGTCAAAGCTCTATGGGCACATATACCCACATAAATGCTTTTTAGTTGTGTGGTAGACAGCCACTGGCTGCTTTTGGGGTGTGAGGTGGTTTGGTAGTTTTTGAGTATCTACGACTGGCTTTGTTTCAGTAGGAATGTCTATATGTATTACTTTTCACAGTTACTTTCCAAATAACCAGGTAGAGAATTGGTGTCCAAAGTAGCATTTTTGCTGTGTAATTTACAGTAGAGGCTACGGTATTTCCTTGCTGCTGCCCTGCAAAGGAAAGAGTTGAGGAGATTTCACCATTTTCTTTTCCCCTCCCTTCAGTGACAGGACCCAGCTGATCTATCTGAAGATAGTTTAAGCCAATTCTTCACTCACCCATGATATTTTAGTGAACAGTCTGCTCATCAGTACAGTGGCACTTTACAGAAGCTCGGTTAGAGAGTGTTGAGTATTTTAGATGTACTGCAAAGGGCTTTCTATGGTGGCTTTCAGTCAAAATCTTGCATGGGCAGTGGCATATGGCTACACCACCTAAATAGAGGCAGAGATAGATTTTTTGCAGAGGCACCAGCTCCTCAGAGCTTGAGACATTTGCTGAAATCTGCAGTTTAGGCTGCTTCCTGGCCAGCCAGTGAGTCTGCCCTGGAAGATCTGGCGAGGAGTTCCATGTGTTATGTAGAAGACCAGAGAGAGCACAATCCCAACGTGCTTGAGTGAGGAAGTACAGAGATGGGAAAAAGTCTGTCAGGGGCAATCTGGCTCTACCAAGCAGCTACTCCAGAGCTGATTAGTACAGGAAGAAGGAGGTTATATGACCCATACAGTAAATCACAAAGATAATTATTTGAACGACATGCTGCAGGAGAATCATAAGAAATGATGGAAAGTAATAAACTCTGTAAACAGCAGTGATTTTTTTAAGACCCTGGTGCTTGTGGGAGTGCTTCAGGAAAAGGAAGAGAGAAAGTAAAACACAGAAAGGGATGATAATATTAGATGAGAACAACAGAAGTCAAACCATGAACTGCATTAGGGGACTTGGAAGATTGCAGTGTTTTAGATAAAAGGAAGGGACTAAGATAAGTGCAGAGTCAGTACACTGAGATAAGAGCAAGAGAGAAAAGGTAATTGGAGGCAGTGCACTTTGTGGTCAGTGGGCCAAATGTGTTAGGCTCAGAGCTGCACCGGGGATGTGTTTGGCCCTGGTAGCATATCCCCAAGGACAGGAATATCAGTTCTGAATTTGGAGTGATTGTTGATTATTTAGTAAAATAATCTGCACAGTGTTTGGTAGTTGTTAAAAGAGCAAACAAGATACTGGAATATGCAGAGAGTGTTTGGGGCCATAAATGTAATATCTTTTTCATCCCACTATACTAAAAAAAACCCAACAAAACCCACAAACACAAAAGAAGAAAGAATACCTGTCAGGATAATGGGGCAGATTGTGGGTTGGTATAACTCAGCTTGGTTTCCTTGAAATCAGCTATGTAGCTTTTTGTTAACAGAGACTATAGCCTGTATTTGGTAATGTGTATGCCTGTCTAGCATAGTATATACACAGGACTTTTTTACTTGTTGCATTATTCAGAAAGATATACAAGTGATTGAGACCTGGGGCATAGCATGAGACCAATAATAAAACATGAAATTAAACAAAAGTACATGTCTTCTGAATTCTACTGATGTAGACAAGTCATTCTGCTTTTGTATGAAGCTCTCTGATCGAGCTCTATACACACCTCTAATGCTTGCAATTTACTTTTTTGACCAATGCTGGCAGACTCTGTGTGCTGGAGCCTCTGCTCCCGGTGGCTCAGCACTAGTCTCTACAAAGGTATCTGGGATCTGTAGGGTCAGGCTGCCTGCCCAACTTGTCACAAAGAACATGTGACCATTTACAAGTCTTAAGGACTGCATTAAGCTTCCAGCCATTCTCTATATTAGCAAAAATCAGGTATATTGCAGATTTAGCCAGAAAGGCTAGACCTGCAAAGGAATGTACCTTTGGCTACAGATGACTTGGGTATACCTGGACATGAGTACTTGAAATGAAGAGACAGATTTCTGTTGGTACAAGGTAGTTCTGTGTAACAGCATTTTGTTTGGGTCCTCTAACTGAACTGGAAAGGCGGTAACACAACTCAAGTAGTTTGGATTTTTTACACTAAATTGCAAAGGCTTGTGCATGATTATAAAGCTGCTGACATTGTGGTTGGAGTTATTTTTAAAGGGAGAAGAGAAATATTGCTGCATTTATGTTTAGCTGGGAACTGTATGTCTTTCAACAAATAAGAACTGAAAAAAAAAAATCAAGAATAAAATTTGACCAATTAGTGAGTAATACTCATTTTATATCCCTACAACTAACACCTGACATTTCACTACAATATTTGCTCTCTGTGGGACATTTTTGCATATAGGAAGCTAAGGCTATATAGTAACATAAAGGGTTGAAGTAGAACTAAGAAGTTATAACCCCCAAAAGTAAGGAGAGAGAGAAAAAACACACTACTAAATGTCTTTCCCGTCTCATATTGCCTCTAAATTTATCAATTCCATACTCCATAATGCTCTAAGTTCCAGCCTCAGCAGATAACATTAAGCAGTACGTATTGTAATTTCATCAGACTTGGACTCTTCCTTAAAACCTTAGATGACTTCATGCATTTATATCAATTTTATCAACAGAGCAGTGCATCTGACTCTCTGAAAGCAGGTATGGATCCAAGACCAGATTTCTCATGTCAAGAAGGTTTGGATTTTGATGGGATGCTTATGACAAACACGGACAGCAAGAGACCCAAATCTCTCATGTAAAAGAATACAAAAAACCCTGGAAATACTGTGTATGTGATGTCTTCAGTTAGTAATATTTTTGGAAGACTAAAGGTGGTTTTATTTGCCTGATTTGTGTTACTTGGAGGTGACCATGTGCATAAACTATAACGGGAAGTCAGTATTTCTGAAAATTTATATAAGAGGATTTAGCCAGAGAAGTGTGACCTGCTGACTCATTGTCCCAAAATGGTATCAGTCTAAAATATCATTGCAAGTGTGAGCTGAATTCTCATACAAGCCCTAAATGGGACAGACAGTAGCTCCATACATTAGGAGGACAGGCTGTCATAGCTGTATCCAGAAGAGAAGAGCAAGGAAAGAATCCTAAAACCATTAATCATAGGGAAAGAAGATTAAAACTTTCAGTCTTGGTGCAAATTGGCAACTGCAAGCTGTAAATTGTAATTCATGAGAAACAAAAATTAGCTTAGAATGGCTTGCTAAGAGACCTTTGATTCTGGGACAGCAGATGAGTTCAGCTTCTGTTGGAGTGCACACTTAGGACATGTAACTCAAGCCAATGAATTTTTGCACTACATGAAATGGTCTCAAATTTACTTATTAAAAACCCATCTGGAATGTTCAACAAGACATGCTAAGGAAAACTTCACATAAGGAAATGAACCTTTATATTGATAAGAGAAAAAAAATTTTAATCTGTTCATGGATGGTAACATCACTGTTTAAGAAAAGGCCCTTAGAAGAGCCTATACACATAGCAAAAAAGGACACCAAGAGAAGAAAGCCTCTCCAGTATTTCTGGTTTTAAATGTTTAGACAGGTAAGAAAGGATAACTTTCTTTTCTCAAGACCGTGCTTTTGAAGTAAAAATTAGCTTCCCCTTTAAAATGCAATAGCTATCAAGATTCCTAAAGTTTTCCTTTATTCTTGTTGTTGAAAGGTAAAATTCAGATTTGAAGCTAAATCTTCAAACCCACTCTACTGAATACAGCTGTTGCTATGTCATAATTATAGAATAATCATAGAGCAATGTGATATAGGGTTTTTATTGACACGGTTTTGAAGAAATTGTATTACTGAGCCCGAGCTGCTTGTTACTTCCATGCTGTTTGTTTCTAGAGACACAAGTACATTTTACAGCTTTCCCCCTGCCCAAATAAAAAAGGCTTTTATAGCAACAATCCCAAGCATTTTTTCCCCCTGAACCTCATATGGTAAAAAAAGAGAAAAAAAAAGAAAAATGAAAAAGAGAAAACTATTCTTCAAGTGTTTAGAAAATTTTAAATAGTGGCACAGGTTTCTTCATTTTTCTGCTTATAAAGTTAATGACTGTGATGGAAAGTCTGAAGTCCTGACAAAGAATTTGAAAGTGAGGTCAAAATAGAGCATCTTATAGAAGTAGCACAGATGTGTTAGCTAATATTTGTGTGCTCACACACATATTCAAACTACTTCTTTCAACAAAAGTTGTCAATTATCTCAGACGTTTATAAGATAGAAATTGGTGTTTCCTATTTTGCCTAAACTTCAGATTTTGTGAGAAAAGAGGGGAAACTTTATCAGAAAAGAAAAGAAGATTAACTTTTCCAGATTGCTGGAATGTGAGATTGCCCAGCGGAGCAGGAAAAAGGAAGTTAAAAATGAATGGATAATTACAGTTGACATATAGCTTTGTGATTTACTACATGGATACTATTCATGTACATAGACTCTATAGGCACTTTATATAATAGCCATGTAATTAATGTATACATTATTAATATATAAGTGCTTCTATTAAGAATTGTCATTAATGATTCTGCCATCCTGAAGCTGTAAGATACAACTTAGTATGATCCCCATAAGGCATTTATTCTGGTCTGTCAGAATTAAGACAAAAAAGGTGCACTAAATTCTTATGATTACATAAAATCGTCTAATAAAAGTCTATGAAAGTAACCAGTCTAATTGCCCTGGAAAGGAAGTACACAGGCCAATTTTTGGAGAAGTGGACAGAAAAGATATGGAAGTGGATCAAGAAGGACTTAAAATATACTCAGGCCTTGAAATATAGTCAGATCTCTAAGAAAAGACTCTAGGAAGGACTGCACTGATATATATTCAAAGTTTAAAAATATAAGACTTCTTGTTTTTCCTTTGTCCAGTTTCAAAATAACTGTGGAAATTAGAAAGGGACTGAGCAGTTCTGAGAGGAATAACATTTAACAGATTCCCATTACTGGCATAAGACAATCCATTTCTTTTTTGCAAGTTTCTGCATAACAATAGAAAAATGTTCACCTTCCACTGAGAACTTTAAAATAGAATGTCTTCACAAGACTTCAAGAAAAAGAGTAATAATTAGTGAGCTGAAGGTTAAGTATAGTAATTACAGCTGATAGCAGAGGGTTTAGGATTGCAAATTTAATCATCTCTGTCAAAATAAGATAAAGGGAAGAATATTTAGTCACAATGTTTTAATGTACACAGTTCAGGTGTTTTCTCTGAGTCTGCCTTGAGGTCTACAGACTTTAGGTCCCTCTGCCTTTTTTATACCTGTAAGTGATGTATGGTTTCCTGAATGCATGAACATTCTCTGCACAGGTGATGCTCTGAACTGTGAAGGGACAGAGTTCAAAGGCCAAACACAATCAGAAGCATCAGTTTTTGTTAACATTTTCTGGCAGCAGAGATCCACTCAATGGTTTGGTACGTTCTCCAGCATTTCCAGTGGTTCTATGAATTTTTCTGTACAATTTAGTGAAAACTTAAGAACTCAGAAGTCTATTGAGTTCAATAGGACTGGGCCCAAGATTTCCCTAGTCCACCTCATTTTCATATGGATGAAGCTAATCTTGTATGCCTTATTGGATTTTTTTGTGTTTGCCTGCTATGAGAAGACTGATTCATTCTGTCTCTGCCCATTCTTTATACATTTATTCTTATGTAGAGGGTGTGAATTGAGCAAGGTCAAACCAATCAGCACAAATGCAAATGAAGATAAAAAATTCAAGAACTGGGCTGTGGCATCCAGTTGTTTTCTATCTTCTTCATGCAAATCCAAGAGTTTTTCTTCCTCTGTTTTTTAACACTAACAGACTATTACTTATTTTTGTTCTGTATGTCTGTCAACACCAGAACACTGCAATCTGCAGTGGAAACATCCTTTTTTCTTTTTATCCCATGTATTTCCATTTGCTTAGGTTCTTCTTCTGTGTTTCATACTCCTTCATTGTGAAAATCCCATTTTCAGGAAACTAAGGCAGACATAACGACATATTCAGACAGGTTAGCATATCTTACTGGGAGTACTGTGGCAGAAAAACTTTACAAAAGGCAAGTATCTGTAACATTTTGTCTTTGAGTATTAACTCTTCTAGCACTGTCCACTAAAATAAGACAACTGTAAGTGTATAGAAGGATATTATGCAGTATTAAATACATCTTCCTTGCTGAAACATGGACAGAACAATTTCAGACACAGAGAAAGCATTACACATCTCTGCCTTGTCCCTGTTCCTGTTTTTGAGGCGACAGTCATCCTGTAATGGGATGATGTTATTTTCACACTGCCTATTGCCATCAATATATTTGAAAAAACTCTTTTTATTGTCCTCCACATTTCTGACCAGCTTGAACTCCAGCTGAGCTTTGGCCACACAAATTTTCTCCCTACAGTAGAAAGAAGCATCTCTGTTCTTCCCATGTCACTTGACCTTGCTTCCACTGGGCATACACCTTCCTTTTTTTGCCCTATTTCCAAAAGAAGATCCCTGTTCAGCCAAGCTGGCCTTTTGCCTTGCCTGCTTGACTTCTGGCACTTGGGAATTGCCTACTGTAGTGGCATTAGCAGGTGATGTTTAAAATGTGGCCAGCACGGATGGACCCCAGCAGCTTCAAAAAACAAGGGCCAGTCCCTGATTTCTGCAGAAGTGCTGTCAGCACAGGCATCTCCTGCTAACTAGGACCCATGATGGCAGTTCCACTCAACTGAAAAGTATGGAATAAAGTCGGAGATTTTGGAGGCTTTGTAATCTCAATAAGAGAAAAGATCAATCAAAGTGCTTGTATATCAACTACACTCTGGACTTATTACGAGGTTTTTCTATCCTCTTCCAATTCCATCTATGCCCAAGGTATTTTGTGTTGTCAAAGGAATGGTGGAGCAATACTGAAAAAGTAACATTTTTACTGCCATTCCCTGACTCACAAACCAGGATCTGTCTCATTTCTATATTCTTTATTCATGAAGGAGGATCCTTCTTTGTTTTTCACTGTTACTTTTAATAAATTAACTAAGTAGCTAATAATAACAGGGGCTAAAGATCTATTGTGCCATCCATCCAAATCACAGTGGCCTTTCTTTGAACATGAGCTATCAAAAGTACATTATGAGCATGACTCATATGAGACCTCAAAATTTGTTTGCTTTTTTGCCTAATGCCAGAACTTAAACTCTGTTCTCCCAAGGCTGAAAGGCTAATGTACTAATTCACAGCGTTGTGCAGCTGCCTATTTGGTTGAGTTTTCTGTTCTTCTCACAGAAGGTTAATTTCCATAAAGGGATTTTGATTTGACTGGGCTTGTTTGGACAAGATTTTATGGGATTTGGTTTCAGTCGTGGTGTTTGATGTCTCATTACATAAAGAAATACAGCACAAGAACAGTTGAATACTGTTGAATTTTTTACTGCACAAGCCTGTCTTTTTGTATTGAATGTGTGTGCAGGTATGCTGTCCTGGGCTGGTAGAGTATTTTTACCATGTCTAACACTTAGCAACATTATGTTAAGCCAGAGCTCTTTATCACTCTGTTTTTTATGGTGCTTATTTTCAAGGGATATGTATCAGAAGATAAAACTGATTGAACTAGGTGATAGGCACTATGAACCAAATAGTTCCACTTATCAGGCCATGGGTTCAGAGTGATCTGGGGAAAATATTTGACTGCCAGAAAGTCATTGCAGAAATCCTAGGATTTTCACAGCCATGTGTTACAAGTGTGACAAATGCACAACCCCAAAGAGACAAAGCGAAGTTAAAGCAGTTGGTAGATGTGCACCTGATCAAGGCATACAGATCTTGAAGAAGTTAGTTTCCACCAATTGCCTTATAATTAGAGCTTATACCATTGATTAATAACAGAAGGAAGGTGAAAGAACCTGTAGATTGTCATGATTAATTCCTTTTGTGTTCTGGCCTCTCCAGCATGCAAGAATTCAAATGGAGAGCAAAAATTTCCATCAAGAACCAGTAATATAACTAAAGTAGAGGTCTACTAAAGTAGAGGAAAGAAAAGTCTCAAGGCAGTAAACAAATTCATCTTCTTTAACTCTAGTGGATGAAATCTAAGTTGAGATCAGCTTGTACAACCTTGCTGAATTTAAAGCCATCTGCACAGGGGTAACTGATGGCAGCATTTGCCCCTGCAACTCATCTAGAAATACATCTTCATTTGGCACAATCCAGCAGAGATGAAACGCAGCAGCACTTTGTGAGCTCTGCTGAGCAAAAAGGTTTAAAGCAGCTGACAAGCACCATAAGATATTGTTGTACCAGTTTGTATTGATTGTGCTGGAGGGCACCTCCTTCTGGAAGAGGATTGATTTTTGTGTGTTTTCACAAAGAGATTTTAATAGTCTTTGTACTTGCTGTCATGTCGCAAAGACCCATAAGCAAGGCATGCCTGATACCACAGCTTTAAATGATCAGCCATCCAGCTTGCAATAAGCATCAATTAATACTGTATAAAAACATCTCTAATGCACTTATACCAAAAACCAATTTTTACAAGCTATAAGGTCAAATTTCTGCTATAGCAAAGAAATCAGCATCATCCAGGAATTAAATTAGCTCAGCTTCAGGGAGTGATTAAGAGAAAGAGTACTCAGTTTCTGATTCTTTGTTAAGAAGGTCAAATTCTTTCTTAAACTCATGAAAATGTGAAAGCTGTTAATTGCAATCATTTGAGTCATTGAATAGCAAATTGTTCCTAGAGTTTTTTCTTTTGTTACTTCACTCAGAAATTTAATGCCTCTATAATTTCCTGAGGTAAAAATTCACATCAAAGAAATGACTAGGTAGTTAACTTTTTTAAAATTTGGACAGAAAAAGCACAGAAAAGAGTGTAGGGTTTTTGTGCCTGGGTTTTTTGTGCCATATATTTAGGCTAGGTCAAATGACTATAATATTACTCAAGCTTTATCATAGATCATTGATACTGCTATCAATACAATAGTACTTCTCCATTTGGAAAACTCAGTGAGAACTTAACAGAACTGAAACCAGAAATGGAACACAGAATATTATGAGTAGATTTTAAAGAAACGTCTTTTCAGTGATGTGATAACTATAGTAACTTTCAACAGGTGTGTCAGAAAAAATTTATTCTCATCTACTGAGCTTTTCCATAAGAAGAGGAAAGCCTTTATAAATCCATGTCCAGTCTGCCATCAGATGCCAGCTCTGCTGGGGCGCAGTGAAACATCTGTTCTAGCAGAACTGAGGCACTGGTTGTTGTAGATGCTCCAAACAGCAAGTGCTTAATTTGTGGTTTCTCCTGACTGCAGTAGGTGATGCCCCTTGCTGAGCCCATAGCAACTTCTGGAATTGCTTGGCTGCTGCAGGTGCTTAGAAACACAAGTGAATGTGGCACCTGGGGACATGATTTGTGGTGGACTTGGCAGTGCTGGGTTAATAGTTGAGCTTCACAATGTTAGAGGTCTTTTTCAACCAAAAGAAGTCTTTGAATTCTCCGAATGTCCTCATGGGACATGCCATGATGTACTGAGCCCTGTATCCCAGGTACCACTCCAGATGTCAAATTCTCTTCTTCCATCTCT
This sequence comes from Promerops cafer, assembly GCA_013398275.1. Taxonomy (NCBI): domain Eukaryota; kingdom Metazoa; phylum Chordata; class Aves; order Passeriformes; family Nectariniidae; genus Promerops; species Promerops cafer. The sequence continues at coordinate 1,785,433 of VZSE01005451.1, read as the reverse complement.
CCCACAGGTATAATTCTTACCTTCTTTCTTCATGTCTCTTACTATGAATATTGAAGAGAAACTGAGGTTTTGCCAGAAAGCCAACAGGTAGTGCTATCTTTGCTTTCTGATTTGGCTTTTAGAAGCAGCAGTGACAATGCACATGCTTAAATTAGTTGCCCAAAATCAGGGAAAAAATTCTCTGTTGCTTTGGTTTTGTTTTGTCTTAGTGCTCACAAAAGATTTCTGAATTTTCAGGAGATTGTATGGGAGTTGCAACCATTATAATGCTAATTACAGATTAAGCCCAAATCAACATGGAGGTAAATAAAATTAATATGACTATTTCCACGAACACCTACAGTAGGTTGATTTGAGTTAGTAAGATTTCTGAATAAAAGCTTTTCTTTACTATATATTCATGCAGTATTTTGTGAAGTGGGGTCTGGAATCTGTTTTTTACTGCTGCTGCACTAAAAATAGCAGTGATGTAATGTACTTTGCAAATATTGAGCTTCACTGTGGAACCTAGAGTTGTAGCTTCTAACTTTTTCTAGTTTGTAGTTGCAATTTGTTACAACTTTACTTGCATATTTGGACAAAGAAAGCTCAAATGTTTGAGTGCTGGGAAAAGTAAAGAGCAAAGAAATGAGGTGATGGAAAATGTTGGATGATTCTTAGGAAATAAAGATAGCTTCTATTCAAAACAAGTGAAGAAAACCTTCATTTAGTAGCTCATTTGTCTAGAACATGGAAGATGTGAGAGTGGACAGAAAAAACCCAGTGTCTTAATGAAACACGAATATGGAATATTTCAAGATAAATCACACTTTGGTTATTAGAACCATCAACACTATTTTTTGTGGAATAAATATGCAAACAAAGAAAAGACTGCATCTTTTGTACAATACTGATCAGAAAAAATAGAGAAAAGAGTAGAGAAAATGTGGAAGACAGACAAAGAGAGAATGAGTAACATGACTTTGTGAATCAGCAAGTATTGGCAGCGCTCCTTAAACTCTTAACCAGCTGGGAAAAGTTGGCTCTGACTGTAAGCTTAGATACAGAATATTTATATTCTTCAGTGTTACAGACTAAAAAAGAAAATGTATTAACTAATTGTTTGAAGATGAAGGAAATTACAAGACTGCCTAATATACATGTAAAATTCTTTCTATGCTGTATGTTGTATATTATATATTTTACGTCTTGTACACAGGGAACAGCTGCTATCTCCTTCAAAATTGTGAATCTTAATTTGTAATGTAAGATGGTAGTAGGTTTCCCATTCTAGCGTAGCTTTCATCTTTTCTTCAGCAGCTTTTTTGGGGGGAATGGATGGATCAATTAATTAGAAAGAGTGAATTAGATGAACAGTAGAAGAGCCTTGAAATGACAAGGTTTTTCCCATGCAAACCTAGCAGAAGAAATTTCTGCCTCAGAGTTAATTTTGAAAGACTATTGGGGGTTTTTGTGTGTGTGTGTGTCTGTGACACAACCTAAGAAGTTTTTAAAAGGAAAATGCTAAGTGAGAATATTTGGGGATAAAAGCAATGAGATCCAAGGCATTTTACCTAATTAAAAGAATGGACCTTAAAAGGCAGGTCAAAATGTTCAGGGATCAACTGCACAATTCTGTCATTCAAGGAGTATAGAAGCCTGATCATGGATGCTTGTAAATATCATTTATTAGAGACAGAAGAATCCTGTACATGCATTATCTCACTCAGCTCTCTGCTATGTGACCGTTTCATACAATATTCATTGTACTGTTTTAAAAATATCACTATTTAACTTCCAAGTCTGCCTTTAAAAACAATGTTGAGTAACTGATATAATATTCTTATGCAAATATGATGCTTTATTCTTAGAATTAGCATGGAATAGATAATGAGAGAAAGGTAATGAGTTGTGATTGTATAGTTGATACTGCATAGACTTTAACAGCTACTGTTGTGTGTATGAGATAGATGTCAAATATTTTCTTATGCAGTCATCAAACATTTCACATGATCCTCTACATAGTCAAAGAAATTCCTAGCTATTTCTTTCTAGTCTCTCTGCATCATTAGAGATACAGCTGGATTCTGCTTTTAGGACCTTGCAAAGATCTCTCTGTGTATCAGCAGATATATTTCTCAGACAAGGGAGGTAGAGTCATGATAATTACAGATCAACAACCTGCAAAAAGATGAGAAAGGAATGAGCCCAAGGGCTCTGTTCTTAACCCAGAAACATAAGCATGTATGATGAGTTTGCTGTGCTCCTTGTCAATATAACTCCTCGCTCCTTGTCCTTTAACTCCTTTTGTTGCACAATGTTCTCAACAGTGAAGTATGTTTTCATACCTAACAGTGGAATTCGATTCTAGATTGTATGGTTTCACCTTGGGAGATTTCAGGTAGGTGACTTTTCTTTAATGTTTATCAGGGGAACGTATGCTTAAAATTTGTTGTCAAATATTTGCCATATGCACTAAAGAAAATGGACAAACCTCAGTGCTGTGTGGCCAGAGACCTGTCTGTTCATTCAGATCTTTACCTGACCTACTTTACAGGGGTGGTCACCATCTTCGTTTTTTTGGGCTCAAGTTCTCCATCCTCAAAATAGGAGTAATTGCATTGATTTGATATCCCCAAATATTATTGTTAAGCACAAAAAATTGTTCATGCAACCTGCTACAAAGACTAGGATTTTTCAGAAATGGCAACGGGATGTTGAGAGAAGAAGACCTAAACATTTGAGAAGTACTGAAAACTCAGTAACTTTTATTAAGCTGTTGACCAATTTTTGGAGTGTGGTTGCTGACATCCGCAGGACACACATACATATATAACCACAAGGGGAAGGTGGAGGACTGGCAAGTAAGGGGTGAACAGAGAAACGTGTACTTCTCTAGGCATTATGAAGTGAGAAGCTAAGTGAAAAGGGAATGAAGTGGAGGGAAAGTAAAGAAAACAAGGAAAGGATCATTCTGTGACTCCAGTCATATGAAGAATTAGGGTTGTTGGAGAAGGAATAGAGATTAGGGGGAATATATAGAAAAGACTTATAATGGAGAGAAGAGAACTGGAGAGTCATAAATGAAAAAGAGGCAGATGCATCTGAATGGGGACCCCATATTATTAAGTTCCTCCTGAACAATCTGGCCTTGAAGCAGATTGTACACAGATTGTTACCTACCACAGGAGGATGTGATCTGGTCATGAAAAAGCAGATGAGGTTCTAGACTGGATCAAGGAAGTTATGACCATCAGACCCTGAGACCCATCAGTCCCATTGCTGCTTTGTGCTGTGTCGATTATATACTTCCCTAAGGACTTGTAACCATGATGAATGCACAGAAAGGAACACTCAGGGTCTGTTTATTCTAGACTGGTCCCAGGAATGGAGACCCTGTTATGTGCCAAAAGATTCAGATGAGTTACAGGAAAAGGGAGTACTATTAGTACCCATAAATATTTTTGGTGGTTCTAGGCAGCAGTTACTGCCTCCCATGGCTCCTTGTTTCCTCTTCCTTGGTTCCTAGCTCAGGTCACATGTGGCCCATCATGTTTAGGATGTTGATGCAAGAAGTGACATTTCTAGGTGGTCCATCCACCACCCTTCTGTGGAATTGAAAAAAGCGCCGTAATATGACTCATTTAATGTTAGGAAGCTTTATTGCCACAAATTTTACTAACAACTTCCACATGTGCAGTACATTTATTTGTACAAAAGCTAAATAGGGAGTAGGAAAGTGTTGTTATTGGTGGAGGATTGCTGCCATTGTGCATCTTGTACAGTGTTTCAGGGGAGTCAGTCATGGTGGAATCCAGTCACTAAAACACTGCTGAAAGCTACTTGAGAGGAAAATCTGATCAAATTATAGGAGTTCAAATAGTATTTTAAAAAGGGGAATATTGAGATTCTGAAAGTTATTAGAAGTTCTTTCTAGCTAAATGAGGTGGATTTGGTCTCAAAAGTATGTATTTGGAAAGCAAAAAGCCAGCAATATTAACCTACCGGTTTATTATACTTTGAATAACTGCAGAGCCCTCTTGGGGAAAAAAAAAAAAAAAGTTATGTTTAAATGGACCATAGGAACTAATTTGTAACTGAAACACTGATGATATTTTTATGCTTATTAGCGTCTATCATGTAGGAGGGAGATTAAGCTTTCTATAGAACCCGTAAACATTTAGTTTGTAGTAACTACAGATTTTAATGGTTAAAAAACAGGCTTATCCATCTGTTGGAGACCAGCAAAACAAATACCTTGAGCCACCTGTATAAGCTGCTTTCTCTGTACACATAGTTCTAAATAAGCATGACATGATCTGATAATACTGATCATTTTTTAGACAGGATGTCAAATTTAGGGTAAATGATGCTAAAAAATATTGTAAAATGGTCCCTAGCCTCTGTCAGTGCAATAAAATGATCACAGCAGGTTTTTTTCTCATCAAAGCAGATGGCTTTAATGATTTTTCAAGCCATGCTTAATTCATCTGCAAACAACAGAGATTGGTTTCCAAATGTGTACTGAAAGAGAGAGATGTTACTGTTCATGAATGCTCTGCAAGTTTGTTTTGCCCCATCATTAGTGGCAAATGGTGTTTACTTAAGGTAAATTATTTTTTGTGAACTGCCTTGGAGTTAGTGTTGCAGTTGCAATAAATTACCTATAAAATGAAATGAGCATCACCTGGTTAATGTGGCTAGTACAATAGACCCGATGGAATATACAAAATTATCTATTTTCTTTTGAATTAAAATTGCATTGTAGAAATTACTGCTATCTTTTCCAAATACTTGTTTGTTTTGTACTATAAAACTGAATGTTTTTTGGTTTTTTCATAATTTTCTATTGTGAGTTTGTTATTGGTGTCATATTGTTCTTTAACACCACGTAGAGAAAACTGCAAAAACACATGGCCAATTCACATATGGGATAATATTTTAAAAATATCTGTGTTTCTGTATTGTGTCAGAAGTTAGAGAACAACTGAAGAACTAGTCTGTATAAGATATCTTACAGGAAGGGAAACTTTAAAATACACGGACTAAATAAAAACAATGATTCCAGCTTCTTTATGTCTCCAGAGGAGGAAATGCAGTTATTTCTAAGATTATATCACTCCTCCATTTACCTAGTGACTGAAATATAACTGGAGAAAAAAAGTTTGTGTTTAATGGATGTATTTCCAAACACTGAAACTTATGTCTGCAGAGACTTCCTTGCATTAAAAGCCTTGGTTTTATCAATAATATTGTTGCTCCAGGCCGTAAAGAAATGGAAAATTTTGTTTAATTCTATAGATATATACCAAAACTCGAAAAAAAAAGTTTTCTTTTCCAGAAGAGGCATTTATCACTTATAGATGTGAGTAATGTACACATTTAGGCCATAGAAGACTTGTTTTCTTTCTAAACTAATCTTAGTTGAAGTTAAAATATGTCTCATGATTTATGATTGATGGCTTGCCAACTAAACCATTTAAAATGTAGCAAGAACAGACAAAGGTGTTGGGGATGACACTGACTATAATAAATAGCATGAGATATGTGTTAAGAAAACTGTGAAATTAGATATTGAAGGGCATTGATGCTTGGGGTTGTAGATGTTCTTGATTTCAAACTGGAATTATAAACAGAAGTTGTACTAAATAATTTCAAAGAAAGTTAGGTGCAGGTGGTATTCCTGATATGAGCGTTATGTGTTTCTTCATTGTCTAGACCTTCATGCTCAAGCTTCATAAAATATTGAAACATGTATGCAATTAATATGAACTCTCCACCTCCTTTCTGTGTCATGTTCTGCTCTTCCCCATCACTCCCATTGAAAGTGTTGTAAAACGCCATGATCCCAACATTGGTCAGGTCAGAAAGGGAAGTTCAGGGCTATGTCTGTACAGAGAGTTTGGGTATGCAGAACAGAGTTAAGCAGAGGTGAGGACACCTGACTAAATCAGTTTGTGCTCAACAAAAAAGGATTTGTTGACCACTCTCACTTCAGACCATGATTTTCAGATTTTTCAGTCCTGGTAAATTCAGTGGTAAGAGATATACAGGGTTTATGTGTCAATATAAAATTTTCATTAGGCAGACAATAGAAAAGATATCTTCCAAATAATCTTCTCTTTTCACAGTTAGAAAGACTATTTTAAAATCATCCTTATTTTAAAACCTTGCTGATACAACATTATTCATGCTGTCAGTCGTCTGGGAGGAAGATAGCAAGCCCCTACATGCAAAGTTGTGACAATTTTGAGTCACAGCAATTAGTTCAGTTATCTAACACAATACAAGTGGAAGTGAGAAAGAATGGGCCAGAAAAGGAATAATCCTCAACATGTCTTTCAATTCAGAAGGGGGGTCAGGGTTAGAAACATTGCATTCAAGATGTCAGAGACAGTGTTAGAGAGCATAATTTAGCAGCGACGTTCATGCCTGGTGCCAGGAAAGCAGCTGGCATCCTACAAGAAATACACTTGAATAGAACATAGTTCAAGACATTCAAGACCTTTCTGAGAAGTGAAAACCAAGATAAAATACAGCCTCAGAGTATAAATGGAGGATCTGTCTGGCACTATGTTGTTGACATTCTGTTAAANAAAAAAAAAAAAAAAAAAAGAAATAACCCACAACAAAACCTACAGTTGGAAGGTGGGAGGAGGGGATTGTATCCTGCTAAACTGTAAGTTTCAGTAATAAGGCTTTACTAAGAAAAGTGCAGCATAACTAAATTTAACATACATTCTAGAAGAGCAATCAAATCATATAGCCAGAGCTTCAGTGAATAATTCATGTGAAACCTGATGAGATAAAAGGACTGACATGAGAGAACACCATAAATAACATACTGTAAAAAGACTGAAGACCAAAGATCTAGGCTTTCATCAGCAGATATAAGGCAACATTCTCCTTTGGAAATGCTGGTGGCTCTTCACTCAATCTAGTCAACTTGCATTTTCACAGTTTTTAGCTGGGAAACTGAGAGAAGACAAATTTCCCAGCAGACAAGTTTAGTATTGCTAACTTGCTACTAAACTCTAATTCTTGCCAATTCCTTCATTTTCTCAAATTGACATTTTGCTGAACAGGATAATAAATACGGGACCTTGTTGCCATTCCTGGTGAGTGTAAACACCAGAGTGATTTCTCCTATTCAGTCTATAATCCACAGAACACCTTTAACCACTTCTTGTATTTGGCATAGGATTGATGCCTCCTTGTCTGAGTCACAGTGCTTTTCTTCATCTGATCTTCTAGGCTAGAGTAGAGAGATGTAAAGCACACACTGAAAGACTGAAAATCACTTTTCTGTGAAAAATGAACTTTTTTTGGAATATGTCTCTGCTGCAAAAGATTAATGTAAGTGAAGCAGCACTTTAAAAATAGTGATAATCCAATACTTCAATGGACCTAGTGGCAGTAGTGTAAGTGCTGCATTGGCTAAAAGTACATCCCTTCCATAGCTGTGTTGGTCTTACCCGGACTTTTTGGTTGTGGTGACTAAGAGAGTATGTTTTTCAAGTTTATTTTTTTTTCCTGACCTTTGCAAGAACACCTGGGTGGCCTTTGTTGGCATCTACCAAACTGCAGCAGCGACAATCTGCTTTATTGCTGCTGATAAAAAAGGACACCTATGCTAGTGTCGTTTACCCCAAAGCCAAGCTGAAGAAGGTTGTAAAATTTCTTTACATTCTAGATGTGTTATGCTGTGGTGTGAATGCATGACAAAGTGTAAACCACTCTCCTCCTCAAGTATTTGCCTTAGTCAATGTACTTCTGACTATATGTTGGGATGGGATGCAGGCATAGTCCCTTTTTTCTTTGTAAACAAATACTGATATACAGGGAATAACAAAGCATCTCTGACTTCAACAGGTTCTTCTGGTGTAAATAATCAGACCAAGGTGTGTGGTGGCCCACTGAGTGAGTTTCCATTGATGGGAAAGAGTCAGCTAGAGACCACAGTGAATTGCAAATTATGCAGGTGCAGTATAGATGCTGGATTGTTCTTGTGTTTAAAGTTAAATATACTTTACTCTGCTTTACTAGACCAAAGCCAAGATGCCCAGATTTTGTAAACCCAAAGGTCTTATAGCATTTAAACTAGATCTAGTCATACTATTTTCAATTAACATGTTTATTCTGTTCAAAAATGCATATTTCACACCAAAAAAAAGGCAGAAAAAGAAACAAAACTGCTTCTATCATTATGGTATGATAACTTATAATCTCCTAACAACAATTTATTTTGTTAACTTAAATCAAATTAATTTCTTTTTAGATAAATTTAATATTAAGAAGTTTCTGGCTTAGCTTTCTGTGAACAATTGTTCAAGTAACTCAATTTTACATAGCCTGGGTTGTCCACATTGGAAAGGAGAAACTTACTTATTACGGCATCTTTGGAAATCCAGAGAGTGGGACAGTATCACATGGTTCTGTAAGACATATTCAAATCAGATTCACAGTTTCATAGAAGGAAAAATGTCTTCCAGCTTCGCTTCTAATTGGTATAACTAAGTTGTTTGATGCTGACATGGCCAGAAGCAAATTGCTTCACCTTTAGTACCATGATTTTTTTTTTTTTTTGCACTATACTGTGTATGTAGTTCTGTTTCAAGTTGTCACCCCAATTTGAAATCATGATAAATATTGACGTATGCCTATTACCTATAAAGCATGTTCCCACTCCTACCCTAGGTCTCAAAAACTTTTCTTCCTGGTCTGTCAGAGCTATTGCGTCTTAGTGAACATTTTCTAAACCAGCAAAACAGCCTCCCACAGCCCATTTGGATTGCTGTGGTCTGCCATTGCTTAGTTCACTGCAATGCAGTGGTAAGCCACAATGTCTCAAGAGATACTGGACTTTCTGGAATGCAAAGCTAGCATTTGTCATTTTAGCCTCCTGTACATTGCACTGAACATTTAGGCATTTGTGCATTGCACTGAACAGCTCTGCCTGCCCCAAGGAGAAGAGCCAGAAACTAACCTTGGTTAATCTTTGGATTCATTCTTCTGGCAGTTCTCTCAGCTGATACTCCTTTTCTTAATCTATTAAGTTATTTCACAGGCTTTCTATTTATAATGCATTTAATGTCCCCTACTGGTGGTTTATTCGTGGAGTATAGTGGTACAAAAATATGTATTAGAAGCAGACAATATTAGTCCTAGATGTACTTGTAGTCTCTGAATTTTATTGAGCAATTGCTTCTCTTGCCTGCAGGCACTGATTCATTACAACACAATCCAAAAATCAACCTTGGATTTCAAATAAGTAACTGAGGTCAGAAATTTGGCACAAAGCTCTTAAACCAATAGTGGAGGAAATTACTTTATTACAGAGTTAGGCTGATATTTTCAGAGGCAAGAATAACTCCCATTAACATTGTTGGCAATCACACAGCCTAATCCCAAGCACGTAACTTAGAAAACTTCCCCCTGTGTGGACAAGTGTTCTCAATGAGTTTCTAAATTTATAGCAGCCTCAAAAGCCCATAGTCTCTATGTTTTGTTGTTAGAGTCTGCAGTCAATTCCCAAAGGTAGGACTCCAGCATAGCAACAAGCAGCATTTTTATTAGGCCAACATACAGCAAAGTAACATTGTTTGTATTATGCATTCTTATTTTTGCACATAATTTTCATGATTCCATTTTAGCTCTATTCCCAATAGATGTCTGAAGTACCATTGCTCTAATCTCTACTGACTAAGAAAACATGCAGTAGATTAGGCAGTGGTAATGGTTACCAAGTGTGGGCCCCCTGCTGTTGAACTCAAATGACAAGCTCATCATGAGCTGTTTCTGATGTTCAGCTGTGTTACTTCAATATCCTCCAAGAAGCAAAGTTGGCAAGGTCTCTGCTCTGAGAACAAAGTGACAACATAAGAAAAGTCAAGGCCCAAATCACGATTTTCACAGCCTTAAAGATTCCAGGAAAATGACTTTTTGTTAGTATGATCTGCTTTTAACTTTCAAGGACAGCATGGAAATGACTTTTAAAACAATAGCAACATCAGCAAGAAGTTGCCACGACCTATAAGCTTGTGTTATAATATCTGTTCTCTATAGTTCAACAGTCTGTCTGAAATCTGAATGCAAGTCAGGCTTGTACTACTGGCCTGTCCTGGAGATCACGAATCAGAAGTTCCTTGTGGAACAAGGAACAATATAAAATTGCAAAAGCTGTTAATGTGGCAGAAGGAGAAGAAGCTGGAAGAAGAATCTAACATCTGATATACCCTGAAGAAGTTCCCATTTCTCAAAGAGGTGAGGTATTAATTTCTTTACCTTTTTTAGCATTGTGATTGCTATTAATTCTATCTGGATAAAATTCAGATCCTCGCACTCCTCACCTTCACAAAGACAGGACTTTCAAGCTGTCTGTAGAGAAATATTGAGTCAGGGAAACTAGCAACTCCTTTGTGTTTCCCAAAATGCATGAATAAATAAATAGGATGCACAGAAGAGTCTTCTAAAATTCTGCTGGTCCTAGTCCTGGTTCAAGCAATAGAGACTATGTGATTCTTGAATGATGGATATGCCAGGATCTAGCAACGTGGTTCCACTCATTTGCTTTTTAGTATGAAGATCAACACAAAGCATTACCATTACTCAGGATCCCAGCTTTCTCCAAGAAGGTAGAGAGTGCTGCTCACCCAGTCCTCTGGGGGACTGATAAAACCAGTCCTGAAGCTGTGTGTCTTGGCTGATGTTTTGGGAAGGAAAAAGTGATGGCTACAATGAGCTGATGAAACCTGACAGGAGCAGATAGGGTATGGACAAGAGAGGCAACCTGCACAGTGACATGTGGAAACCTACAGGCTGAACCCAGACTTTGAATGAGAGTAGTGGTGTGTGGCTATTGTTGTTGTCTGGGTTTGGCCAGGGTAACAGAAAGTCTGTTTGGTCTTGATAGAGTGAAAGACAAATATTTGGAGTGAGATAATATTTGACGGAGAAAGACAAATAGGGTGTGGATGATGAGTTACGTATGAAAGAAGATAGGAAATCTCTGGAAGTCATGCAGGACAGGTGGGTAGGCCAAGGAAAGTGAACAAAAAAGCAGTCAACAGCTGACAGGATGGAGAGGATAAAATAGTAGAAGGGAAGAGTGCAAGTGGAAGTCCTTATAGGTAAGGGAATATGAAAATTCAGGAGTTTCCAGTATTTTTAATGACACTGGGAATAAAAAGGTAATAATGACAGAGAAAGAAGGCCTTGTTGTGGTTGATTAAGCTATTGTCCTGCAAATTATCTAATAAGCAGATAGACATGATTCCAATAATGCTCTTTACTTTTGTTTGTTTGCTTGTTTGATCTTTGGGGGATTTATTTTTTGTTCCCAGAGAAGCCATTTTGAGAAGAATTTTCACTTTTCTATTCCAAAATAACATGATTTTTTGAAGACTCTGGGAAATACAGATCTGGCTTTTGATCCACTCACGCTTACTTTTAGCTGTGTTGTTCAGGCAAGGAAGTAATATTTCTAGATTAAGAGAACCAGATGCTATTTCTTAATGGAACTTCTGGAATCCTCTCTCTGTAAATTCTTCATTATTTTGATTGTACAGGGTACAATCAATAGTACCTGCACAGAGGTACCTTAAGAAAGAACTGTATAACCAAAGAAAGTCAGTTCTCCAGCACCAAGGTTAGATTAAATATTTGCTATATATCTGTGGCAAGAAAGAGCCACTTTACTTATATTGATGGTTTTTACCTTATTGTCAATGTACAGTTTGGATTCTTAAAAAGTGGAATCTATTAACCCTGTGCTTCAGAGTTACTATGTGTATACAGAAAGGTGATGCAGAAGGACCAGTCTGGGCTTAATATGTAGCCTTGCTTGTGACAATTTCCCAGCTTTTTCCTGAAAAGCCCGGTCCATTCTGTATTCATGTCAAAGCTGATATGTGCAAATTTCTTTGCAGTGGTAATAAATACATTCCTGGTAAAAGGGGAAAAAGTAAATTAATTTCCTCTGAAAGCTGAGCTTGGTTATGAACAGTTCAGGCTTATACAGTAATTGTCTAAATTCTGTTTTTTTAGGAAGTTGATTCAAGACCCATGACTCAATCTTTAAGATACTGTCTACCTCAGTTTTCAATGATGCTAGTTAAAAGAGTGTGTACTGATTCATTAGACATCCCAATAGAATGCCTATAGAGCTCAGATATATAGCTGGAATGAAACAAGATGTTATGAGCACCACATTTGGATAAAAACAGATCAGTATCAGTCTGGATAACTTTCACATAATCAGAATGTCTGAGGTTGGAATGGACCTATGGAGGTCATTTGGCTCAAACCCCCAACTCAGTTGGGACCCAGTTGCCCAAGACTCTGTCCAGACAGTTTTTGAATATCTCAAAGAATGAACACTTCTGAGTTTCTAGAAGTGCTCCACCCTTTCTCCTTTGTGTCTGTTACTGAAGGAGCAGGCTGTACACAAACATGCAAAATGTGTCACTAAAAACTCACAAGTGGACTCAAGAGCTTTGGTGTGTGCATGAATTTGCCCCATCCCTCAGAGTATTATTTTACAGCAGTGTACAATCAGCCAAAGTCACAGCTCTGCCTCTCTTCCCAGCCTTTAAAAAGAATCTTCTGCTGACTCAGCTCCATGAACGAGCTCAGTGCCAAATCACAGAACCCTCAGCATGGATGAGAAGGAAGGATTGAAACTGCATGGCCAGGGGAGAGATGAGGAGTAGACAGGATCATTGCAGTTTGTGTTTGAGTATGACAACAGTCACAAATGACATAAGGTGGAGAATTGAAAAAAGCTATGGAAAAATATGAGGTACAGTTTATTCTCCTCATTGGTGAAGACCTGATTCTTCTCTCAGTCCACAAAGTGCCTCTAAGTAAGAAAAATATTAAGGTATCTTTACTGACTTTTAAAAATAGTCAATTGTAATTGCAGAGTAGGGTAGAACACAGTATAAATCACAATGATAATCATATTGATAGCTAGATCTTTTCTATTCAAACTTACTATCTTCTTTGGTTAATACCCTTAGGTTTTTGTTGTAAGAGTTTAAGTATTTTTCCTTAAATATCATGGCCAAATGGAAGCTAAAGTATGTTTTGTCATTCTGTGTCATGCTCAGCTACAAGTGTCAAACTAAGTTACTGCAGTGACTTCTGAAGTAACAAATTATGTTACTAATGTGAGCAAATATTGTAAGAATATAAAAATTGATTGGATTGAAGAGATTGTTGAATTTTATATTTAGCTGCTTTGGAATTTAACCAGAGAAATTTAGGTATGTCTTCCCTAATGACATGTATATTCCAATTTTTTTTCCTGCCTTTGATTTCTTTATAGAAATATCATTATTCCAACCACATTACTTTTCAATGTAGAGCCCTACATGGGCAGTGATTTGTGAAGGATTACTTGCAAAGCTTACACTATAATTGTCTGAAAAAAAAAAAAAAAAAAAAAAAAAAAGAAGAAAATAAAGCTTACAGTAAGGTAATATATACTGGTAATATGAAATTGATTCTACATGCAGAGTTTCAAGCCTGCTGTGTTTGCAAAAAAATATTGTTTCACTTTCTATATGTCAAAGAGCAATAATCCATCTGCAAATAAGGATTTGCTTTAAGATGTCTTATATATCAAGATTTCAGCAAAAAAAACCTGATAACTAAAATTTGTAACTTCTATTGTTATTATTATGCGTACGGGTAAAGCTGCCATTTTAAACTAATGGAACCAATGAAATTTCTGATTATAATTAGCATACCGATAGCACAACTGTGTTTGCACACCCCCTATTAGATACTTTATGAATCCTGAGGCTTAAACATCAAAGCTGTTGTTCACTGTGTGCCTGACCAAGGGGACTAGGTACCACCTTGTTCATATGAAGAAAATAGGTAGGATGACTAGACTAAGCTCTCTAGCTACACCACTGTAATCCTCTCAGATACAGCCCCACTGCAGTGAACTGAAACTGGCAGTGCATCAGCTGTGCTCAGTTCCCTGTTGCACTGCTCTAGCTGGAGCAAAAACATCACTTCATGCATCATTCCTATAAATATAGGGTCTGTTAGAAATGTAAAAGAGTATGCAGTTAAGCTGGCACATGCCACTGGAAAGCATATGTGTAGAGGCAATCAGGTGGTTTCAAAAGTGAATGCCTTAGGAGGATTTGGTCTTATCATCTGTCTGTGCAGCACAGTGAAGCACTGATGCAGTGAATGATGTGCTGTTTTCAGCTCCTTGTCTTCTGTGATGTTTCACTGTCCTTAAGACTGGTGTAACTTCTGTTCATCTGGTACTGCAATGTACTGAGTTTCACACACATTTTCTCCCTGTGGGACAATCAGCTTTTTTTATTTTGGTTTTGCACTTCTTCTTACCAGCATCCAGACATCATAAGTCTTAGGTAGATCTATTTTAAGCCTCCATAAACAAAATTAATATTTACCTCCTTCCTTAGTTGTACCAAGGATGAGGAACAGGAACTTTACAAGATTCAGGACTCTCTTATTGGAAGGGTTGAAAGTGAAAACTAACAAGATAGGCTCTAAACTTTCTAAGTGACAGGTACAAGCCTGGCTTTCTTGAGACTCAGCATAAGCCAAAAAGGCAGTGCAGTCATGCTCTAGTCTGCTGCTGTATATTTATGCCTAGATCTGATCTTCTTTATAGCATTAGAGCTCTGTAATAGTAACATAGTTTTTGTATTTCTCAATGCCTTTAATAATATTGCTGAGCTGCTAGTCTTGATCAGATCCTCAAGGGCCACCTCACTTTTAATTCACTGAACATTAGACACCCAGATGCAAGCTGGACACACAAATAGGTTTGAGGACTGAGTGAATGTTTTCTTTGCTGTGTACCCTCCCCTGGCCCTCCTTTTTAGGTGATCCTTGACTTTCCTTACTTTCTTCACTGTGGAAAAGGCTTCAGCCATGTATTTTGCTTCACTATGTGCATATTTCAAACAGACAGCCCCATAGTATTTTAGTGCAAGGCTTGCTCTTGTGAGCTTCAAATTGATCATAAAGCAGTTTTCCTATTGACTTCACTTATATTTAGGTCAGGCCTAGATGCTGGGATGGGATATATGTTTTAAGGATACAGAGTTATGCAAATTCCTGTATTTGAGTAATGAGAAAGTAGGGGATGATCCTTTCAGATAGTTACCTGCCTCTTAAGAGTGAAGTGTAAGGCGCTGTGTGTTCTACATGGTGCTGTCCCGGGTACCTGAAAATGCCATCTGGTGTAGGTGGTGTTTTTAGTTTCTGAATATGTGTATAAGAAGGTACATCAAGGTAACACTCAACTTCACTTGAAATTGTGTCATTTGACATCAGTGCAGGTGTCCAAGGCAACAACTTCCAGCTTTCATCTGAAAGATTTAAGGATGGCAAGTGTTTGAAGGAAAGCCCTTCAATCCAGAGCTTAATCCCCCTTGTTGGTATCACATAGCCTAGGCATGTAACAATCTGTCTGTGAACTCTGGATTTCCTTAAAGGAGTGGCCCACGCTTAAGTCCAGGCATAGGAAGTCGGGGCAAAGGGATAGAAGAATGGGTAAAAAGTGAAGAGAGATACCTGTAATTCTTTACAGCCATAAGACCCTCTGAAATTTGGAATGAACTTTTAAATATTTCTAAAGCTGTTAATGTTGCAAACAGGCAATTGTTGCAGTGAAATGGAAGCAAACAACCAAATCAAATAACTCTCTTGCTTCTAAGCATTCATATCTTGCTTGGCAGGCCTGAACTTTTGACAACCAAAGTATTTAAGTTTCTCATTTGGAATCACATGATCCTTTTCCAAAGAATAGACTTGAGATTGGAAAAAAGAAAATAAAGCAAAAAAAGAAAAAACCCCAGAAAATAAAAGGAGAAAGAAGAAAGCAAAATAAACCTCAAGAATCTGTCTTCCTTTCTTCTATTATGTCTCTCTTTACCCCCTCCTTCTCTCTTTCTGCTTTCTTGCTCCACCACTTGACTATATCATACTGTGCTGCTGGTTGCTGAGGTGCTGCTTCACCTTCTGCAATGTTGCTTGATCTTTGATTTCCTGTGAAGCACAATGAATCTTACATTAGATTGTGCAGAGTCAGGTGGTGCACCATCTGTTCCCAAGCTCTGAAAACACTGAGTAACAGAGAGCAACAGAAAGCAACAGCTACACCAGTTTCATCAGAATATTCATATTCACAGAGTAACAAAAAACCAGATGACTCTATTTTCAAGCAGAAAAAAGCATTTAGTTTTCCAAGTTACCTATTAAATCTAACATGTTGGGCTGGTTTTCTTTCATTTTGTTAAAATATGCTTAATACTCATTAATACGGCTCATTCATAAAATATGTTAACCAATTCATACTGCTTAAGTGATTTGATGTTATGGAGACCATGTGACATGGACTGCAAGTAGTGTTAATTTAGCTGTATTTAAGAACATCTGTGCATGCAGCAACCAAAAGACTGCTGGAAAACTGTGGTACTAACATCATGAGGAGCAGCCCTAGCCATGAACACATGATAATACTCTTTTCTTTTAGTGTGCGCTAACATTCTATTGAGAAAGTGTTACGTATCCCTGACTTAGCCTTAGAAATCTCTGTGCTACCCTACTAATATTGATTATGAATCATAGGCTAGAACTATTTTAATTATATGTTTTCTTTACCGCAGTTTAATCAGACAAAAGAGAAATATCTTGAGTACCTTTTAACATGCTTATTGGTTCAGAGTAAATCAGCTACAAAGTTGCTAACAAAAATGCCTCTAATTCTTCAAGGTTCCTCTCCACACTATTGCTAGAACAGCTTAAGTCAGATGTACAGGAGTTCAAAATTGCTTTAACTACATTGCTAAACATTGTGCTTATTATAGAAGAAACTAGAAAAAAGATTTATCACATTTTTAGAAACCATTTAAAAAGCTTCATTGATCTTCCTGTACTTTAACTTTCTGACACTCTTGTTTTGAAGCACTATATTACAAGAAGAATATAAATGTTCAAAAATAAAAGTGCTTCTGCCAAAAAATGAGGAAGTCAGGGAAGAAAGAAACACTATTTTGTTTAGCACTGGTATATCAGTACTCTCTCTAATGTCTTCCATTTCTCAATACACAGCACTGAAAATAAATTGTATCTCATGGGTAGGGTTGCCAATTCCCAATTGTGCTCATGATTTGTTGAATGATCTTGAGAATTTGCTATGTGCTATAGTTCATCCAGAAATGATTAGAGACAATGATGATTGTATATACAATGATTTTGTATATGCAGGATCTTTGACTCAGAAATGTTCACATATTTTACAACCACCCAATTATCTTACTCCATAATTTCCTTGAGGGATGACGTATGTCTAGCTGGCAACCACATATAGCGTTGTATAGTCACATCATGCAAAATGTGTTCTAATATTTGTATTATTTCACATAGTGCATATGTGTGTATATGCTATATGGATTATATATAATGTGTGTAAGTGTCGCTATACAGATAAATGAATATACAACCCCCTGTGATGTGCAGTAAGGTTACCCCATGGTTGTAAAACATTTGAAGTTATCTGCATCAAAAACGTTATACTAACACAAAGTGAAAAAACCCCTCCTACCTTAAAAAAACGCTGAGCCCCTCACTGTTCAAACATTGTTTAATGGCGGGAAAAAAAGGTAGCTCAAAAAGCTGACACAAACATTTTCTGTGTCTTGGCAAATGTTGGTTACAAAATTGATTTTGCATTGTCTGAGTTTGGAATGATTAATGTTGAGATCAAGCTGCTAGTCTGCAGAGGAGCTAAGACTTTTGGCAGATATGAATAAACACAGCATATGCAAATAAAATGCAGGACAAAAAAAAGACCCTAAACCCAGTTAAGTTAAAGATAACTTCTGATTTTCAGCCTGGGCAGTGCTCATTGCCCAGCTGACTCATCCCTACACTTCATGGCTAACCGGGATGATCAACTAAAATATTTCTCATTGCTTAATGTGCAAGTATGTCCTAGATCAATGAGGCTTAGAAGTCCTACAGTCAGATGTTGTAAGCTTTTAACCTTTAATAATTGAGCTGTAAGAGACACTTCCTCATTCTTCTTGAAGCCTTCAGTGACATGTGTCAGTTTATTCTTTGCTTGTTAATTGTTCATTTGGATGTAAGAGTCTGACCCTGTGTTTGCTGACCTAAACAGCAATATTTCCATTGAACTCAATGGATTTGTCTGCACTGTTGCTGCCTGGGGGTTGGTCATCTCTGAACCAATATAAACACATGGGTGTTGTATATGCTGGAAACAAGCAGACAGCCAGAGCTAAGCTGTTAGCAGGACAGCAGGTTTGCTGGTTCTGCAGCCTGCACAGCAATGTTTGTGAATATAAAGCACTATGTAGACAATAGTCTTATATTATTACCTCTAAAGAAGGAATTAGGATCAGCCCAGCTGCAACACTGAAATTGTATTTAAAATATGTGTAGATGTGGCACTTGAGGACGTGGTTTAGTGGTGGACGTGGCAGTGTTGGGTTAGTAGGTTCGATGACCTCAGAGGACTTTTCCAACCTGAATGACTCTGTTATTCCATCTGCAAGTTTCATCCTGGCTGGTTTATTTTGCCCTAAAAAGTAAATGTGGGATATCTATCTAATTTGGCTCTCCTACAGCTACAGCATAACTTTGAAAGATTTACTCCTTCAGAAGCAAGGAAAAAGTCTCTGGTCTAAAAACAGGTTACTTAAGGCAGAGTTTTGTGCATAAATTTGTCCATGATCCCAGTGGATGTCTGTGTCAGAACTAGAAATCAGAGGAAAATATTGCTGTATCAAG
This sequence comes from Promerops cafer, assembly GCA_013398275.1. Taxonomy (NCBI): domain Eukaryota; kingdom Metazoa; phylum Chordata; class Aves; order Passeriformes; family Nectariniidae; genus Promerops; species Promerops cafer. The sequence goes on along the minus strand of VZSE01005451.1, from coordinate 1,766,644 downwards.
ATGATTGGAGCCTTATTCCTGTTCTTCTTACAGCACAGGATCCTTGTAGTGGGTTAAGAAGGGACATCAACACCACACCCCAAGCTCCCCAGTCACACATTTGTGCATGTAAGTTCACCGATCAATGTTCATCCCATTCAGCTGGGACCAAGTTCTGGATTGAGCCTCCTTGTACTGTTTTTAGATATGAGCTGGATTTCCTGAACAATATAGTGATGACTAGAAGAGGTAATGTTTTCCAAGAGTTAGTCTCACAAACAATCAATTTAAAGTTAACTGACCTGATTATTACATTTTTCTCTCAAAGTGAGAGAAGAAGGTGTGCGTGAATCTGTAAGTGCAAAAGGTAGTCCTGAAGGTAGAAAAGAGTTTATTCTTAAGCTCCCTCAAGGTGCTGTGGGATGTCAGCTTCTGTTCAGGAACTCCTGGGGTTGTATCATGCCAGCATGGACTGATCTGAACTCTGGTGCAGAGGTGTCTGGGGTGGGCCTCTGTGCAAAGATCATCCAGTTGCCAGGGTAATGGCACTGAAGGCAGCAGTGAGTACATTCTCTGGGAAGAACATGGACGGAGTATAGAGGGGCAGCAGGGATGGTGTGAGATTGTACTGATGCATATATCTCTTTGGATTTAAAACTTTAACCACATAATATTTTCTCTGTTGATTTTTAAAATTTCATTATGTACTGCAGTAGAAGCTTAAATTAAAATTAATGCTGACCCATTGACTTGAATAGGTGATGGCTCTGAATTTCAGGGAGCTGAATTTGCCTATGTTCACATTTCCTTCAATTACAATGACAGCAGTTTTAATTTAGAATAATATTATCTGGTACATATTTATCTTTCTGCTGCCAACTAAGATCTCCATGGAGAACCTGAAAGATTGTGACATAATTAGTAGAGACAATTTCCAAAATGCCAGAAGTGAGTAGAGTTGCAGGCATTCCCTCTTGAATTTACCTGCCAATATTTTTTCTAAAATGTGTTATGACTCCCATTTGTTTAATATTTATGAAAAGTTTCAAAGTACTTTCCAGTGGCTATGTTCTGCATTAATCACATTTTTACTATTATACCTGTTTATGACTTCATTAATTATCATTAAAAAATAATATAAACAATGTCTACATTTATTAGTTCTTAAGTATATTAATGAATTAAAGGCAATTTATTAAAGAAAGTGGAAGAGAAAAATTTTGAGGCCCAACTGCCTCTTAGATTTACTGTAAAAACTTACAGTGATAGATGCAGCCTGAAATTATCCCACAGATGAAAAGCTGTCATGTAACAGATGTCAGAGGGCTGCCTGACACAAAATGCTAGCAATCTCTATCATCATGGACCAGGCTCTAAGCCCCAGCTGAGATTTCACCAGACTAGACATGTTCTGTCTGAAATGTCAAAATGTTGCTGAATCAATGGTAAATGTATATTTTTGATTCAACCTATGGCAAGGATCAATGCTGCTGAATAAGAGATTTCTGAATGCAGCAATTCATTTTAGGATCTATGCACTAATAACTACTTTAATTCAAACACAGGCTGACAACTGGCTGCTCACTGACAAGAACAGTAGAAGCAATTTTGCTCCTTTTGGCCACGTGAAGTCAAAAGTCCGATATCACCCTCATATTTTGGAAGGTAAAATCACATCAATTGTTCATTCTACTATAAATTACCCTTTAGAAATTTTAACCTCATTTTGTGCTCTACCACGTATGCTTAAGGAGAATAGTACATCTAGATTCAAGCTCAGTTGTGAATATGTATCAAAGGTTTTATACACAGTTGACAAAAAACCTTATTTGTCAAGATATATTTCCTTTATCCAAAGCTAATAACTAGTTTCATTTGCATCAGCTGCAGACAGTATGTGTGAAGCTGACACTGAGATTTTCCCTTTTTTGACTGAAATGAGGCAGGTGAAAGAAAAGAGGAAAAAAACCCAACAGCTGATTCTGGAAAAATTCTAATTGGATGGTGTTCATTTTGCTGAAAAAAATTCTTGCTCCATTTTAACACAGTTGATCTTCCATTCTGATGTGCCATATCATCTTCTGAGAAGACACAGCATGTCTTGAGATTACTACTGAACTATAAAAACCATAATACTGCTTTATTGGGGGTTGAGGTAGAGCAGCAATGTGCAATATGTTGTCAATGCCTGGTAACCCCTCAGCTATGTCTATTCTTATGCCTTCACACGTGGGTGGTAGATTACCCACCAGCAAAAAGTCTCCTGGATGAGGTAACATCTTGATATTTTAAGTGCCTAGAGGTAAGCTGAACCTGAAGCTGAATCTAGTCTGATTATATTTAGTGCTTATTTTATTTGAATAGTAAATGTGGGGTTTTGCCCCACCCCAACATTAAAATATACAGATGTCTATCTGCCCTTGTATAAGTACGGCAGTGATGTTTGAAAAAGAAATAACTTTCACTGTACTTCTTGGATTTATTTCAAAGGTTTAGGAATATGAACTAGCACTTGCAGCTCTCTTAGTAATAAGAATACTGCTGGAATTGAATGACAAAATTATTTTTCATCATTTGATAAATGTTACAAAAATGTTTTAGATCAAGGTAAATCTGATAGTTGTGTAACATAAACATTTTCTTGAACATGAGTGTAATTTGGAGTTCAAAGAGAGACTCTCTTTTCTTCTATTCCTACCAGCAGCTGAACTGAATATAATACACTTACTTAGAGAAATGACAGACCCTTTACATTTAGGACCGGTAGAATAACAAAAGGAAAAATATTGAAAAAGCTCTTCAACTTGACAGAAGTTCTGCGAATTTTCCCACTGCTTTTCAGGAATACTGAATTTACTTAGGTTTTCTTACAAGTGGGAGGACTGAAGAGTCCTGCATATTTCTGTGTATATGAGAATTTTGCTCAATATAAACCAGACAAAAAATGTAGGACTTAACAGGACTTTTCCCTAGATTTTGTGTGGCCAGTAAAACAAGTTGCTTGGAAGTTAAATTGTTTATTCAGCTTTTGACATCTCTGTACATGATCACCACCACCACCAAAAGAAAACACCCTTCTTCTCAAACATAGGTAAAGTAATACCATTTTTGTACTAGTCCTCCTGTGGCATGCTATACCTTACAGATCTGCAGGAAAGTACATTTTTTATGAAAAACTATCCACAGGTTACAACAGATGTTAGGATGGAAGCCTTCTAAGGAATTTGCATCATGGGGTACAAATGTACCAAGAATCCTAGAAATGGCAATGCATACCAAAAGTTAATAGTGTCTGAGAAAACAGTGAGGGATTTTTAAGAAGTGTATTATTACAGGTCAATATTCCCTAAATTCATAAGCTTTTAACATCTCCACTTGTGGTGCTTTACTCTGCCCAATGATGTATCTTTTGTTCTTTGTAGACTATCTTTAATTGGAAAATTGTTTAATAAATCCTCACATTTTATCTCATCAAAGACAGACATAGCGTGTGTAAATATTCATTACCACTTCATGTTTAAAACCACTTTGATAAATTAACTTCATAACCTTTAGAGAACAGGAAGAGACAGGAAGCCTGGATGTAACTAAGACGGTGCATAAAAAAAAAATGGAATAAAAAGAAGTAACTCAACAAAGTCATTTGAAAATGTGTTTGGAAAGATTTTGACTGTGTCTATTAGTCAAAAGGAGATTCACATGAGCTCTCTTCGAGTAGAAGATGAATTATCTTCTTGAGCTGCCAATCTCACTCTTCTGTCTGTAGATGCAGCTTCAGCCACTGGCTTAATATAACTTTAAGGTTGCCATGAATCTAAATCTTGTGGATATTTAATAACTACAAACAACGTAGTCCTGTAGGATGTCTTAGTCCAAGTTTTACAACATTCTGGTCTCACATAAAATGCTGTTACAATAATTTCTTTACCTTCTTTCTTCAATCCTTTAAAGGATCAAATTTTTCCTTTTTCTATATCTTTTCCCACATTTGCTATGAAAGGTCTGAACTGCTTGCCTTCACCATTAGGTTTCTCCAGATCCTGTCTCCACTCTCGATATCCCTCCTATTCACACCTGAATCTTCACTATTCACTAGTTTTATCTTCAGTCACCTCTGAACTTCCTCTACCCCTGCTCTTCATCCTGGGGAAAAGCTTCCTGTTACTATATACACAGCTACTTTATCATCCTCTTTTCATTCCCTCTGTAAAATCCTCTTCTTTGGGACCATAAATTTTATTGAACAGCTGACAGCAATTATGATGTGAATGTGCTTTGACCCCTATCAATCTTAGTGACCAATACTCATTTTTACTCACATGGTCTCATTTTTTCCCTGGTATTTCCCCGTATGTCTGTATCTGTTGCCTCTTGTACTTCAGGTACATCTCCATAATATTTGTGGAGCTAGCTGTGGAACAGAAAGAAAATACCTGAAATATCTTTAAATGAAAGGACTTTATCATGAGAAGTAGTCTCCTGTACAGTACAGAAGTATCCTTAAATTGTAATCTTGCTGAAGCAGAGCCTGCTTTTTTGGCAGGAGTAGAATAATTTCAGCTTGTAAATAAGTCTCCTAAGTACCAGGGAAATGCAAATAATTACCAATAATGCCAACAAAAAAAATCCTGTAACCAGACAAGCTGATTAGCAGCTGAAGCAAAAGTAGAGGTCTTGTCTGCATAAAGTGTCAAGAAACAAGCAAGTAAAATATCCTATATCACTTTGTACCAGCCCTCTTCAAGGTTTGCTTGTGCTAACGCTTAACAGCATATGCACATCATGCAATTTCTTCTGCTTTAATTAGAGATCTGTGAGGAGTGAATTCTCTAGAGATAAAACTTCTGCTTATCCTATCTACTAATTATCTGCTTTTTCTTTGAAAAAAATATTTGATATTAGAATCTACTGTTCTTGAGTAGGAAAAAAAGTTACTGTGACCTTTGATGTGACATAATGCATAACGAATGAATTTAGAGAATATGATGAAATGTAGTTAGATCAGTCTTTGCAGGAGTTAATATACAGCATATAAAAAGAATTATATGAGGAATCTTGAGAGACTGCTACCTTTTTTACATTTTTCTCCACAATACTACGGGTGAATCAGGTTTGCCTGTTGCTATAGGAAATATATTTACAGGGGTTCTTGCTGGAGAGTAGGACAGTTCAACAATGGTGTTGTAGAATAAATTCTCCTAGTGAGGAAGGCAAAACAAATTGGCAGCACAAATCATGGCCAGTCACCACTTCCTAGCTGCAGTCAGACCTGGCTGTTCAGTGCTGGCCCCAGAAGCTGTGATGGCTTTTCTGACAGCCGCACGCTGCTCAGGGGAGCAGGAGGAAGGAGACACTCCTCGGGCTCAATGGCTGGAGCAGCTCCTGGAGCTGCTAATTTGATGCCCCCTCAGGCTGAAGAGAGCAGGGTCCCCCTTCACTCTCCTCAGGGAGTGCCTCTAACCACCGAGCTATTACATGTGGCTCCTCCTTTGGATTTATTTTCGAAATAAAACAATGAGTTTTGCACAAAGAGCAATTGGTAAAGCTTACTTCAGGAGAGCATTTGGGACTGAGGGTCCCAAGTGGAAAAGGAGTATCTGTCTGCTCACAGCTCAGATCAGAAAATCAAAATTCCAGAGGAGAGAGAAGGGATTGCAGACATGATTGACATTTTCTATTAGCTAGACACAGGAGATTCCCAGCTCCTTAGGAAGCTTCCCTTCACTATATGATTTTGTTAAGGATATGTTTTGGTGTTGCCTAATTTTTCATGTAAATGGCTCCGAGAGGTTAGGTAACTGGCTCAGCTCTGGGACTCCAGCTGAGGGGTTAGAGGTGCCTGGCATAAGCAATAGTGGGAATAGTTGCAAGAGGCTCATGCCCTGGGTCATACTCTCCATCTTCACTTTGATTTATTAATTACCTTGGATCTGATAAATTATGACTCTTTTCAAAGGGCTCAGGACCTTTATTAAGATACAGGGCCTGTATTAATATACAGGGAAATTTTAACTTTGTTATTAGACAATGTCAGGTTGCTCTCACCCTGGTGACTGAACTCTTTATATGGCAGCCACTGACTTCATAAATTTTTGAGCTCTCCTTAATGCACAAAACTTTTGTAAACCTGGCAGAAGACCACAATTGTAATTTCATATGTAAGAAATCAACCCTCTAGAGGCCATGCACCAGTTTTAGGTCAGTTTGACTTCTTGGACTTCTGAAGTGTTACTCCAAATACATACTGATCAGATGAGATCTAAACCAGGCCCACAATACTCCAGATTGTTCAGTGTTCTACCCTCACCTCTTTGTATTCCTGTCTTTACAATGATGCTAATGTATTTATGAGGAGACAGAAAAAATAGTGTAAAAGTGCTAAATAAGGAATGCTTTCCTTTAGATAAAGCATATACATGTAAAACAAAACAGACTTGGTCACTTGAGTAAATTCCACAATACTTTCACAGAAGTAGGAGGATTTACTACAAATTCCCAGGGGATTTTGATTCCTCACTCATTCCATATAAATGATCTTGCCCTTGGAACTCAGATTTGCTTTTGCCTGCACTGGGAACCAGGCAGGTTTTCTAGAAGGCCGCAGAAGCCAGACAGTTTTCAGGGCTGCTAGTACTCATCACTGACACATACAGAAATTCTAGCTCCCAATGAATGGGGACAGGTAATGACATTTGTACAGACTAGGCTACTTTGTCTGATAAAACAGACACCTAAATTCGAAAGAGGGAGTCAGAGAGTCTACTTTCCATCACTGCCTAACTCTGATGGCCAGAATGAAAACAGAGAAGTGGGACAGCAAATCTTTATCTTATTGATTAAGGATGCTGGCACAGTGTATGTGAGCTCTGGGTTTTGATCTGTGTTCCCTGGACTATTCATGCCTTGTTACATTCAATGGTCTAGGTGAATAACAACCAAAGAGAGAAACGAGATTAGACTGTGAGAAAAGGCCCTTGACTTCTGCTCAGATAGGCACCATTAGAGACCACCAAGGACCACCACTGCATTGTAGAGCCAGACTGCAGCTACTGAAAGGCTGCCTGCCCCCAGCAAGATAGCACAGCTGCTGGGGTATCTTCTGTGCTGCATGGGGTCTTCCTTCTGGAGATGAAGATTTACACCTGAACCTCTCAACAACTGCCAAGGGATTTGAAACACAATTTCACTGACTTATAGGCATGATTGTTAGCAAAAAGATAGGCTGTGCTATGACAAAGGAACTGATTTTCAGTAATTTTGTATTAGCCAGATGGGCAATTCTGAGGGCTGCTGTAACTCAGTTGGTCATGGTCTCCTGTTATTGAAAGCTTCAGAAATAAAACTTTGAGCCATAGCCTTGCACCTAGGTCTTGATTTCCTACTGAGTTTGCATAATGCCCTGCCTTGTAAACCAGGCACCTTGTAAACCAAACCTTGTAAACACATTTGCCTTTCTTCAGAAATGACACAGGGAGCTGAGCATCATAGAATCATAGAATGGTTTGGGTGGGAAGGAACCTTAAATATCATCTAGTTCCAACCCCACTGCCATGGGTAGGGACCCCTTCCACTGGACCAGGTTGCTTAGAACCCCATCTAGCCTGGCCTTGAACCATTTCCAGGGATGGGGTGTCAACAACTTCTCTGGACAACTTATTCTGGAGCCTCATTACCCTCACAGGAAAGAATTTCTTCCTGATATCTAATCTAAATCAACCCCCTTTCGGTGTAGAGCAAGCATGTGTGCTCTGGCTTACTCTCCTGGGGTGAGTAGAACATCTTCTTAGCCAGTGAGATGCCTATATTTTATTTATCATTGCAGCTTTGAGTATCACTTGTTCAGCTTGAGAGTACCTCCACATTTCAGGTGGAGTCTAGAAAGCTAAGCTCTGGAATAACATTTCATCATGCTGCTGGGAGAGGTGTAGCCTATGACAGGTTTAGCTGAACTTACCTTCTCTAGTTTACCTGCCGTTTGAGCCAGATTGCCTTAAACTACATAAAGATATCTCTATATCAGTCAGATGTGTTTGCAGCACAATGTGCTTAATTGTGGAATCCTCTACAGATCCAGCTATGTCATACAGGGCAGATAAGATGTATCATGAATGACTATTTTTTGTAATAATATTTCTTATTAAAAAATTTCACAATCCTTTTTTGATGCTACTCTTACTAAAAACACTTCAAAAGAGAATTAGAACTTTCAGAAGCAGAAAAATGTGAAAAAAGCATGACAGAAAAAAAAATGCTGACTCTTTGATATACTTGATTATAAATCCTGTAATATAGAACATTAACTCTACTGCAGCCCAAAACCAGCACAAGCATCATGTCAGTTACCATGTTACTGGCAGCGGTCGATGGGAATACATCTAAATCACTTTTTTTCTTTCTCTGAGACCCTCTCATTCATGGGTGCCTGTTCATGCATAATGTGATAGCCCTGGGGTCACATGCTGCAGAACCTAGTATGACAATGTCATGTGCTTAACTGAAGGTTGCATGGTATTACCTTTAATGAGGAAAAAAAAAGGAAATTAGCCAGGGACACAAATACACTAATTAACTTAATAATTTATTAATGAAGTTGGCTATGTTTTCTGATAATGGATTCTACTATTCTGTCACTGTCCTAGCTGTTTTAAATCTTTGGAGGACTGGTTAGAAGAAAGGATGTCCAGTACCAGGGAAGGATGAAGGGTAGATAATTCTCACAGAAAACTAAGCATGTTGACTGTTATGCTGCTTAACATAGGAGATTGATTTACATGTTTCTTAAAGAGATGTAAAAGAGATATGGTATAACTCAGTTTAATACATGAAGCAGTAATAACAGTTTTGTTTGTGAAATAAGGAAAACCACTTTATCGTTGCTAAAATTTCAAGTTTTACACTCTCAGCTTAAAAATGGTTTTATTAGCTTTCTTTTGGTCACAAATGACATCAGGAAAGGCCTAATTCATTCAATCCAGGGGTCCTTTGCCAAATAGTAAAATAAAATCATGAACAGAAAACTGATGCAAGGATGAATCTGTCTTTCTAGTTATGGAGAATGTACCATGGTCATGGTTATATTTGAGAATCATCCTTCCTAACTCAGAAGCTTCAGGTTCCTTGTTATTCTGCAAAGTAAGTTCTGCTGCACAGTGACCTTCTAGGTGTGAAGTCTGCCTTTCTAGGGGTTTTCAAAGTGTTTTACAAAAGGGTATTTAATATATTACTGTTACTCTTTTCACTTCAGCAAGATGTTTTCCTCCACAATCTTGTTGAGGGCACTAAAGAGAGACTGTCATAACTTCTCCCATTTTTCCATTAGGGCTCTGCCAATCTCTTTCTCTATTGGCTTATTGAAAGTAACAAAACAATTATTTGCAAGGGCATGGGAAGATATTAAAGAAAATAACTCAAGCTGTGTATTGAACCAGTGCAGATACTTTTAAAAATATAATTGAAATGATGCTTTTATTTATTTAAAAATTAATTAATATTCAGTCATTCTTTGAAAGACTGGGAACAAATAGTTGATATGATACAATGTAGTGGTACCTCTAACTCTACTTTTTATTTTTATATGGTGGCACAATTATTGCATGGTTAGCACTACTAAAACTACAAGTTCCAGATGGAGCTCTTCACTTGTTTAAAGTCTGAAATACAAAGACTTAAGTAAATGATAAAGTAAAAGCTTTCTAGTTTTCATTTTGTAAATCTGCCCATTGCGTCATTAACACACAAAAAGAATTCTCTTCTCAGCTTCTAGAGGAATGATTTGATGTTTCAGTGTTGTACAGTTTGAATCATTTGTTAGTTTTTTTAATTAGTGATTTTGTTAGTTTTACAAGACCATCTAGCATGGGTTAGCATTTTAATTATTATGTGGTGGTATACAATATATTACTATTTTACTGTATAAAATTATATCACTATATATGGTTATAAATTATATGTACATTTATATATGTAATATTCTTATAAACAATAGTTGTAGTTGGAACATTAATTATTTCTCTATGTAATGGTTTATTGGGTTTTTAAATATACTTATTTCGCTGTCATTGAATGCAGGCATAATGTACTCAGAAACTTCTTCTCCTTCCCTGTGAATCCATATGCAGCATTTAATAATAAAGTTGTTAGACCATAGAGTTGAATAAGTGTTAGTGTTAATGGTGATTAATTTCTACGCTTTCTTCTTTTCCTTCTTACAGGAAATATGGGAGGCCACATAGGAACTGTGCTCCTATTGCTCTGAGCAGACACAGTAGCATGAGTAGCAGACGTAGGTAGCCAGCTGGATACGAGCCAGCAGTGGGTCCAGGTGGCCAAGAAGGCCATTGGCATCTTGGCCTGTATCAATAACAGTGTGGCCAGCAGGACAAGGGAAGTGATTGTGCCTCTGTACTCAGCGCTGGTGAGGCTGCATCTCAAGTTCTGTCATCAGCTTTGGGTGTCACTTCAGAAAGGATGTTGAGGTGTGCAGGGTGTCCAGAGAAAGGCAATGGAGATGGTGAAGGGTCTAGAGAACCTCTTGCTGAGGGATCTGGGGTTATTTAGTCTGGAGAAAATGAGGCTGAGGAGTGACCTTATTGTTCTCTACAACTCTGTGAAAGGAGGTTGTAGCCAGGTGGGAGTTGGTCTCTTCTGCCATGTCTCAAGTGAAAGGATGAGACAAAATGTTGCACCAGGGGAAGTACTGATTAGATTTTAGAAAAAATATTCTCTGAAAGACATGGTTAGACATTGGAATAAGTTGCCCAGGGAGATGCTGGAATCACAATGTCTGGAAGAAGTGTTCAGACAAGAAGTGTCTCGATGGGGCACTTAGAGATATTGTACAGGGGTGATTATCATGGTTCTGGGTTGAAGATTGGACTAGATGAACTTTAAGATCTCTTCCAAATCTTGATGATTGTGTGATTCTGAGCCCTATCTAGCTATTATTGGTAACTTGAGGGTATAGGGAAATTTTCAAAATTAAGATGAGAACAACTTAAATAATCTACTGAACCCTCATGGGTAGCTTTGAGAATGGTGCCATGAAAGTTTGGTCGTTTTTTGATGATACAAGGACAAGGACTGATTTACCTATGTAAGATGTAATTGGCATACTATTATAAAACCTGATTATTGTTGGCTTTAATCAAGAATATACTTCTTCCCAATCTAAAATATTTTTATAATTTTCATTAACAGAGCTTCCTCCAGGGAACAGATTCAAGGAGTTCAGATACTGGAAGTGGACTTGAATCCTTTATTTGATTTCAGCTGATGATGTTAATGATTATTTTTAATAATTCAAATAATTTCAAGTGAGGTGAAGTCTGAAATTTAACTCTGGCTCTTCCATGTCATTTGCTCACGTATTCATTATAGTCAGCCTCTCTTTTTCTCAAGGACTAGTAGGGTAGTGAAAAAGTTTCATGATTATTCTTCCTGGTGGCATCATAAAGCTAATATTAAAATATCATACAATGATTATACATTAGGTAAAAAAATAGGTGATTTTGTTCACTGTCCAGAAAAAAAAAAATCTCTTCAATATGTCTACTTAAAATTGATGACAACAGGCATATCTATTCAGTGTGGACTAATCTGTCTACATTTCCAATAAGAGTGACATTTGGAAGCACAAACAGAACATGAGGACATGAGCACACACAGTGACATAAGGAAGAAATTTGATGAATTGCAGTGCATCTTGTGATGTAGTTCCAAATGCATAAGGCCCAAGAACATCAATAAGTCTGAGTGGTCATCATCTCTCTAGAGAAGCAGATGCTCCTGGCTTGCTCTTAGTATATGCCCTGTGCTGGAGAAGCCATTGACAGACAATGGCAGTCTTATTTCCTACCACATTTTACACTAAAAGAGGTTGTGATAAGACAATTCAGTTTAAATGCCCTGGGCGTCCATACTACTTGTGAAGAATTTTTACAGTTTTGATAGAGGATAGTGAAGAAAGCATGCCTACTGTTATCAGTACTGTTATCAGTAACTTTTTAAACGTGATTGAATAAAGGAGCTTGAACAAGTCCTTTTTGTTATGTCAGCAAGGTGCTTTTTTTCATTACTGAATCAAAATTAGACTCCACTGGTTGCAGGATGGGAAAGGCCCTTCAAGGGCTCCATTGCAAATTTCATGCCAAATACTCTAGTGCTCTTAGGGATCTATTAAGCTCAAATTATATGCTAGCTTCTATGGATCTGTCTTTTGTACCTAGATGAGCCATTCAGCAGGGGTACCAAATAGGGCAAAAATACATCTTTGTTGAAACAAGAAGGTATCTCCCTGGCTGGGCTATCTGTGTGCATGTATGCATACATGCATTCTGCCTTCTCTCAGTGATCCAGCAACCAGAGACCTGCAGCAGAAATGCTGATCCCAAATAGCTATAGAGAACATGACTCAATTTTGAAAAAAAATTAATCTTCTCCTTCAGCAAGCTTAATGATGGTATATTCCTTTAACCATTGGCACAGAAGATCAGCACGGACACTCTCATTCCCACATACTTGCATGGGAGGCTGACCTATTGTACTCAAACGTGATGCACATACTGATTCTCAGCATGCCAACACTCATGACCATCTGCTAGGGTGGCACTGTGCCCACCACAAAGGTGGGATGCCATTCTCAAGAGGCCTAGGTGCCAATTGCCTATAGGTTGCAAAGGAGAGTTTAGACAATGCAAAAAGTGGCACTTTCTTTGTGAGTATTCTTCCTGATGCCACAAACTAGCTCAAATATTTTTTGCCTTCGTCAGGCAAAATTTTGCTAATTCTGCCTGATGGAGTGTATCACCAGAAATATGGTCTTTGAAATGATTCACAGACAAAATTCCAGACAGAAAAAAAATCTTAAAAATGTTGCTAGGCAGAGTCAGAAACCATAAGATAGAAACTCCCCCAAAGTTGTGCTGAAAACACAGAAGCTAAGCAACAAGCATCTGGAGGAGTGGGGGGAACCTGACACACCCACTGCTGGGACATGGAGCTTCATACAGCTGTGTCTCTCCCTTCTCAGTGCTCCTTGCTTTATTTTGGAAAATGCAGTTTCTTTCAAATCAAAGTGGTTGCACACAAAGCTCAATATGCAATCAGTCAGATTTTCAAAAAGATTCTGTGTGTACCAAAACAAATGTCATATTTCCAGGGGAAATGAAAAAGAGCAGGGATGGGGGAGGAATAGGATTCTCAGATCCTTTAAGCTTGTTTCACCTTTTTCTTTCAGCTTAGTCAGCTTTTAAGGGTAGAAAATTTCAGTTTACTAAAATTTTGGGACACTGAAAGTCCTCTGAATCTTTCTAGAAGCAAACACCATGCTCTGATACTGATGTCTGGATATTGATAAATCTGTATCAGAAATACCCTTCTGTGGAAAATGTGGATGATGGTAGTGGAAAATTATACAGGTTAAGGCCCTGCTGGAGGCATCACAATTGAACATGTTAAAGTTTACTAGAGAAGAAAAGTTAGGGAAGTCAGCACTTGTAAAAGTGAGGGGAGGAAGAGTTAGATGAATCTTGTTGCTGAGCTTGATCTATTTAACAAATCCACCATTCTTCAAGTCACCATCCAGATCATTGCCTTATCCATTTCAGTGTTATTGGATTTAAGTCCCCAGAGCATGTCAGGTGTATTTGACTACTCAGTCAGTCACTGCTGAGAGAAGAGTGACATCCCACAGAGGGTCAGTGATTTTGCAGGGGTATGCACTGCTTTACAATGAATTTTTGTCAAATGTGTATGTTATACTTTTCATTATGAAAGAAAGAAATGTTGTGACTCTTCATGGCTGAGCATTTCAAGTCAGGATTTAGTTTGCACATAGACACATACATGTCTGTACATATTTATTTTACAGTAGGCAATGCAAGAAAAAAAAAAGGGCTTGTTTCTATGGTACAGCCTTTAGAATAAATGCTGAAAAGTTTGTATATTAACAGAACAAAATCCTTAAAACTTCAATACCTTAAACCTTCACTCAAACCTATTCCAGGACGTGAAAGCAGAGCCCCAAATGGCTCTGATTACAAAGCTATATTGATTACAATTTCAGTAAAGATGCTGAAGGATCCCTTATTTCCATTTAAAAGTCTTTACTCATGGTGTAGAAAAGGAGAATATGTCTCACACACCTACACTAGCAGGGAAAAATTATGAAAGTATTTTGTATCTTGTTGGGAACTTAAATCTGTTTAGAAAGTTTTCAGAACAAGTTTAGGTTTCTTTTCACTCTGTGTTCTATTATTTCCATTTTCTGACTTTGAAAATTATTAGATCTTTATGGAATGGTTGCCATGATAAGACATTAACACACTATTGATATGGAGTTAACAGGATGAAGTGGCTTGTTTTTTACAAAGGTGATACTAATATTGCTTTCTGGCCAGCAAACTTTATGAATTTGGTTTTCTCTGAAAGATTTTTGTCTCCTCAGAACATCATAAAATAAAATAACTGAAATCAGAAACAAGGTTGAAAAGAAACTGCTTACATCTCATTTCTGTTTCTGCAGCATATCTTGGCCATAGCACAATCAAGATATGGAAAATAATATGCACATTAAGCATGTATGCTTAGCTAATTTTACAAATAACTTTGAGGTTATATTTGTTATGTCTGGCTTATATATAATGAAAGGGTTTATGTTCCTCTCTTTCTTCCTCTTTGTTTTCCTGCAAGTCAGAACCCGTGCAACTGGCCTACCCTCCCAATCAATGGTGTCTGCACAATTAACTACTAGAAAAGAGCCAAGCCCACTAGGTAGCTGACAGCTGCTTGAATTTAGGCTGACACCTTTAAACAGGAATACAGATAGCAAACGTAGCTGATGCTGGGATGCCTCCGTGGGGAATACAGTAGATTAGTTAGCTCAGTATATAGCTTCTGTTGCATAAATACAAATTTCTGAGCATGTTATGGGCCTGATCCTTTGAAGCACCAGGCTGGCATCATCTCTAGATCCTGCTGAATGTTCAGGCAAAGTGAAGATAGCTGTGTTATACGTAAAATTTCCTTACCATTTTGTGGGTCAGGTCAATTATCTTTTAAGTCCATTCTAGGGAGCTAATAGAAGAGTCTTTCACATGTTTAACTACACAGAGAAAGGAAGAAAAACAGACAATGGACAGAAAGAGTGTAAGAATTGATTGATCATCTGACCACAGTGAAGTAGAAGGGCAGGACTGAACCAAAGAGCAGTTCGGGACCGGATGAACTCCAGAAAGTACTCAGACAGTAGCATGAAATAATTTAACTTCCAATAAGTCCTCCTCTCTCTTTACTTTCCTAAACTCCTTAGTTCAGGAAAGAGTTCTAGAGCTGAAACTTAAAGTATACATGAAGATGATGTTAGATGCATATTTTCATTTTACAGATCTTTTCAGCACCTAATAAGAGATGTAGTGTCAGACATTAAAGACAACACATTTCCACCTAAAAGGACTAGCCCAAGTCCCTGTGTTGTCATTTTAACCTTTCTCATAATCCATTCTAATTAATCTTCTCAGGAGTTAACTACGATTTCCCAGGTTATGAATGTTGAGTTAGGAACTGGAACATGATTATTTATCTTACAACTGTGTATAGCATATCCTACCAAGGATACAATAATTTATTTGATACAGGAGAAGGAGTGTTTGCTGTGAGCATTTTATACTCTAAGGAAACATGATATTCAAAGAAAGAGAAAAAGAAATATCAGCATCCCTGTCCGAGAGAATGGAAGAAGATTTTCAGCATTCAGCACATGGTCATGCAGAAATATATGGCAGCTGTAGGATTTAAACTATATCTCCTGACTTTCCATCCAATCCCTCTCTATAATTATTCATTTAATCTGAAAAATATGCCAGCAGAAAAGTCTTGTGCTGCATCTGGTAGTAGACAGGATATAGAACTTTATACAAGAAGGTTCACTGCATGCAACATGATTTCAGCAGAGCTGTATTTTGAATTTTCTTTAAAATTCCTTTAAAATTAAAGAATGGCATCCATTACTAACTTAAAATAATTTTTCATTGCTTCAGGCTAAATACATCAACCTTTAAATCCTTATTTGCAGCAGGGGTTGTTTGGCTTGCCCTTTTTTTTTTTTTTTTTTATTTTTTTCTTCCCTCTATAGTAAGAGTCCACAGGCAAATAACTAAAAAAAAAATTGGTGATCAAGACGATAACAAAAATATGTGTTGTTGCCTTCCTAGATGTTCTTGGCCTTGACCAACTTTATTAGTCCTCATAAATTTTGGCACAAAATAGTCTTGAATTTATACTGATTAGACTGCCTTTGTTTTGGGCACACAAAATAAACTAAGAGGTTTGTAATAAATATTGAAAAGTATTGTTCTAACCAGAACAGCTGCTCCAAATAATTTATTCTTTATTTAACCAGTATGCGTCATTTTTTCAGGCGGCTTACTCTTCTAAAACCTTTAAAACTCATATTTAAATGCATTTGTCTTCTTTTGGTTTGTACACAAAAACTTAGGAACCCCTAAATATTGTTTTGATGAGTAGTAGAGATGAGACGTATAGAGGATGAAGGTACTTACTATGTATGTGGCTGGATCTCTTTCTTTCTTACATAGTCACATTTACCTTTGTTGTTTCTAGGTCCTTTTCACCTTTTTCTTTTTGTTGGATTGCAGTCCTTCCCTGTTTTTTCTGCACTTGGATACTCCTAGGCTAGAGCATGAAGGTATCTTTGAAGGTATCTGACCCTGGTATTTGGAATAGTTGGCACCCTCCTCTCTTACCCAGTGAAGAGAAAAGATATGGATCATTTTGATGTTGGTGTCATTGACATGAGTATCCAAAACAGAGCCCTGGATCAGTGCTGCTGATTTGGAATCCAGTATCATTCTCAAAGACAGAGAAAGAGGTGCCAAGGACAAAGTCTGTTTTGTTACCATTTTGCAATGTCAGCTAGAGATGGTTATTCTTCACTCCCCTTTTCCTACTGTGAAGACACCATTCAAATGGCTGCTACTTTTCTTTCTTGCATTTCAGTGATAGATAAACACTGTTACACTTTATTTATTGAGCAACTCTATGTGTTTCAGAAAGGGAAGGTAAAAATCCAGATTGAGTTTTGTGTCTGCTCTACAGCCTACAACATGTAAAGAGAAAGTTCTCTGTGTACAGGGTTTGGATGAAGTTAGTGTATCTGTAGAAGCCCTGTACTCAGGCTCACCTTTAAAAAAATGCCCGAGTCATTTCTTGAATGCCTTTTTAGGCTTGAAGAAGCAAATTCCATAACACTGAATGTCATGGTACTATGATTACATCACTATCATTCTGAGTAATATAAAGCCATCCCTTCTCCACACTGTGAGGTTGTACCTGTATCTTGTAAGATATTTTAGTTTACAACAAATGATCACTCTTCTGCCTATTGTGCTCTACATTCATTTTTAGTGAAATCTTCCAATCAACCAAATCAACTTCCAATGCTCTATATCTGTGTGGAAAGCAAGAGAATATTTTTAGAAGATGCCATTTTTTATAAACTGAAAATATGTAGCAGAGAAAGCTGTGAAAGGACAAAAATATCTATGGAAAAAAACCTGATTATTAAAATCAGGTTATATATATAACTTAGCTATAGCTAAGTAATATATATATATATAGCTATAGCCATATTAACTTAGTTAATCTAAGTTAACTTATTAACTTATGTAACATAACTTATAAACATATAGCTTTTTAAAGCAGTAAACCTGAAGCTGTTTATAAGACAATAAAGAGAAATGTGAACAGTATGACTCAGTGGGAACCAGTGATGTGGAAATTAGCCTAGGACTTGGGAAAGCTGTGCTCAGATTCCTGCTTTGCTACTGGGAGTTGACACAGTGCTGGGCACATTCATTGCCTTTGTGCCATCAGTATAGTAGCATGAGACTGGGCAACAGCACTTCCCAGCCTCACAGGAGCATTGTTTGGGTAAATTAAAGAAAGACTCTGAGATGTTCAGGTGTCACGGTGATGAGGAAAGAAGAGAAGGAGGGAGAGGGGGTGAAAGAGAGAATCCTGGTGGCCATATATTCCAAACAAGGAACAAAAAAGCTCTTTTCTCCCTGCTTCTTGAATACATTATCCCAGAGGCATGATCTTAATTGGTGATGGGCTCAGCCTTTGCCAATAGTGGGTCTGTCTTAGAACTGGCTCAGCTGGACATGAGGGAAGCTTCTACCAGCTTGTCACAGATGCCACTCCCTGTAGACTTCCTGCTGCCAAAACATTGCCATGCAAACCTATTGCATGTTTGCCATTTGCCATTGCAAACCAACTCCTGCAGCTGTGGCTTGGGATGGCATGACAGGAGGGCAGGAAATATAGGAAGAATAATGTTGACAGAGGATACAGGGATAACCTCCAGGCCCTGTGGCATTGGATGGGAGGGTACACAAATGAAGAGGCATGGGGCTGAAAATGGGATTTGGACAGATACTCAGACCATGTCTCTCCTTATTTGTTCTTACTGCAAATTCAGGACCACATTTCAATTTTTGCTATGGGAATTATTATGGCTAGCTCTCAGATGATTAACAAAGTGAAAATAATAATTATTATAATTGCCATCTATTGTCAAGAAGAAAGGCATTTTCCTTTATGCCCTCATGCCCATTAATTTCAACCTTAGCAGTGATGTTTTGCAGAGGTAGTAGTGGTGAGAAGTGCACTGCAGCTCTTTTCTAGAAGCTCTTTCTGAGACCTCAAGCAGCTTTCTGGCCTGTTGAATGCTGCTTCTTCACTGTCACGCTGTGAGGCTGGTTGTGGTTGCAGGGCGCTTAGCCCCCACAGAGCTTGTACACAGTGCTCTCTCCTGACCTGAATTGTTTGCTGAAGGACCAGCCACATTTACTGGTGCCGTGCTGAGAAAGCAGAGGAAATGCTTCATCTCCATTCTCAGCATAGTAAAGGGGAGGGCAGACGGGTGGAGGAGGAGGAGAGGAGACTTGGTAGCCAAAGTGGACAAGGGTCTTGGCCCTCCATCCATGAATTGGTTTGTGCTGGAGCTGCAGATCAGTAGGGCTATAGAAGATCTGAAGGCTGTATGGAGCATTCTGCCTCTGTAGCCATGTGGAGACACTTGAATTAATTTTTAGATAAAGGAAACAGAGCTTGGGGTATTGAAAGGTCATGGTTTTCCAGGTCGGATTTCTAAAGGTTTGCATCCAAATCTGTTCTAAGTAAAGCAAGTAGAGGCGTTACACCTTGAGTCACTGTTTTGTGCAAAAATTATGGTAGAAACACATGTCTTAAAATATCACAGGGAATAAATTTCCTTGTTAAGATATGTCCTGGGCGGGGAAAAAAGCCTATGCTTTCCTTCTTGCATATATTTACAAAACAGAGATTTGATATTTAAGAGTCTTTAAAACTTATGCATCCAGCCAAAATTATAGAAAACCTGCTTTTAGGATGTTTGAAAATAGTAATAAGACCTAAATATAAAATGTCACGATGATTTCCAATGAATAGCATATTCTATATTTTATGCCTCTTACAAACACTGGCAGTGTGTCTATATTCACCTTTGAAAACAGTAGTTAGGTGAAGGAAGGAAAACTGCTTTTTGGATAATTTTTAATTTTTGTCTGAATTCAGTTGTATGCTCCAAACTTTCCATGATGAATTTAGACCTTGGACATACTGAAAGTGAACTGAACTGAAAGTGATCTGCAAGAAGGTCTTGTTATTCCTTTTGTTTTGTGTCTGAATCTAACTAAAACATGATTTTGCACAGTCTTTTTGTCAGACTTCCCCAATTTTCTATCTAAACTGATCTGTGCATTCACAGTGAATCTTCATTAAAGATCAAGCCAAGCAGTCTTTAAAAAGTACAGGGCTTCAATGATAGACAGATGGTGGCTTTCATGATGTCAGGAAGTGTCAAATATTATGGTTGGCTGCAGAATGATGGCTACTTTCCAAACAGATTGAGAAACAGACAGAAAGAGCAAGAACACCATTTGTTGTATTTAGATACATTGTGAACAGAAGGAAGCAAGACAGAGCATACTTTTACACATCTTTTTTCCACTCCTTGTGAAAACAGTTTAGGACTTGTTACGTTATATTAGTCCTATCATTATGCAAAAACATGTGAAAGCCAGAAATGCTGAGATAGATATATATATAAATAGATAGATATATATATATATAGATATGGATATATTGAGATATATANTTATTATTATTAAGGTTATTAACCTTAATAATAATAATAATAATGTTCTTCTGAACCCCTGTTTGGGATAGTGCTCATTAAAGTACTTACATTTAGATAATTGCTTTGGTGTTGAAAAGGGGTGAGTTTTGTTCAGTATTTGTGTTGGTGCTTCTGGAGCTGGGACAGTTTTGGTTCTTCAGAATGGGACAGTATTGAAACATAATATGTATCAACAGCTAAACAACAACTTTTTAATAAAAATACTGAAAGACAAAGGCCGTGGATTGGTCTGTACCTGGATGAGTGGTTTAAGCTGCACAGAGCCTGAATGACATCAAGTCAAATATTGCTCCTGTCTGAGGGATGGGACAGATTTTGTGCCTAGGAACAAATTAAGAACTAGAATTTTCTACTTGAGTGTTTTTTTGGCCCATGGAATTCAGTGTGAAGGATGCTGAAATGCATACCCTTAGTGCATAGTATTACATCGTGGGAGTATACATCAGGTCAGCATTTTGGCAGAGCAAATTGAATGTTCTTGATGACTGTGATTTTGAAAAGTACATATTCTATATGGGTTTTATGTGCCTGGTACAGTTACTGGAGAGTCTGTCTGCCCTCATGGCTAAAAGGGTCAAGTTTGCCTTTGCTTATTTAAAATCTTAATTAGGCTGATCTGTCAGATGGCTAAGCAATGGCTGCTTTAAAGGTAAAGCAAGGAGCTGACCTTGGTCAGGAGGAGTAAAGACAGAGAGAGAAGGCCTGTAGGAATGAGACATCTGAGAACCTGGGAACTAGGACAGCTGCCCTGTGTGTGTTTGTGCTTATTTTACTTATTTATGAGCTTTTCCAGGATACTATTCACTACCTGTGTATAATCACTCCTTTCCTCCTCAGGTCTCTCACAGAAAATCTTTCTCTAAATTATCAAAATACTTTGAAAATGCATGCATATATTTATAATAATTAAACCCCTGCAGAAATAAATGACCACATCTTGTAATATTCCTTCATTCTTTTTGCTCATTCTCCATTCAACAATGGACTAGCTGAATCTATGGGACCATCACATGACAATAATTTTACATTTCCAAATTATACCAACATTTGCAAACAGCATAGCAATTATGGTCCACAAGGAACCTCCTTAACCAGAATCCTGTTGCTCTGTGGAAAGAAAACAAAAACTGTAGATTGGAGCTTATTCCTGGCTTGTTAAATTGTGTTTTTTGATTAATGGTTCAAAATGGAGTGATCGGATTTTCCTGTTTTTCTGCTTTTGCCAAATTTGCTGTGTGATTCAGCATTCCCCTCTTTGAATACTGGAAATATTTATTTTTATCTTTTTGTTATTTTGGTATTTTTCTGTCTTTTGTAAGAATGTTTTGAGGACTGAAGGCCTTTTTTACAAATAAACAAACATGGCTTGAATAATACAAAAAAATGTCCACAAGTAATCATTAAAGTTCTCAAATGATTCCTCTTTACACATAGTCACACAGAGTCCATTCAAATCTGCTTCTTGGTGAAAGAACAATTAATTGAGATTTACTTTTAGCAGAAAGGCGTATAAAAAGCAATAATGCAAATTTCGTTTCCCATGAGCATTTATGGAAGTCTAATTCTGAGGATGAACACACCCAACTGTGTGCACAGGAAGTAGTGTTCCTCAAACTACTTCAGCCAGAGAGAAAAAACAGTGTGACCTGATTTACCAATCCTAAATAAATGATGCAGCTTGAATTTCAAATATTTGCAATCTGTTTGCAGGGTAAAATTCAGACATATTTGTTGAGTACGTTCAAATGAGAAAATCATGATCTGCTGATGGATATTGCATGGGAAGAAAAAGAGGCTAATTTAGTCGAAGAAATTACAGGCAGAGAATTACTCACTCAGCGCTACTGGCAAATAGTAAACGAGTGGCACCAAGGTTTCAATTCAACCACTTAACAAAGAAAGCAACTAATAGCGTCTTCCTTTTTCATCTGAAGTACTATAAAGAAGAGGGCTAGCCCTTCTGCCAAATTGCTTTTGCAGAAATGTGACTTCCGCCTTCGTTATTTTTACTCAAATTGCCTTAATTAAGAAACTAACTCTCAAACCCTGACTTTGATCTTGTTTTCAGACTGGATGTGTCCAGGTTCATCTTTAGGGACTTGCTGATTTTCTGCTGGATTCAGGTCAGAAGTCACAGTCTGCTGCAGAATATTCCTCCAAATGATACATGTCTAGGAGAAAAGATCCTTTTGATTTTATATTTTCTTAATATTTTTAAGAAACTGGAAAGTTATGAAACAACCCCCCAGGTTGAGAACTACAGTCCATCCCAAGTTTTTTCTGTTGTACTGTAGAATTACACTGCATGGAGGTAAACAGTAATTTCAAAATCTCCTTTTTGTTTGTTTGTTTTCGTGGGTTATGTTGGTGGTGGTGATAGTTTGGTTTTTTGGGTGGTTTGTTTGGGGTTTTTTGTTTGTTTGTTTGTTTGTGGTTTGGTTTTTTCATGTTCTGTACCTGNTTATATTTTCTTAATATTTTTAAGAAACTGGAAAGTTATGAAACAACCCCCCAGGTTGAGAACTACAGTCCATCCCAAGTTTTTTCTGTTGTACTGTAGAATTACACTGCATGGAGGTAAACAGTAATTTCAAAATCTCCTTTTTGTTTGTTTGTTTTCGTGGGTTATGTTGTTGGTGGTGGTAGTTTGGTTTTTTTGGGTGGTTTGTTTGGGGTTTTTTGTTTGTTTGTTTGTTTGTGTTTTGTTTTTTTCATGTTCTATACCTGAAAGGTCTTGTGCAGAGCTCTTTCTGGAGCCCAAAACTCCTTCTTAGGCAGAATTCTACTCTGAACTGACAACTTTTTTTCCTTCAAATCCTTTGTTTAGTGAGATTTCAGGTTCTTACCTTGGTTTCAAAGGGTTCGTAATGGAATGATTTGCATATGACACCAATTCCAGATAAGTACAGTACCCTGATAATTGTTAATACCAGTAGATATTTGTTGCCTGATGTTTGGGTTAAGAATTGGAAGACAGTTTAAAATGATGGCTTTGTCTCCAGCTGAGGTGAGTCTAGCCACTGTCTGAAGGTGGAACTTCCTATGGGTATTCTATTAGCTTGTTTGAGTTTTGTCCCTTTCTGGGGCATGTGGATTCCCATAGGACCTCTCTTAACCTGCCTTCTTTGTTTTATTCCACACCCGGAATAGTCACTTTTCGATGGGCAGGAGGAGGGGAATTAAATATGTTTTCTATCTGGAAGCCTTTGCAAGCTGTACATTCAGTCCCCATCCTGCCACTTGGCTGGATGGTGTGTGCCTCCATCCATCCTCTGGAGCACACGGAGCAGGCTGTGTGCATAAATGTGGGATAGCCTCTGGTTACATAACCTGTCCCAGTTACTTTCAAAACAAAGTGAGGTTCCGGGTATAAAAAAAGGTCTTCATTTTATGACCAGAAAGCCTAAGAATCCTATGGTTTATGACCAGAAGGCCACTGGGAGGTGGTTCTGGAAGCATGTTAATATCTAAATAAATTAGTTTTCTTTTGGACTCTTTGTGTTCTCCTGTATATCAGCGAGGTCCTGTAATCCTAGAGCATCCAAAATGGCTGTACATAGCATAACATTACAGAGTAGGCTTAGGTACACTTGGAATTTCATGCTGCTCATGTATTTCCCTAGACACTGAGTTGTCATTCTGTGAAACTTGCTCCACAAACCAGAGAAAAGTACTTCCACCTTAAGCCTTTTCCTGTCCTGTCATTGTGTAGAAAAGATTTTATTGCTTTAAGGGAGTAGAAAAATATTAAAAAAAAAAAAAAAAAAAAGGTGAAATTGCCTCATAAAATATCCAGGAATGGGAAGGGGAAGAAAAGAGAAAGTTACAATAAATAAGTGAATTTTGATATTTCATAGGATATTTAATTTTTAATTGCTGTTTTTATAATTCCTATATTCCTCTTTTTGGTAATGGGCTACGGAAATAGAGCATAGCAGTAGATAACTTTTGTAAGTTTTTTTGACACTG